>JAOWBL010000021.1:8333674-8351896 GCA_028564865.1 Zenarchopterus dispar | reverse complement strand
ATATATATATATATATATATATATATATATATATATATATATATATATATATATATACACACACACACACACACATAGGCTTAATACCTTTTCTGTGTTTAGATAACGGGCAGGGATTTACTGCCGTTACCCTGGAATTTTGCTGCAAAGATACAGCTGGGATCAGAAGTGGAGATCACCTTACTCCAAAAGAGAGTGATAGGAGCTGGAAAGTAGGGAAACATATGTCAGCCATCTGGAAAAATCACCTAGAACATTATGTATCCTCAGACCACTATGTGTGCTCAGACAAAGGAATTGTTTTACTTTGTGAAAAGGATAGTTTATCCTTTACTTCTGCAGATGAAACAGAAAGTTTAAAAATAATTGAAATCTCTTTAGCAATGTCAGTGGCTCTCCTTAAGCTTAAACCTTATGACCCACACAAAACTTACTGCACAGCAATTGGCGCGTGAACTGAGGTTTACTTGCTGCTGTTCAAAAGGTGGTAGATCATAAGGTCTCACTAAAGAGCACAAAATCTGTCAGTCAGAATGGTTGGCCCACAAACTTTCATACAGTGACAGGAGTTTTTCCTTGCTGATAATCTCCCAACAAAAACATTCATAGTAACGCACTTGGCTTGACACAGAATGTTGCAGATGAAATAAGAGCTTACAAGAGAGGTTCAAACACTGTTATTTTCCCATCCCTGCACACCGCATCAGTTTCTCATCTAAGTTTCAGACTGTTAAGGAGGTTCCAGATGGTGTCCAACCATACATCAAGGACATTGGTTTATGCACATGGACTCCATAACAGTCGGAAACTGCGAGCTGGAAGACTCACAGCACCAAAACCTGGCAGGTTATAAGAGCAAGCTCAAAGCACTACAGGCTTTACTCCCATAATGTAGGGAGATTTCAGTGGATCCATAATTTTTTATTGCTTTTTTTTTTGCACTTTTATGTTCTGTCATTTTCTTATCTTGATCATCTGTGCTATAAATCTGTGCTTTTTTAAAAGACTGTTGCTCCTTTTCCTGTTTGTTATGGCAATTTTTTCCCTGGATTGACTGCAACCCAGGAAGTAAAGCAGTCATCTGCCAATCAGAAGGTTTGATCTCTGGCATCGCAGCCCACATGTCAAAGTGTCCTTGGCTAATGGATTTACGAGTGTGTGAATGTGTGCATAACAGAAAACACACTGTAGAGATGAAAAATGTGCTGCCTGAACGTGTGTGAGTGAGTGATTGTAGCTGGTGGCTCTTTGAGTGATGAATAAGACTAACTGCTGGATGACTAGTCCTTGTGCAATATTTCTTATTTCAACTGAGGTTAATTGAAAAAGATGTTGAAACTATTTATGAAACTTTTGTAATACTGAGGTTCAAAAATGAAGAGAAAAAAAGATTTGACCATCTTTAACACTAATATTCTGACACATTTACAGCACATATGGCATATATTATCATAAGCCTGAATTTATTCCTTCTCATCAAGGACAATGCAGATGGCTCATTTGCCAGAGAAAACTGCCACATCTTTACGTGTCTAGAAACCATGATTGCATCAAAAATCAACCAAAACAGCCAGATGTTTCTCTCACCTCATCACGAGCTGATGCACTGTGAGAAAAGCTCACTGTTTTTGAAAAGCCATTTCTTAACCATGAGGTTTTTCCAGCCAAGATATTTTGGTGCCAAAGCTTAAACACAGAATAAGAGAAAGTTTAGGAATAAAAATGAGTGCTACACATTTCCTCACAGAACTTGAACTGCATCCAGTATCTACTGTTTACTCCCAGAGGGACAACCCTACAAGTTACTATAAACAGAGAGAATGATGTCGTGCTGCAACGTTGAGGCAATTGGACTACAGTTTCAGAGGATTTTTGAAACTGCAGTTAATTCATGTGAATTGAATGCTGAGTAAATGCCTTTCCTTTATAGAAAAAGTCTTTTTTTTCTGCCTTTTTTATGAACATTTTCCGATGAAGGCCTTCCAGATGGTTTTGTCTAATAAACAGTTTGGAGCTTAAGGTTAAATACTTTCTCCTGAATTCTTTACGTCATTCAGAGTGCATCAATTGCAAGAAGAAGGATTGACCTCATTGCTTAAGTGTTATTTATTCATTTTTGTTATTATTTTATTTTTTATCAGAGCTGACTTAAGCAAGGAGCCAGTTGAGTGATGTTGGTATGGGACTAACAGGACTAACGGTTCAGATTTACCTGTTGGTGTTACAAGACTGGGTGTTACATGTGGAATAAGTTGAAGTCGTCCTGTTGATGTTCAGGATGATCCTTAGAATAGTGTTATAATAGTCCACTCTGCTTGATATCTTTTCATGGACCAGTTTGACATTATCCATCTGAAATAATAATTTTCTTCCTTTGAATTTTTTTATTTCAGTAGCAGAAAGCCAATAAAGGTGTCACTAATAAAGTGATTGTCAAAGCAGAGGCTGGTGTACAGCATAATTCTGAGGTTTCTGACTTGGTCATTCCAAGACAGCAATGACAAATGAGAACATATTTTCTGTCTTCGATTGTTCGGCCAAGCAAGAAGGATTTCTGTCTTGTGCTAGCTCTGAAAAGTTTCTAGACAACCAACGGTTAACAGTCAATACCGTCCACCAGTTTGTGAACAGAAGACAAATCATCAGAGGAAAAAGAAAAGTACAACTGTGTGTGATAATGTGTTTTTATGATGCTACCAAGAGGAAGCATATAAAAATTAAAGAACAGTGGACCAAGAACTGACCTTGTGGAACTCCAGAGAGAATTCTTCTTGCTGATGATTTAAGACACAAAAGCTTCTGTCCAGTAAATATGATGAAAACCATTTTATTTATTTACCTGTTAAACTAACTAAATCTTTTAGTTGTTTTTTTTAAATAAAATACTATGATCAACAATATCAAAAGCAGCAGTGAGATCTACTAGAACTAAAACTCAAATTCTCTAAGAGCGACTGTTGATCTGGAGGTCAATAATTACCCTGCGTGGAGATATTTCTGTGCTGTGATTTAATCTGAAACTAGATTGGTACATGTCATGAATACAGTTACAAGAATATATTCATACAGTTGTTTATAGACAATTTATGCAACAGTCTTCTGACTAAATGTCAGTTTGTCTCAACCTTGAATAAAGAGAAGATGTTTTCTTGAAACTGTCTCCAACTCGTCAATTATTAATCAGATCAAAATTTCAGCTCTCTCCAAAATATTTTAACAGCAATTTATTAAGCTAAGTGATTAGATTAGATTATACATTTTCAAACCTTTTCTTTTTCGTTTAGCATTTTATTTTCCATATTTTCTAATATTTATCATTTCCATCATATGATCATATCTGTGCTGTTTTTGTTTTTGTTTGTTTTTTAAATTAAAGCTCACTAAGATAGAAAAGAGTTTCTATCTTAGTGAGACCTTCTTGGCTAAATAAAGGGGAAAAATCCTATTCTTTACAGCTCTTTGCATGATGTTTTTTCTATAATTTACAAAAGCCTACAAGGCTTTCTTTCATTGAGATTCCTCTTAGGGCAAGTATCCACAGTTTTTAGAATTTCTTGATAGCATTAGTTGAAATATGCATTTTAAGATCCTTGGTATTCACCTCGTATCCTCTGGTATGGTTATATTTTTTTCTAAGAGCATTTAATGCCCTCAGCTCTCTCGTCTTTGCAACCACGAAAAAGAAACTGAAAAAAACAGCCTCTTTTTATCCAGTAAGCTTGCCATCCATCTGTTTAAATATTCTGATTATACAAAAGTGATTTATTTGCATAAATTTCCATTGAAATGCAATTCAAGGATAGTAACAGCTACACCAAAAAAAAAATAAATAAATAAAAAAAACCTTAATTGCTTGTCTAGAGGTACAAGGAGGGGTTTTAGTCTCTCTCTAGCTCCTCACACCTTCAACAGAGCTGAAGTGGCAGCTCCATGACCTTTCAAGGTCCTGAACATGCTAGCTGTGTGCTAAATGGATGCTTCGGTGCTACTAGCTGAATAACAAGAGGCGGCAGAAGCCTTGGGCTTTCCTGCTGGCAAAGACCTGCCAGCTGCTGCTTCAAGGAACTGTTATGTCTTTGGTCAGACTTTGAAATCCGTGCACTTGATCTTTAAAGAAGCTGTTTAACTGAAAATGTTCTTTTGTGTTGTAGACGACATTCACCATGACCGCGCTGCTTTGTTTCTGTCTCAGACCTTTAAATGATTTTGCAAAGCCTGCTCTATCACATTTTGTTGGGTTTTCTGAGATACTTGTATGCGTTTTTACCTCTTTTTTTTTTTTAAATCTGTCCGAACAATGACTGCTGTTAAGGAGCCAGATTTTATTGTTCTTTTGTTCTTTATTATACATTTTGATTGGATTAGAGCTCCATATAGGACAACACACGACAGGCATGAAAAATGTAAGATACAAATCATTTGATTCATCTGTACACTTTTCTTTGTGGGTGAAGTTGTACGTGTCCTGACAGTTACAGCTGTGTCTGTTAGGACACAGGAGTGCTATGAGCCAGGTAACATGTTTTACTTAATGTATCATTTGTCTCCTGATTGAAATTTTACTAGCCCAGGGTATGTTTCCTCATAGGTTTGCTCTGATTGGCACAAATGAGAGGAAATGTAGACAATTCAGGGGCAAGTAGAGGCATACAGACTGAGATAGTTCTTTCATAT
This sequence comes from Zenarchopterus dispar, assembly GCA_028564865.1. Classification (NCBI taxonomy): domain Eukaryota; kingdom Metazoa; phylum Chordata; class Actinopteri; order Beloniformes; family Zenarchopteridae; genus Zenarchopterus; species Zenarchopterus dispar. The sequence continues at coordinate 8,347,222 of JAOWBL010000021.1, read as the reverse complement.
ACTAGTCATGAAAAACCACGTTCACTTTCCCTCTTTTCCCTGCAGAAAGTTTAATATTCACTAACTGCAGCTTCACGTTAAGTTGCACATAACTAGCTAAAAGAGGCAGTTGAAGACCAGGGATTATTTTAAACAACTACAGAGAAGTTCTAACTAATTTACTATTACTTAGAAAAACCGAGGAGGAAGAGGAAGACAGTATAATCCTCCTTTTTTATGAAACTGTACAGATCTATTTGGATTGCACAGACTTATTAGGATGAGGTTAAATATGTGGCGACTCTCGCTTGAGCTTTAATTAAAGTTACTGGTAAGAGGACCGGTGTGCAAGTTGAGACAGAGAAGATAAAGTCAACGTGGCCCGAAGGCAACTATGAGTCACGGATGTTATTTTGGCTCTGGTATTAGGATTTTTTTCTTACTAAGGGGGGGTTTGAGTCTCCTCCTGTTTCACTTCTGTTCATGAGTCCTACAGTGTGTGTGTGTGTGTGTGGTGTGGAGGGGAATGAGGCTGTAGCCAAAAACAGCTTTCGGTAAAACATTAAAAGACCTCATCATCACAACAGCTGACCAAAAAGCAGATGTCTCCACCTGTGACTCTCTCTGGAGCTCTCCACCCGTTACTATTTACTGACAATCAAAATAAGAAATCAAACATTTATAGCCTTTTTTTTTTTTTTCTTGTTAGGGTCCAATCCAATTAACCCGCTTCAACTCCTACAGCCAAGACTATCATTTTACATAATCCAAGCCCAATCAATAACAACATAATATAGCCCGGAGGTGAGGTGTTCTGTCACAGAAGGAAGATATTTATCACCACGTCTTTTTTCCTGTAATTAGACGTCCATGAGCTCTTCAATTACACAGAAGCCAAAGCGCTGACATTTCCACATCTCATTAAAGAGTCACACCACACTTTACAAAGATGAAGTGGACAAGGCTGTGCAGAAACTTGAAAATAGATGACATTCTGCCATACAGCCCCGCTGTCTTCGTGAACAACAGAGGCATTTCTGGAGCAGCGAATGGGAAATAGTTCCTTCGTGGCCCACAGAGGAGATAGCATACATCTTAATGAGCTTCGAATTAATCCGTTCATTCAGCCACCATTGAATTCCACTCTTCAACAGTTTAAAGAGGAATATAAATATTTCAGTATGGAAATGATCTTTTTCTAGGCCCAGAATTGCAAATTCTTTTCCCTCAACCAGCTCAGGATAAAAATATGCTCTTTGTTGGACTGTACTGAGATTTTTATTGACCCATGATAATGGTTTGTATATGCCACTTTATATTAAAATCTACTCTAGTTCAGTGTCACTTTAGACACTGATAAAAAATATATATTTACTTAACATACAGTATAGTGGTGGGAATGGCTCAAAACTTCGCAATTATTGATGATTATATTTTCTTTAATAATGAAAAGGAACTGGAGTATTAAAAAGTGAAATGGAGTAAGATGTGGGATTAGTGGGAGCTGCTCTCTTGGCAGGGAAACTGTGAAGTCAATGTGTGTGGTCAGACTAATAATGAGAGAGAGCTAAAGAGCAGCTGGGACTAAAGGTGATCTGGGAAAAACTGGCAAGCTCGCTCTGCTGTAATGATGAAGATTTTCTGGCTGAATTAGTCCAAAATTAATTGTCAAAACTTATTATGTGACATATCTTGGGAGGTGCTGCATATATAACTATATACAAGATTTATGAGCAGCTGAATTAAGACGTCATATGATTGAAATTTTACGAGCTCTGGGTACATTTCCTCCTCGGTTTGCTGTGATTGGCACAGATGAGAGGCATAAAGCTGAGGCACACTTTTTAAAGCTCAAAATGAATTGTAACTTTTTCTATGTTAACGATTTTGGTGTTTTCCTTTAGAAGGAAGCGAATAAAGAAATCTTTAAGAACACATTTTAGTATTACAATTAAAACTGTTCCTTTCAAGACCCTATTTTCTAAATGGAGATTGCAAAGTGGTTTTGGGCTGCCAATAATTTCCTTCCACCTGCAGCTTTTTGCTGTAGTCGTAACTAGACGGGACAAAAGCGAGGGCAGTATGCAGCTACTGCAGCTGTGCACACATGACAACCCTGCAGGACACTAGTAAAGTTCAACAACCAAGCTCAAGAAGCCAAGACATAAAAGAGCTGTGAGGAATTTAAGCCTGGCTGCTGGTTTTTCTAAAACTGAATCCCCTGACAGTGTCAGTAGCATTCATTTACGACTCCCAGTTCGACAGCATGGGGGACTCACACTGAGCATCAGTTTGTGGTGATAAAGTCTTCTTCTGTACATGTTTTTCTGTTAGTTTTATCATGAGTCTGCTTTAACATCCACCAGAATCGAGTGAACAGACTTGAAATAAGGTGGAAACATAGACTATATAATAAGGACTGAAGAATGATTCTGAAGCCTATTTTTCACATTTTGGAAAAAGATGACTCAGCACAACCCCGTTTAATCCAAAAATGGGTAAATGAACGAGATTGGCAGTCAGTTAGAAGACACCCACCTTAATTATGCTTAAAACATTTTTTCTACCAGGCTCTAAGTATGTTTATTTCTGCTGCAAAGTCGGATGTTGACTCTCTTTTGTAGCAAGTAGCTAGTGGTCATTCAAAGAACTGAATTAAATTGCCACTTCCATCAGTTTATTAAGAAAAATGTAGTGTCATGGGCGGAAGTATTGTTTCCAACAGGAAACTATTGAAGAGTACAAAGTTGTTTTGTATATCTGCAGCACAGATGCCATATGTCAGCCAAAGGGAAATAAACAGAATGCTGCAAATGCAGCTGTGACTGTAAAGATAGTTTAAAAAGATTAATCAAAGTAGACTAATGCATTTCGCACACTTTTTATCATTTTAACCCAAGTTAATTGAGGGCAAAAACGTTGTAACTATATGTACAATGCAAAAGAAGACAATGTAATAATTGTTGTAATCACAGAAGAGACAAATATAGGCATAAAGCTGTTTTTTTTATTATTATTTCCAGAATGAAAAGTTAAACCTCATTGAATTTTGCATTCATAAACTGAATATATAGAGATAGTCCCACACTTTTTGTGCATAATCTCAGAACAGGAAATTAAAAAGGCAGCTGTTTTACTGAGATAAGCCTTCATTTTCATGCACGCATTCATGGCATCTTGCATGCAAATGGAGTCGAGGCTGCTCACCAACGCGGTTTGTGATGATCGTTCTCAGTCAGAACCAGTTACTCATTGACTAATGTCTCTCCCTGAAATTTGGCTCAATGTGAAGCTTCTTTTATCAAGATCCACTCTGTTGAGAAGCGCAGCTAATTATTTGTCTCATAGTCAACACACACTTCGTCCAGTTTGGCCCATGGATTACCACGGTGTGGATAAATCTGTCTGGATTGGATCCTGGCTCACACAAATGGGAAAAAAAATAAATAAATAAATAAAACAAGAAAGAAAATAAGAGCTCACCTTCTTTTCAAATGAGAAAGGAGAGTCTGTAATGAGGTTTTACACATTCAAGTCCCTTCTTCAGTGTGCACGAATAGGCCAATTTGCAAGTTTCCTGCATTCGTCTTGTTACAAACCGTGGCAGTAATTCTACACACTACCCAAGCTCCACATATCACCCCTTAATAGGATTTTTTGAATTCATCCTCACACCTTATTACCAAAGAGAGCGATGCTGGTTCACCAACCTCTCTTTTTAAATGCCAATCATGTACATGGAAACACAGGTCTTCATCTAATTGCATTTTCATTGCCTATATAGCTACTCTTGGTGTTGAAGAATATTTTAATTTGGCCTTACCCCTTTATAGGGCAGTCAATAAAATAATTAAAATTTTAAAAAATTTCAACTCTAGAGGGTTATTGAAGAATATTAAAGGACCTCTATTAACACTGTAACTTTTTTTTTGTAATAACCATAGTATCTAGTTCTACTGAAGTTATCAAATATGGCCACCTGTCCTGTAAAGGGTTAATGATAATAGCGATTCAAATTTAATGATAAAAGCTGCCATTTAGGCATATTTGATGGACAGATTTCAGAAAATATGATTAGCACAATGTGCATGTCTCTTACATTTATTATTCTAACATAAATGGGTATTGCTCCTCATTGAAGTCTGCAGGAGGGCAATACGTAACTTGTCTTACACAAGAAATCTCTTAAAAGTCTGAAACATCACTTAAAATCTAATAACTTTCTTTCCTTGTAATTCTAGGCCATGTGAAGTTTGCGGATCATTCACATCAAATAGTGTCACCTATTATAACAGTTTTTCATCAATCTCATCTTAATTAAATTTTTAACTATGTACTGTCTTATAATTTCATTATTTTTCAAAATCACGGTGCAACGTTAATTGAATAGTTAAATAATTGTTGTAGTGGATTAAGAAACAAATCATCTGGGCTCTGTTAAGGGTTTAAGGTTGTTAGCGACTAATCAGCGTCACATAGGAAATGCAATTAAGAGAAAATTCTTTCAGGTGACATAATGATCCCAGGAGGAGCTGTGTAAGTCTACAACAGTGTTGTCAAAGCTTCCAGAGCTGTCTGAGTACAATGCGGTGTGTGGCGTGCCTGACAAGTGGCGCTCAGTGCTTTGTGATAGGCTAATTATCATGCCACAGGAGCTCAAAAGGCAACTGAAAGGTCAGCTAGAGCATCTGATGTTTACTGGAGCGTGTCTGACTCAGAAATTGTGAAGTCGATGACTAGTTTCCCATATGTTTAATCCACACCCATACAGTCATTTTGCTTTTGTCTTTTCTTTTAAAGCAAGGGGGGATGGGCGGTGGGAGGGTGAAAGGATGGGAGGGTGGATTACACTGAATAACTAAAGAAACCATAAATCTTTCTTTAAAAAAAAGAGAGAGCAAGAGAGTAGTACAAGGACATGGAGTGAAACCAACTCGCCACTGAAAACAGGCTGGCGTTCTTCCCTTTAAGTCACCGTTGAGCCTCAGGTGCATCATCTAAGGACAGCGAAGGAATATTGGAGAGATTTCTCTGCAGTTGTTGATATTACACTTAGTGGTTTATGATTAATGCCGTTGCAGAAAGCTTGTAGAAATTTGGCATAGTTCTGTGCAGTGTTTCAGTAAATTAATTAGTCTTTGTCTGTATATTCAACATATTTTTGCTGCATAATGGACTTGAAATAGTTTTCTGTTGACTCAAAGACATTGTAATCTTTGTTACGCTGGTCTCACAGTTATTTTTGCTTTTCTAAGACTAATCTTGAGGGAAATTCAGGCAACTTAAAGGAAATCACAGACAGTCCCATGAGTATACTGTTGCTATTACTGTTACAGCACATGGCTGATTGTCACTGCAGAGACCAAACTGCACTGCACTTCAAATCAAAGTGTTTTATTAATAAAGTGAGATGTGAAGCAGCTCTGTTGTGTTAACCTGTCGTAATGCCTCGACAATGCAGCTTGTACAGCAGCTGTGTTTGAGATTGGGCCAGTGTCCGGCACCTCTGAAGCCATTCTCTTCACATTGGGGTGTCACTCTTTCATGTTCCTCTGTCACATCAGTATACGCTGCCTCTCAGCAGCCATCTGGGAAGGTCGGGACTGATGGTAAACGAGTGGATTAAAGGGGTCACTTTCTTGCTGGATGCACAAAAGGTACATGCAATGTGCAGGCTCTGTTCTTTGGCTTCGTGCAGGAGGTAAAAATCGCAAACTTGTTAGGTGACGTTGGGTTCCCCAAAACACATTTCAGCCTAGAAGGCGTTATAGATCCTGATCGTTCTTCTACTTCTGTTGGCTACAAAAAGTCAGAGGGAAACTGGAGCGTGAAGGGAAATCTGTTGTGTTGTGGAGGAATGAAAGGCAAGAGGGCGGTGGTTGATGGGGGTTGGGGTTGTGGTGGTGGTATTTTCCTGCATGCAGCCTGATCTTAAAACACAGGTGCAGCTTCCGAGCTGCCCTCTCTGCCTTTGAGCACATCCACCCCCTCCTCCCAGCTGCAAAGTGTTTGTCCATCTGATCCTCCATTAAATCCTGATTATTATGGATTTGTCTTTTTCAAACCTGTGATTTGGAAAGATGGGGGGCACTGATAGAGGTTATCTGCAAACAGATCTAACAGAAAGAGTATTCCTTGGCAATCAGTGAGACAAATTGAGATGACAGTTCAGTTTTAAACTATGTCAAAGGTGCATAATCCTGCCAAATCCTGGTTGAAAGTCCAGTTCATGCGCCCCCAACAGAATGACATTTGATTTAAGCGAAGGCAGTGGTGACAGACCATTGGATTTGGTTTCAGCTTGCATTTTAAGAAACAAGACTAATAACATTTCAAGAGATTTCTGGCTGCTTTTTTGCAGAGCAGCTGCGACCTGAACTGCGAGTCCATCTCTCTGCAAAGCGTCTGAGAGTAAAACTACTTGAACAGGGGAGGGGGGCTGTGAGATTTGGGGCTTCGCGGCGTCATGCAGAGTCGATCATTGTCTCTCTCACACTTTCTAACAAGCCATTTCACAACATCCAGACAGCGGATCAGCAGCAGCAGCTTCGCCCTCGGGGCTCTGTTCTCTGCCCGTCGTCGACCATAACTAACAATTAGGATACGGCACGCGTACCGAGACCAATTACTGGACTTAATCTATCATAATGCCTCCTTTGCGATCGGCTGATAGCGAAATGAGTTAAGCAATGGCTGGGGAGATTCGTGCGCGGCGGGTGCGAGAAGTGGCTGTTTAAATAACTAAGAGAAAGAAGGAAAAGCGCTTTGATTTGACTGCGGAGAAGACTTGGAGAGACTGATCATGTCCGGGCTGGTGGATGTTACACTCAGACAGAAGCTGAGTGCATTTCATTTCGGATTACTGTGATACTGTCTTTTTTTTTTAAAGGAGGAGATTTTTGGGGTTTTTTTTTCCTCAGGAGTGTGATTCCTCTGGCTCCTGTTCGCTGTCCTCCGCGTTTCTGCAGGACTCCAGAGTCGCGGAGAGCCCATGCAGCCGCTAAGGTTGGTCGATCATGTATGTCCGAGGCTCATTTGAAATGTAGGCATTGTTATGAGTTTATTTTAAACGCCAGTGTTGTCAGTTTTGTGCTTTTCAAAGCACAAGCCAGCCTCTCTGTCCTGTTTCCCCCCACCACCACCAATCTTCCGTACTGTCCGGGGAACTACAATCTGCGTATTAACAACCTGATTCCCCAGTGTCACTCACCTAAAAGCCGTGGTCATTTCAAAAACTTATTTTACTAGGTTTGTCCCAGTTAAATACACTATAATGCCAGGATTCATTACTGTAAATCCCAGCAAAAAACAAAAACACCGCTAAGGACACTTGAATCCAACATGCAGTAAAAGGATGATCTTTAGCGGTGCGCAACGGCACAAATACGCACACGGGCCTCGTCACCTTTACCTGCCTGACAGCTCCAATTTGACCAATAACCGAGCTGTCAGTAAAGCTCAAATTTAATGACAGGTTTGGTTGTCCTTGTAAAGCCATGTGCGTTTGTGTCATGATTTGAGGGTTCGTGTCGTAGCTCTCGAAATGCGCCATCTGTTGGGCGCAGAAAACCCAGACCTGTGCGCACAGTTCAGCTCTGCTCCAGTCACATGCAAGGACACTAACATAGTAGGTGGCCTAAATCTGAATGTCAGCTCTGTACTTGCTGTTAAGACTTCAACAGCATGGGTTCACAGGTGATTTCAGAGATTTATTATGACTGCTATTACATACACTGGACTCCGCTGCTATTCATAGGCCTTATTTCTATGTAATATGTATTATTGTTGCTTTATAAATGACATAGTATAACTTGGATCTGTGAAATCCTATGTTGAAAGTAATCCAATTGTTTTTATTAATCTTTGGTGAGTATTAGAGCAGACTGCTGGCAGGGGAGGTCCCTGTTTAACCGGTTTAACTTTATTGGTAACATATCCTTTATGTCATTAAATGCACCTATGACCACTGATTATTTTCAACAATGAATAATCTTAAAAATGATCTTAAAATGCAGATAGCAGTGCTATAGTCTTTAAATGTCTCATCTTGACCAACAAATGCCACACAGTTACATATTTTACAGCTACATAAAAGTGAGATTCGACAGACTGAAGCCACCGTAGTGATTTTTTTCAGAAAGCTGATTCTTTTATTGATCAGATCTATCAACTTGGTTAATTGTATTAATTATGTAAAGAAACACATTTTTGGCTTGAAATTCATTATCTTCTCCTGTAGGCATCATAATCACTTAGCACGATACCCTCTGCATGTCTTTAAATATATATTTTTCTTCTTAACCATTTACAGGGCAAATAACCATATTTAGTAACTTCAGTAGACCTAGATACTATGAACATTTAAGTTACAAAGTAAAAAAATGTCTATTAATATCCCCCAGTAATCCTCTAGAGTAGAAATTTTAAAATGTATGTATTTATGAGCCCTGTAAAGTGTTAGATGCATAAGGAAAAAAATGAATCTTAAGATTTAAATATCACTTTAGTGACTGTTATTTGTTTCTTGACTTCCTTAAATCAAAATAGCATTAACAACTGTCATTAATCATCTTTTTATGTGAGTGACAGCAGACTGTGAAGAAAGTGCAAAGCATAACATATTGGGACAAAAACATGACGGCAGGTGACTACATCTGGTCTACAGGCACCAGCTATTCCTCAGATGTATAGATACAATGACGCTGAGGTTTTTTTCCACCCCTTGCTCCACATACACTTCATAAAAATGTATATATCAAAGCTGTCAGGGTGTTAAAGGACAATTTCATTCCTGGGTATAGGTTGAAGCCAGAGTCCCAAAAATATTCCACAATTCATCAAAACATTTCAGAGAGCAGCTTATACCTTTCAGCTGTGCTCATTCATTTCAGATGTGAAAAGCTTGGCAGTGAGTCTGCACAGGGCCACCCTTGTTGAAAACATGTGTAGGCTCAGACCTCATTGTACATGAACATATCCATCACCGCTGAGAGGGACAGCAACCACAAAGACATTCACCACTCGGTGGAAAAGTACAGCAGAGCCAGCCACAACCTGAGTACGCAGCCACCCGTCAGGTAGCATTTCAGGTTAAATGGCAATGAAAGGCAACGCTAATGTAGCATTTGTGATACTGAAAGCTAATCAAAAAAAGATGGAGAGTCGTGTCTTCTAGGGGACGGGAACAACTGCTGCTCCTGTGCCTCTTCTGGTCATTTCAGGAAATGTGATTAAATCTATAAACTAACTTCCAAAGAACACTCATATTACAAGTAAAGAGTCTTTCAGGTAAACAAACAGAAGGGAAATAAAGAACATTATCAGTCAAAATTAAACCTTCTGTCATAAATATAGCCTCAGGACAGCCGTGTTCGTCCACAGTGGTCTTCCATGCAGGACACCGTGAATTTGACACACATTCCTTACGTTTTCCACAGTCCTTCCAATTTCCTTCTTCACTCTTACATGGGAATTGCCGGGTTAAGCGTTAACAACATGGTTATAGTAAGAAAAAAATGGTTTAGAGACATCTGAAATAGCTTCTCTTCAGCCCAGAACAGGCTGAAACATGGCTGGCTGGCTGGATGGATGGAGCTTGGATGTCGTAGAGTACATAGTTAGGGTTGTTTTAGTTAAATTCAATTTATTTATATAATTTATATAATTTGTTTCGGGCACTTTACAGAGATATCAGTAATTCATTTCAGTTAAACTACAGTCTAATTTCATATAGTGATATTTATAAAAGAAAATATCAAATTATAACACATTGTCTTGGTAAGAAAACCAATGGCTTGAGCATGCACAAGACCAAACACACACACACACACATTGCATGGTTCTCATCTTTTCAAGTGGACCCTTGCAGAGTAAAAGACTAGGGAGAAATTGCCATCCCACATCTTTCTTACCACTTACTGTGACTCCAGGACATTTTTGAGATGTGGACAAATGTACCTATTACATGCATTCTGGTAAAAATGGGCTCAGTTAGCTTTTAATATCTCATGTAGGTAGTTTAAGTTACAGTCTTCATGAGGGAAACTGGGCAGTGAACAGTACATATTTCACTTGAGAGCTAGATGAGTCATTAAAAACACATCGCTCATGCTGTTACTACTTTTTTGTGAGTGGGGGCTAAGTAATTTAACAACCAAGGGATGAGTTTACTTCAGGCACATCATTTACAATTGGTACTTAATAAGTACTTAAATATTTATTCTGATATTAACTCTTTGAAGCATGATTAAAGTCACATGTTATGTAATTTTTTTGTGTCTACTTAACATCTAGTGGTGGTGCTTTGGGAGGACTCTAAACTTGAGGGAAATATTTTGAAAATGATGTCTGAACTGTCTGAACTATTAGTGGAAGAAAAGCATTTGTCCACAGAATTTGAAAAATATCAACTCTTCAAACTGAATTTGAGTAGTTGTTGGGCTAGTTATTTAGCCCTATTTAATTGTTAAATTTTCTTATTTCATATGTATAATTCTTTTTTATTACATATTTATCCCACTCCTAACACACCATATTTCCTACACAGAGCTGAAGTTTTATTAGCTGACTGAACTTTTTTTTTGTCAACAGACATAATCAATGATGATTAACTGTGAAGCCAAATGTTCACTTCTCTGATCCATATACTGTATGAAACAATGAATAGAGTATTCAGTCATGTGACCCATTGGTTTTTGAAGACCACTTTTGAAGCCCATTTTTCTTCGCGCGGGGCGCAGCCATGTTGCTGACCAAGCCGACAGGAAACACGCCTACTGTATGTCAATCAAAGTTAGCTTTGCTCTCAAATCCTTCAGCTGAACCCTGCCAAAATATCTGCAGAGCTGCCATCGGACATTTACAGTTTAACATTATGACTTGACAGTCACTTTAGCCATTGCTGGGTTAATACCAAGTGCCAACCATCTAACTTCCACACTGTGGTTCATGTGGAACTAAGATTCGTTGCAGTTCCTCGACTGACCGATAGAGGCTGGCTGCAAAATCGACTCAGTCTTCATTGACTTCCATTTTAAAATGTCCAACTTTAGAACAGAAAAAAACATATTTAAAGTATGGTTCAGAAAACTATTTTGTGCTAATCATTTAATTTCACACTCATAACAACTCTGAGGGGGGTTAAGTTTTTTGTACCACGCCAGGAGAGTTTATGTAAAGCGTTAAATTTAGTTCTAATATAATTGATTGACAGTTGGCTCAGCCAATGGCTAGCCCTTACCACTTCCTCACACGTAATCGTCATGCTACCGCGCTTAGCAACGAAACAAAGGTAACTTTGTTTGATACGAACCATTCCAAGTTAATTCAAAAGTTAAAGATTACGACGTATTGTTGTGTTTTACTCACACAAAAATAAATGATCATTTGAAGACCCAGGCCTGCTGTTTGCTCTTACTGTATGTTCATACAGCAGCTTCAAGTTAACCCTCAACAGGTGGTTCCTCTGCCGTCCTTAAGTCATACCATAAACAATCAAATGCAATTTCGTCCTTTTTTGCTACACAAATAAGATCTATACTCTTAAACGTACGATTTCACTGGCTAGCACGAGCTGCACAGGCCCAACGGCTGACGCTCGCGTCGAAAGTTGAAAACTCAACTTTTAACGCAACGCGTACAACCGACACTCGTGACGTCAGCAAACAGCGGAATTCTGCCGCTCTCTTGGCCTTCATCTTTACACACAAAAATAAATAAATAATTCGGTTTGGCAACACTTGACATCACCACAATAGAAGTAAACGGATGACAACACTCAAAAGGCAACCACTAAAATATGAGTTTTTCACCCCTGCATTTTATTTTTTATTCTCCAGGAAACATAACCTAGAGTATGTAGAAAGTTTATAATAATATAAAAATATAAACTTCTCGGTTATATTAAATCTGCATGGACCATCAACAAGCAGGTCATTATCGGCTATCAGTTTGGGCTTAAATTTCAAGTTATTGTGCATCCCTCATTTTTTTTCACACCTACCTGGCCCACCTGTCCACCAGTGGGTTTGAATAGTCGAACTAACTTGTAGGCACCGTTTTAGCTGGATAAGTGACGTGGAAAAGTCAAGTGAAGAAAAGCAAACGTGACGTTTGATTATCTTTAAGTTGTTTTCTTACTCTTTCCTGGCGTGTGATCACTTTTAAACGTTTGGAGCAAGCTGGACGGTGTTTAATCTCAGTGTAATTTCCAACAGTGAGGTTATTGTTGCACCACTAGCATCAAAACAACCCCGGAGTGGAGTCGCGCTTTGTGGCTCGTTAAGAGTCAAACAAGACTGCACATTGAGGTGTAATGTGAGACCAACAGAAGGAGGGGGTCTGAAGGGGAACCACGCAGCCGTGATTGGTGGAAGCGTGTCCGCCGGTGCTCCGCAGACACTCCCCGCAGCAGAGCGGAGCGGAGTCGCCCGCCGCACTTCGACTTCGCCGCCGAGCACTCGGATACAAGTTTACGCCGACAAAAAGCGGAGTGTTACCAAGCAGTGATGAGAGGCCGGGGTCCGGCTTGTAGACGATTTTGCGTCTCCTCGGCGAGGACTCTGGCTAACTGTTCCCGGCTGTTGTTTTCTTCTTGACCCCCATGTGAGCAGGGAGAGGAGAGCAGTGCGACCCCGAGCTGGATGGATGGTTATGGGGAAAAGAGGGAGACCCTCGGCGCTTGAAGTGTGCGGATTCCTCGCCGTGTTTTTGACACTTTTTCCCTCCGGTAAGACACTCAACGCTACTTTCCAATCAGTTTTTAAGACGGTACATACATGTCTCACACAGATAAGTTTAAGAATTCGTTAAAAGGGAAATTGGACTTTAAATTTAAAGTGTAGCGCTAGCTAACTCCCAGAAGTTACTTACTGACCGTTGCCTTCAAATTTGCTCGGTCTGATCACAATTCGGTCACCAGTCACACGTATTTTAATTAAAAAAAAAAAAAAAAACGTAACCAAAACTGGTGAAGTGTTTTTGTTAGATTATAAAAGTCGCCCAGTACCTATAATCATTCACATTACATGATTAAAATCTACAAATTACCCACATTTACCTGTTTGACCTGCTATAACTAAACGTTTGGAGAAAATTAATGTTGGATGTGTAGTGGTTAAGGTTGATATTAACAAAAGTATACCATTTAACTGGTGTCTATAGTTTGGTCTGTGTTTTTATATTATTTTAACGGGGGAAAATGACTTCTTGAAGGTGCTGCAGCCCTCAGAAACTTGTTTTGTTTGGGGGATGGGACGTGCTTGAACGTCTCATTTGCTTCTTTGAAAATAACTGATTTCAACTCTTACTTCTTTTAATGGAGGTGGACAGCAGTAGCAACGATTTTTTTCCTGATAAACATGTGCATATGTTTATATATAAATGAGGGTATGTTTGTTACAGTCAAAAGACTGCAGTTTCCTTCTGAGTGTGGGCCAGTATTGGGTCAGATTACACAGAAATGCAGTCAGTAACTGAATACAAATTACTTGGCAGGGTTTGTGTGTGTGTGTGTGTGTGTGTGTGTGTGTGTGTGTGTGTGTGTGTGTGTGTGTGTGTGTGTGTGTGTGT
>JAOWBL010000021.1:8321722-8333574 GCA_028564865.1 Zenarchopterus dispar | reverse complement strand
TGTGTGTGTGTGTGTGTCACATAGTCTCAATACCTCTGAATAAACTTTGAACTCCTTCAGTCAAATAACCAGAGTGAAAATTGTTACACCTTGCCACAACCTTTACTTTGTTTCATAATAATTTAAGAGTAAATCATCTTGAAACATTTTCAGCACAAATCAGATGCATTTCGGATTATCTAGCACCTGTGTCTGTTTCAGTTTACCCCTACAAAGACTGCGTCAAATACAGGTGTCCTGAGTATATTACAAAATATGTTATTCTTTTGTATCAGCCACAACACAATTCATCTGTTATTGTTGGATTTTAAAGATGTTATTGAAATATAATCAAGTGATCCATGACAATCTAGCTATCTGATTACATAGCCTCTATTTAATCTGTTACTACCAGCACTAGCAAGATCACTTTACACATTGGTCTACTCCCTTATCAGTTTCCCTGTTAAATCACTTACCGCCAAACAACAAAGTGATAATGTGCTGAGAGCTGAAATCAAGATCAGTTTATTGGTAAGTGCTGGGCGGTGTTGGGGTTGGAGAGAGCTGCAGCAAAGCTTTTGAAAGAAATATTGTCCTAAGTGTGATTTTAAACTGTTGAGATTACTTCCATCTTACATAGGAGTGAAATGGCTGATTCAAATAAAAGCTTCCCCAGTCAAAGGTGATAAACGTGGTTGCAACAAGACAACCTGAGAAATGTCGGAGTGATATTTGTACAAGGAGTTAACCGGATGTGGCTTAACAGAGGGGGGAAAAAATCTGCAGGTCAGAAGGGTTAATTATCTGTAAAATTGTAGATTAGGATCCATAATGGCATTTTTACATCAAATAGAAGCCGCTGGGTGTGAAAGAGAATTAAGGCGCTCTAGAGGAGGACAACATTCTTGGTGGTTTGGTCTGCTATTTGAAATGAGTATGTAGTTTGAAATTAAAAATATTAGTTTTTCAGTACACAGTGATCAATTTTGATTTTATTTTTTCTAACCTTGCTGTATTTCTTGCCTGCCTCAAGGTAATATAGTGCTGTGAAAAATTTAATTCCCCCTCTTTAAATCCTATGACTTTCATGTGTGAAATTATAATTAAAAAATCATCTGATAGAAGTGGATCATAATACAACCTCAGATGATTAAAAATTGTTCCCCCCCCCCCTTACCATGTGTTTATTTATCAAAAATTATATGCAGACCTCTCTAAAAGCATTCTTTTGGCAATTTGCTGAACTTCAGCATTCAGATGTGTTGTAACACAATGTCAAGAGGGAAAGAAATGAGTAGTAGTCTAAGAGAAGCTGCAAATCAATTGAAAGGGGTTATAAAACTATTATAAGATTAATCACAAGTAGAAAGCATTCAAGAGAGTTGCCAGTTTTCTCAGGAGTTGATGTTCCGGCAAGTTTTATCCCGAGGTTGGATTGATCAATGCTCAGAGAACTGCAAAAAAAAAAAAAACCCCTACATACCAGACCCTGTTTTTCATTAAGTATGTGAAATGTTAGTCCATGACAAGAAAATTATAAAAAGATTGAACAAATATAGTTTGTTTAGAAGCCTTTTCTGTCTATAAAGAACATGGAAGCCTGACTGAGGTTTACAAAACTGTATCTGAACAAATGACAAGACATCTGGAACAAGATCCTACAGAACGATAAGACCAAAGTGGAGTTTTATGGCTTTAATTTCCAGCAACATGTTTGGTGAAACAGAGCGCTTCAGCATAAACACCTCATACCCACTGTCAAACACGGTGGTAGGGGGACATGCTTTATTACACTGGCCAAATTTTTAACTGAACAGCCTGAAGTATTGTAACTTCAGATTTTAGTGGTAGGCCTGGGTGCTATCTGGAGTGTTGTTCTGATTCAAAGTCTGCATCTAGACAAGTACAGTCAAAATTCCTAATGTGTTCTTGCATTACTGACTTTTTCGAGGATGCATCCAGTGGAGACGTGCAGTCTTCAGACAGCAAAGTATCCCAGAATGCATTTTTCATCAACAAGCAGAGGTTATGGTGGAAAAGAAGGAGTGCAACAGAAAGTTATTGATTCTTTTTTGTGTGTGTGAGTATGTAGTTTTAAGACGTTTTCATGCAAGAATATAAGTAATCAAATTTGTAGTATAAGTTATCAAAATAGGGCCTTTTTTTATTTTTTTTTCTCCCTCCTCCAAACTTTTTATTTTTAAAATAACACACCTGAAATACAAAAATATAACACCTTTTTTATTTTTAAGGGAAAAAAACACTTTATTATAAAGAAATGGCTATAGAAACCTTTGCCTGAAAAGTCAGTGGTTCCACTATGAATCGTATTAATGTTCAGTGTTTATTTTATGTTTGATTTAAATTGTAGACGTTTCTGAATATACGTTAGCGTTGTTAGCCAGGCTGTAGCACCATCAGGTACACAAGTGCACTGCAGAAAGACCGATTTGCACCCTCCCATCCTCCATAGTGCTTTTTGGGAAGAGGTTTCTAACATCCATGAAGCAGAGTGATGCATAGGCTGTGATTTAACGGTCTACTACTACTACACACACACACACACACAGAAAAACAAAAAGATCTGACTCCTTGTTCTAAAACCCTGCAGCTGTGGAGCTGGACACCTTGCAGTCTCTGAGTGGACCATGAACTCTTCTGCATACCAGCATCTTCTAGACACAAACACGAGGGCATCTGTCACCCAGCTAAAGCTTGGTTGAAACTGGGTCACGCAACAGAACAATGACCCAAAGCATACGCGCAAATCTACATCAGAATGGCTGAAAAATAATAGTCAGGGTTTTGGAAAAGGCCCAGGCGGTAAATTGATTTTATCAATCAATTTGAATGTATAGTTTACAGTGATGTTTAAAAAAAAAAAAAATTGATTTTCCCTTTACTTTGCATATTACGGTATGGCACCACCATGAGCTTTATAGCCCTGTAACGCCTTTTCCTGACAGTTCGCTTCAGGAATAGACAAATCTACAGTGTAGCCTCGAGTGTTGTTAATAATTAATTAAAAAATAAAAATAGCTCCAAAAGCAGGCACAGTTTCAACATTCACCTGGAAGTGGTTTGTGTTTGTAATGCCAGGCTAATCATTGTAAAGTTTTTATATAATTCCTGGAGGTTCAGCATGGCAGCACGACTGATTTACTCCAGCATTTTAAACAAGTGGGGTGAATTGTGTGGGAGCCACTATGAGCTGACACCCTTAAAACACCCTGAAAATGGTTAAAAGCATCATTCTCCTGCAGTGTCCAATATGAGAAGAAAAGACCTGCTGGAAAGATGAGACAGTTGTGGTGGATTTTCACACCACTAAAAATATAGTTCTCATTTAAAGTCAAAAGGTCCAAGTGAATCCACATGGTGCTGAATACAGCAGACCCAAGGCATGGTCGTGCTAATTGTTGTTTTGCTTATTTATATCTACATATGTTATTAATTTAAAAAAAAAACCAGGCCAAAATACCTCAACTATGAAGAAACTGATGAAGTCATACTGGAAACTTTTGTGTCTAAAAGCTGTTGGATCATGAAGGTACATGTTATTACTCACGCAATTTTAAAAAAAAAAGAAAAAAGAAATTTGGTTTCACTTTTGTTTAACTGATAATCACACAATGATAAATGTTATATGTTGTATTTTCTTAATGACAAAACTGACTACAGTTTTGACACACAAAAACATGAAGTGGGGGGTAACTTTTGAAGTTGACTGTTTATCAGAGGCTAACTAAGGTCTGGAAAAAGCAAAATAATGAATTCGTAGTTCTTACTTTGAGTATACGGTAAACAGTACTTTACTGTCGAGTAGGAGAGCACAGCTACTTCAGGCAATGCAGCTTTTAGGAAAAACAAGAGTGGTTGTTGGTATAGATTAGTTTGGAAGATAAGTTCTGAACTTTTCTTCTCATAGCGTCCATTTATCTTGCGTTTCTTGTTGGTCTTGTTTCTAGGCTAGATTGTTACCCGTCTTGCTCCGTTTTATTTACATGTTCTCATGCTTCCTCCAACAGCGAGTTTGCAGTGCAAGATCCTCAAGTGTAACTCTGAATTTTGGGCCTCCACCTCGAACTCTGGACCAGAGGAGGAGTACTGCAAGGCGGTGCGAGCGTACAACAGCTGCGTACGCCGGACGGCACGCACCTGCAGGGGTGACCTGACCTACCACTCCGCCCAGCATGGCATAGAGGACCTCATGAGCCAACACAACTGCTCCAAGGAGGGACCGACATCTGCGCCGCGAGCCCGGATCCCGCTCCCTCCTCCCCCTCCTCCTCCCGCAGTTGTGACCGACAGCCAGGAGCTCTTCAACGGCCCGGATGCGTGCCACTATGAGCGCAGTCTCCCGCGCAACACGGACCCACCCAACTACATCCACTGCGGCTTTTTCGGAGACCCGCATCTCCGAACTTTTGGCGATGACTTTCAGACGTGCAAAGTGGAAGGAGCCTGGCCGCTCATCCACAACAAATACCTGTCTGTGCAGGTGACCAACTCTCCCGTTGTACCGGGGTCTTTGGCCACCGCCACGAGCAAGGTGAGGGTGCTCCTGTTTTCCTGTACGCCAAGAAATTACTCTTTAGTACTTTTTACTCTTATCTTTTATTGTTTTTGTTAAAAACGGCACATAAAAGCAGTCTAAAGACGCTTTGTCTCGCATGTGGTCTAAAACCAGAAAACGCTGTGATTGCTCAACACATATTTGGAGCAAAATCAGGAAATTCTCACTTTTTACAAGCTGGAGCTTGAATTTTTATGGCATTTCTGCTTGGAAAAATGTCTCAAACAATCCATTGATTATAATTTATTAACTATTACCAAATGGATTAGGCAGCTTTTTTTTCCCCCTCTGCAGTTAAAAAAAAATACTTTGCAGAATTATCATAATGAGGATCTTTAATATGAAGCCTCTATATTTCAGACCTACAAGTTTATATGGACGGATTTGGCGTTTGGGTCATTCGAGAAGCAGTTAAAAGCCTGGGAACGTATTATACAATCTAATATTTTGGCTTTTTCTGTTAGCAGCCAGATGTTTGTGCTTGGACGAGTCTGCTCTCCTCCCGTCAAACTGCGGAGTCCGTTCGATGCTTAGATGGAGAAGTCCAAACCAGCACCGTCACAGAGATCTCGATAAGCCTTACAAATGACACGTTATTGCACGCTTGCATCAGATCACGAGGCTGCGTTTTCACTCGGGCTCAGGCGTCTGTGGAGTCCGCCAGTGAACGCAGCAGCGAGTGTGCGTCTGCAGGAAACTCTGGATATTTTCTCTGAAACCTCCATCAGCAGATTGTTGTTGTTGTTGTTATCTTTAATGGCACGGTGGTTAGTTTGGAGGGCCGACCCTGACATGTCTTTTAGAGGTCATGAGATAGAGTTGGTCCAAATTTGGAAAATCTTCAGCAGCGATGGTTGTCAAGGATCATAACTGAAGCGTTTAGCCCGAGGTATAAGAGGACTTTGTCCTTAATCACATTTGTAGAAACTGTAATTTACTGTAATCAAGGTTTCCTAATGACACTCTTATTAAGCATTAGTGGTTTCTTTCTTTCTTTCTTTTTTTTAAAAAAGCTTTTAAAGTAATTACATTTTTCATTTGCTGTTCTTGGAAGCAAATGAGACAGCTTTTCAGAGCACATGATTCTGGACAAAGGGAAAACAAAGCAGCAGCCAGTGCCACCTGTGCAAACAAAGCCCTTCTGGTAACGGATCTGTGCGAGCAGAGCGCTGTCTTGGTACGCTGCTCTCCCCGCAGCAAATAAACCCGTCCTCATCCTGACGGAGCCGTTGTTTGTTTTTATCAAACGTTTGGAGAAATGAGCCAAGGAACGGAAGCAAAACTTGGTGGGTTCGGGGAATTTACACAGGACCGGTGCTGTACATGATTTGTCAGACAAATGGAGGACTCGCCGGGCCCTCCCCCACCTCCCACCCCCGGTGTCTGGATCGCACACCAGCACCGCGGCGGAGTCGTATCGCTGCTCTGACAGGGGCTTACTGGTGTCCCGTGAAACTGCGCTCAGAGGGTCCTGAGCGGTCTCACTTAATTAGCTGCAGAGCGTATTGCGGCGTCCTGGCGTGACGCCACTCCCTGCAGCATAGTTCTGGGGGTTCACAGGCAGGTTTTTCAGCACCATGAATGGATCGTCTTTGTGTCTGCAAACTGAGGCCTGATTTTTACATGGCCGGGACTCTTTTTTTTTTTTTTTTGGGTGGGTCGGGGGGGGGGCAATCCTGAAATGTGACACTGAAGTGTGGCGAGGGGCAGTGAGGTGGCACATTTGAACACAAAACCGTTCTCCGTGCAAAAGTATAAGCACTTCCCTTTTGAATTCTGCTGTTGACATTTACTGCACTTTTACAAGGATTCGGTTGATGGGCTGAAAAACGCACAGCTGAATGAACACTGTGTGTTCCCAGACGCACCTGATGATCCGTGGGCTGATAAGATTTTGTTTCCCTCTCCCTTTTCTGCAGTTGACAATCATCTTTAAGAACTTCCAGGAGTGCGTGGACCAGAAGATGTACCACGCTGAGACGGATGAGCTGCCAGCTGCTTTCGCGGACGGCTCCAGGAACGGAGGGGATCGACACGGGGCCAACACGCTGCGAGTGGTGGAGAAGGCCCCCGGGCAGCACGTGGAGATTCAGGCCAGGTACATCGGAACAACCATCGTGGTGCGGCAGGTGGGCCGCTACCTCACCTTCGCCGTGCGGATGCCAGAGGATATAGTGAACTCAGTGGAGGAAGGCGACAACCAGGACTTGTACTTGTGTCTTCACGGCTGTCCGGCCAACCAGCGCATCGACTTCAGGAACTTCAGAGCTCGAGCGGCGGAGGCCTACAGCGCCGGCGGGACCAGGAGCAGCTTCAGCTACCAGTCTGCAAAGGCCAAGTGCAAAGAGCGGCTCCCTGTGGAGGATCTGTACTTTCAGTCCTGTGTATTTGATCTGCTGTCCTCGGGAGACATCAACTTCACCATGGCAGCCTACTACGCCTTTGAGGATGTAAAAATGCTCCACTCAAACAGCAACAGATACCACATATTTGAAAAGAAGCCCTTGAGCAGCGCAGCACAAGGGAGCAAAGATGTACTTCCGGTCCTCTTCCTGAACCTCCTCGCTGTTATCCTATGGACTGAGACCCATGCGTTTCACCTATAGTCCGTGTACGGCGGTATCTTTGTGTTGCATCTGTCAGTGAGTGTTAGAGTACCATCGTCGTGTCATACACTGGCTCCTCACTTCTGCTCTGGCTCCGTGTGTTGACCGGTGGCTTACCCTCAAGTCCCGCTTCAGCGGTGTAATCGTGTCCTGACGTCAGCTCAGTGACAAGATGAGTTCACCCCACTGGCACCTATCATCACGTGCATTTAGCTGGTTCACAGGAGCGATCTTGGTAGAGAGCAGCAGTGAGAGAGCTCAGCTATCCCAGGGCTCAGGATATCCACCTGGGATTAAATCCCTCATTCTCATAGGGGCTGCATGCCTAAAAAGAAGCCAGACAAGATGATCTTTTGCAGAAAGAGGGGTTCGCTGATCTTCCCTCCCCTCGATCTGCACACTGGTGCCAAGCCTGCGTCGCTATCCGGGGCTCATGTGGCAAAGCACGAGGACCTGACAGGGGCTTTTGTTAACCTAAGGCCAGAAGCAGCTCTACGTTTGATTAGTTTCCAGCTCTGGAAAAGCCTGAGCCTTTGGAGGAAGCGCCCAGCCAAAAGGATGTCAGAGCAGCGTCTCCAGTTGTCTGCCATGGAGATTAATGGGTCATATTGTTAGGTTTTGTGTGATTGTATGTGTGTGTGTGCAGAATCCAGCATCTGTGGTTAATTTTGTGTGTTTGTGGGTGCAGGAGTTTCCAGAAATGAGGTGGATGAAAAAAAGGAGGAAAAAAAAAAAAAGCCTCCTGTGAGAGAAATCTTTCCCATGTCTTTGTGTTGCACCCAAAAATTTCAGAAATAGAAAAGACGAAGCACTCCAGTCTGATCAAACGGGCTCCGTCAGCCAAAAAAACAAACCAATAAAAATGGACCGTTTGCCTCTGGACGTCATTTCCAGCGACATCGAGCCTTTCCCCTCCGCCGTTTGAGCTGACGTGTCGATCAGTGTTTGTCCTCGGAGACTCTTGTGTGAATGTAGCAAACAAGAAAGTAAAAGAACAAAGTTCAACGGCGCGCAAAAGGTACCGCAGATCAAAAATACGACAAGTGAATCCAAGTCCGGGTCGAACGTTTGCTGAAGACGCTTCACAGACCTGACTCTAGCTCAGCGAGTAAACGATAAGCATATGTCTCCAAACATGATTTCACAGCTCAAGTCGTTGCCAAAGAACATGCTCTCGTGCCAACATTTTGCCCAACAACAACATTTTCCATCTTCTAGACTCAAACACATTAAGGGAATTCTTCATTGTATATAAGTCGTGTTTGTGGGTGGATTTTTTTTTTTTTTTTTTTTGCAGCACACTGATGAAACGTGTAACACATACTGTAAAAGCAACGTTTGTGTTTTCATGCAGCTTCACTTTTGCTTTTCTTGTGTTTCAGGTTCTCAGCTGCAGCACCCGTTAGCGTGCAGGTTTTTAACGCTCATTTATTCCTTACACTGAAGTGTTTGTGGTAGACCTTACTACTGCTATTTGGAGTTCGTGTAGTTGCAGTTTAACAACAACAATAAAAAAAAACAAAAAAAAACAAAAACCTGCAAACAGATGATTGTGATGTTGAATCTTGTGTTAATAGATGTAATTTGTATTACAAGTATACAGTTCTACATGTATTATGTGAGATTGTACATTTGTTTTGTGCATTGTTGAGCTCTAATTTGTATATCAAACTGTTGTGTTTTTGGAATTTCACAGCTCCAATTTTTGTACATGAAATGTTTTGGTGAATGTGAACGTTGTTTTATTTTGTCTTTTTTCCTAAAGGGATTTTTTTTTTTCCTCCAAAAACGTGAACACCACAGAGCAGAACAGTCTTGATTACAGTACTCATTTGGTTACTGGAGAAGTCGTGAATCGTTTGTTGGAAATCACACACCCACCTTCCTTGGAGAATGTAGAAAAGTGTGCTGTGGTGTTTGTGTTTTTGAGTTTGAAGCACTTTATGTTTTCTTTTTTTCCATTTAGCTCTTCTGTTGTTTTGACTTTGTGATGGTTAAAAAGAACAAAAAAAAAAATAGCTGAATGGAAAATGCCAGATCGATCAAACTGTGTATGTAAATCTTATATGGTTCCACATGACCGGTGTTTATAATGTAAGTTATTTATTGAATAAAATACAATGTCTTGTTATTGATCTGTCTCTTTGTGTCACTGTTGAAGAAAAACCATTTTTGAAAATCCTTTTTTTTCTTTGTCCCTTATAAGTTTGCAGATCTTTACTGCCCCCTGCTGTCCAGATATCATAAATGCAAACATGTCTTAAAATTCTCCAAGAACTATTCTTGACACAAGAACTACAAACTCCTAGTAAAGAGAAGGGATCCAGAGCTTGTTATTAGGAAAACCAGACTAAGCAGTTTTGTGGAGAAACTGTGGTGGGATAGCCGTTACTACTCATCCTTGGTCTCTTGTTCGCTGCCTTAAAGCCTGAGATGAATCCAAGTGTTTGTGGGTAAAGACCAGATAAGAGAAATGACCTCAGTGCAACCTCGCATCTGACTCAGATTGAAAATGCACTTAACAGTTGTCTCAGATGGTCACTTTAAGATTAAAACTGTAACTCCAAAGTACATGTAACTTCCACATGACATTCCTGAACACATCAGTGTGACATCTTTATTTCTCAAGTAAAAATCACTCATATACAGGTGAGTTGAAGGGTAACTTTTGGGTTTATTTAGACATCCTGATCTGATTTCATGTTGGATTCAATGATGTTTCTTTCATTTGGAAGCTTCTAGAAAAATCAAAAACCAAGTCTTTTGCCTTTGAATTATAAAAGAGGACAGAATTGTCTGAACTTCGATGAAAACTCAGAGCTTTTTCATTTTAAGCCTTGTCAATTTTTTTTTCTGTTTGTAAAGTCGTAGCATACGCCACTGAGTCAGGTTTTTTGTTATTTGAACCATCTTTCTACTTCGAATGTTGTGGGATTAGTTAACTTACAAAAATAAGAATAAACTTTTTTATACAGTGGGAATGTGCTTGCACAGCAATCCCACCAATAAGAATCCTCCGGACAACTCAGCATTTTATATCGACAATTATGTCACTATAGTCTCTCCATTTGCACCGGTACAAAATGTACCGAGCCAATCACACGAGGCAGCAGGCTTTATGTGATAATTCATCCAAGAGTCCACATTCAAAACAATGACGGCTTTAAAATATCTGATAACGCCTCAGATCAACAAGCCTTCAATGCAAAACTGGCGACAGTCACTCAGCGGTGTTCCCGCTCCACTTCACGCCTCTCCAGACGTCTTTCCTCACGTTTCCTGCAAATCAAAGTCGCACACAGAGGAACCTGACTAAAACAAAAGTCGGATAAGGCAATGAATTTCCTTGCGTAACAAAATTTATTACATATGTCCAAACATATGTACACCACATTTTTCTTGAGTGGTTTTTGTCACAAATATAAATTATTTTGTTTCTTCTTTTAGAACATATGATACAGGAACTGTACTTTAAAGTGGAAGAGAAGAAGAGAAGAGCTTACTATTCACTGTAACAGGTTGAATAAGCGCCCTGGACAAAACACACGACTCGCATCAATGTTTGTATCATTTCCCCCTCAAACCATCAGATCCTCTGGGAATCACAGAGCTGCAACAATCACCAGAATATGTGGTCCCTTGTCTGGTTTTGAGGTGAAACTGAGCACTTCCTAGAACATGACCACATCCTGCCTGCGTCAGCCCTCCGTACTGTCCGTGAATCATTATGCAGTTTCATGATGCGCGTATAAATAAGGCACAAAAAAAAAAAAATGCTGCAGGGGTAGATTTGGCACAGGAAGAGCGACAGAGTGTAATAAACAATAAACATTATGAAATGTATGTTACTTCTCAGCCTCCTCCCAACAACACCATAAACATCTGTGAATAGACAATTTTAACAAACAACTGATTGGGAGGAAACGAAGAAGAAAAAATTTAAAGTGAGTGCTTTCATTAGGTGGAAAATAACATCTAAACCATCATAATACTGAAATGTGAAAGAAAGAATTGCTCTAATTCATAGTGTTATGCACTTTGTTCGAATAAATACTGCTTTGATGGCAACTATCTCATTAGGGCCTACAAGGAAAGTGATTTAAAGATTGCAATGATTTTATATATAGCCACACAGAGGAACAGGTTGTACACGAGAAACGTTAATTTGTTAAAATCCTTTGACTGTATAGGAGGAACATTTCCAGCAAATGGGATCTTCCTATTTCTACCTGCGTGGTGAAACTATGATTCGGTTCAGCAACACCATCAAAACGTCTTAAGGTGCAAATGATAACTTGTTACACATTCTACTGTACCGAAATCTTCAACTGACATCATTTGCAATACTTAAAGATAGACACAAAAAAAAAATAATAACAACAATGATGTCCATATGTCATGGTTCTTTTGGGAAAAAATCCCATACATTTACCACTCAAAAGGCCAAAACCTTCAGGCACTTTTAGGATTGAGATCAGTTTTAGTTCGTGTGTCCTATATTTTCTTTATTCTAGTCCATGGGACTAAGCATCAGTAAGTATCCCACGCAGTTTTACCATAATTTACCCATGAGCCAGTTCATTTAAATAAAGATTCATGTTTCCAGTTTTTTTGTTGTTGTTTGTTTGTTTTCCCCATCTTGAAGACAGATGAAAGCAAACATCTTCCTTCAAGGTCCAAAGCTTTCA
>JAOWBL010000021.1:8293004-8321622 GCA_028564865.1 Zenarchopterus dispar | reverse complement strand
TTGTTGTTGTTTGTTTGTTTTCCCCATCTTGAAGACAGATGAAAGCAAACATCTTCCTTCAAGGTCCAAAGCTTTCACAGCCGCAGTCACTGGGAGAAAAAGAGCCGGTTCAGTTTTGCTGGTAAAGAGATCAAAAAGCTGATTCCCTTTTCAACAGTGAGCTTATAAATGGCAAGTCCACACTTGTCCATCAGTAGCAGCGTGTGACTTTGACAAAACACTGAAGTCCATCTCTGAGTCTGCACTGGCAAGATTTTATGTTTTCCTATTCATCCAGTTTGGGTCCGCCATGGCATTGGGCTCTGCGGGTCGCTCGAGTGGAGAGCGGGAGTCCTGGGGAGACTTCTGAGACTGTGGGGAGCGAGGGTCCAACAGCGGAGGGGGTTTGTCAGGTTGGAAGGGCCTGCTGTAGTGGTCTGACCCTGGTGGACCTGGTGGTCTGTGGTCCGGCATCCTTCGGAAGTCCTGAACGGGGCCTTCACCTCCCTGATGGTAGTTGGGTCGGAACTCGTCGGGACGCCTTCTTTTAGGGTCCGGATGCCTGAAAAAGATCATTCAGAATTCAAAATGAAATGCAACTATTCAAGTTCAACCAAACAGTGACAATGAGGTACATCTTCAGGTGCTTTTCAGAGTGGAGTACTAGCTAATCTTCTCCAGTAGAGTTCGGCTGCAACACACCTTACAGACTAAGATTAAGTGAATCAAGTCAGATTAGATGCACACGTTAACTAATTCACACTGTAGATCCTTCATTCTGCAATCAGAACAATTCAGATGGATTAAAAACTCTGAACATTTTCTATCCAGACTTCTGTCCTTTTTTGTTTTCTTCCTGACCTCTTCACCAGAGCAGAAGACAAAGGAGGGAAGAAGTTAATCCCTTTGACATTAACTGTGGGATTTCATTCACAATGAAAATGTTCGGCCTTTTAGATCGCACTGACATAATTTATGTTATGGGTAATTTAGATATGACTTGTGTCCAATATAGTGAACTTCATTATTCCACATATGACCTTGCAATTGGAGGAAAAAAAAAAAAAATCCCCCTTCATTTACTGGATCTGCATCTGTACATCCATTACAGCATCTTCGTGTTTGGGTCAGGGGCGTCTCCTGGAGACTATCCCAGCTGTGCCAAAGGGAGATGCATATCTGTGTAGTTTTTACTCGTTCTTACCCACCATCACATCCCCGGGTTTGACCAACTCACCTGTCATAATAGGGTCGGTGACCCCGGTGGTCCCGGTCGTTGCTGTACTGCTCATACGGCCTCTTCCGTGGGGAGATATTGTTGCGATAGCCGCCTGAGCTGCGGTACGAATCTCCATGTGGACGCCGGTCACCGTAGTGATCCTTGTAGCGATGAGGGTCATACGGGTGATGGCGGTCTCCCTGCCACGACTGGTTGCTGTTTCCTGGGTAGCTGTATTTACGGTCCCTCTGCCAGACTCCTCGATCTGTAATAAAACATAAAATGGTTCATACAAAATGATCAAAGTGCGAGTCCTCTGATTGAAATGGTTTACGAGTACCGCCAGCACCCATCGGTTCTGTACGTAAGGTCACAGTTCAGAAAACTTTAAAATCACTCAGTCCACACGCACCGTCGTTGCCGAAGTGGCGCTTGTTAGCCGTGTTGTACTGCTCTCTGTGGTGTCCGTGGGGTCCTGGCTGGTGAGATGCAGATTTAGAGGACGGCTGAGTTCCCGTGGAGTCTCGACTGGAGCCGGAGGCCTCGGGCCTGAATGACTTTACTCTCCCCGCGACATCCTCCTTCTTCTTGTGCTCCTTCTAAGAAAGTCAGTCATTTTCAGTCTCGGTGAGGCCTGACAGCTCATGCTCACTACACGACTTCACGACAACTTACTTCTTCCTCATGCGATCGCTTCTTCTGTGCCATTTTGTAAAGTTTGTGAAGCTTCCTTGCACCAAACTCCGTAAACTTGGACACAAAAATCCAAAGGTTCCTGAAACACGTAAAGAATAATATTATGACTAGAAAAAAAAACAAGTGTTGTGTTCAATTTGACAAATATACAATCAAATCAAGTCACCTTCTCCATATTTTGATGTGTTCAGGGTCGCTGTAAGCTTTGAGGCATTCTGTGATGCGGTCTCCGATCTTCAGCAGGCATGTGCGAGTGTGCTGCAGCTGCTCCTGGTCCGACAGACCCTCATCCGGTTTGTCCAGCTGCTTCAGGGCCTTTTTCACCGGCCTCATGCGTTCCTTACACTACA
Source organism: Zenarchopterus dispar (assembly GCA_028564865.1). Taxonomy (NCBI): domain Eukaryota; kingdom Metazoa; phylum Chordata; class Actinopteri; order Beloniformes; family Zenarchopteridae; genus Zenarchopterus; species Zenarchopterus dispar. The sequence goes on along the minus strand of JAOWBL010000021.1, from coordinate 8,319,378 downwards.
CACACACACACCAAGTGGCTAGATTATTATTAGATTTCCTTTTTGAACAAACAAAAACGACTCCTTTGACATAATCGTTGCGTAAGTGTAGAAGAGGAAGCTCACAATACTGAAGGTCTCCTGGTCGAGCTCGTCATCCTCCTTTCCTTCAATGGGAATGGGCTCCGACCCCGCTGTGATGTGAACTGGACCCTGGGTCTTCTTCCCTTTGGTTCCTTTAGTCTGAAAGAGAAAAAAAACACACAAAACAGCAAGTCAATTATTTTAGTCTCACACGCTGTGCATATTATTCACGTTGTTTTCAACACAAACATTATGCACAGTGTACGGAAATAATGAAGAATAAATTGCGTTAATTTGAGCAATGACAATAATTGTGACGCACTTTTTCTTTTCTGGGCTTTGAAGCTTTCTTCTCTTTGTCCCCGTCCTTCTCCTTTTTAGGTGTTCCCTGTTTTTCTTTGTTCTCTTTGTTATCCTTCTTCTTTTGTCTCTTCTTCGCGTTGGACTTTTCAGTTCCTTCGTCCTGCTCAACGAAACCGGGTGAAACATTAGAACGTGCTGTCCGGGTGAAGTCAAGGACACCAGCGACATCTAACACCCTCATCAAAAGTTCTGTTAACCATCAGCGGACCCCCCCCATCCCCTCGACAGCCTAAACAGACATTTCACTTTCCTTACAAGCAGCCAATATTTTCAGATGTTATTCCAGAAAGAAAATGAATGCTAAAACTCGACCCAGTGCACCGAAGTAGAAGTCAAGCGTGACCCGAAGACTGACCTTAACCTCGCCCTCCTCTGACGGGTTGTCGGACAGCCGGGGGGAGGAGATCTCGTTGCCCTGCTCGTATTTGAGAACCTTGCTCTCCTTTTTCACCCGTGGCTTCCTCTTCTTCACTTTTACCTTTGAGGAAAAGACCAGATGAACAAAGTGAGGAGACACAGAAATGACAACTACAACCGAGACACCTGTGGATTAACGGCGGCGTACCTCCTCTCCTGTTTTAGACAGATCTGAGCTGTCTTGTTCCTTTTTAAGCAGCTTGAGAAGATACTCTGCTCTCGCCTGTAGCTGTTTGGCCTGAGGCTTCTTGCTTGGGTCGTCGGGAAGAATCTGTGCACACGTTCAGGAGTGTTAGTGTGGTACTGACGAGGACGAGCCTAAAATATAATAACTACACTCCTCAAAGTTCAACTTTGATGGTTACAATGAATTTATAGGAGCCGCAAGTGGGCTTATGTCATATTTCTGTTGTTCTTAAATTTTCTTTCTTAGTCACGCATTATATTCACTAAATGTACTCTACAGGTACTTGCTTTATCTGCGAGTTTAAGGTCAGGATCCGTCTTGATCAGATCCCAGTTGCTGAAGCCGTGCTCATAGATGCCCAGTAAGAGCTGGATGTCATCCTGCAGATCCCAGTCCACGTCAAAGTGAGCCACTTTCACCCTGCACGTTAGCTTGAACCTGTGGGACACAGATTCAATCCAAAAGATGAATAAAACTATTCTGAATGTCTTATCTTCAGGACTGATCCTTTATTTATCTACAGTGGTCTTACTTATTTCTTTCAGCAGGGTTTGAGGGCACCACTTTGTGCAGTGGCTCAAACTCTTCCTCGTGCTGGATGATGGACTTGGCGTTGACCTGCACTCCCGAGATCTTGATATTAATTCCTCTTCGCTTCCCGGGGCCTTTGGCTGGAATAAATGGATGCGTCATTCGCAGGTCAGAACGATCCCAGCTTCTTTTTCTAAATTTTCTGAACATCTCCAAGCAACCAACCTTCAACCGGGTTCTCTTTGACTTGCTCTTCGTGTTCTTGCACCGCAGTCACACAGCTGGTGTGAATCAGCTCACCAAGCCTCTTCAGGTCCGCTATCGACTTATCCACCAGCTCAGAGTCTCGAGCGATGGCCTCCAACCTGGGGACGAGGTGCGATGTTGACCAAGAGACCAAAACATCTCAACTGCTCCAAGATGAGCAATGATAGGAGACCTGCACGTATCGATCATTAATATTAAACCTACCTCTCCAGAGGAGCACCAAACTTCTTGTATGCTTTAATGAACCTGTTGATAAGATTATAAACACATTTTTAGAAGACATTAGCTAACGCGATTTCATCTCACCTACACCTGCAATAACAACTTAACAATTCGCCGGACATTTCACCTCCGGATCTCTGCATCGGTGAAACCCTCCACGTTGTTTTTGCGAGCTCGAGGCCTGCCTCTTCTCTTTGGCTTCTTGTCATCGTCACTATCGTCAGTTTCACTTTCAGAGCCTGAGGAACGGTGTTTCAGCTTGGAGCCCACATCGCTGTCACTGTCGTTGGCCTGAGCCTGAAAAAAAAAAAAAAAAAGAGGAGGGGAACTTTGAGAAAACAAAGTGGCTTGAACCAGAAACAGAGTACGTGTTTTGTTACGATGCTAGCTGTGTGACAGTCAAGAGAAGAAGGTTTTTGGTTTTTTTTGCATTTTGGTTGAAATGAATCCAGATTAATCACGCTACCCGCTTGTTAGAGCTCCTGCTTCTGGGGAGCATGAAGATGTCCTCCATCTCTCGCTGCTTCTCCTCCTCCTCAATTTTGCGGCGCTGCTCCTCAGGAATGATCTCATCCCATTCTCGCACTGGCTGCTCCTCAAACTCCGGAGTGGTTTCTTCCATACTGGAGAAGTTGGCAACCTGCAGCATCCAGGAAGAGCAGAGAAGATGAGAAGAAACCATGAGTGAATAAAAAGGGATACTTGGATGTTTAATCAGTGTCTGAAGGATGGCGAAGCATCAAAACAAAGCACAGTCAGAATCCAGGTACCTTAAACTGCGATAAAAGTTCATCTGTAGCACTAGAGCCTTGATCAGTTTCTCTTGTTTCCGCCAACCTCAGGATCTCTTCAATATCCATCTCCTACAGAGGAAAAGATTTATGTTTTGTTTAAATTTATCAAATGTGATACAACTATTAGCAGAAAAAATCTCATTATCTGCATCTTTTGATACCTGCGGTTCAGACTCTTCTCCTTCCACCTCTTTGAAAAGATCTTCTGCACCAAACTTGAGGATCGCTGTCAGCTCTTCCTTATTAAAAGGGTTTGAACTGTTCAGAAAAAAAAAGTTAGGAATAATGAACACAAACAGAAATTAAACAAAGCTGATAAAGTGTTACATCTCTTTAAAGTATTACTTTGTGTTTCCTGAGTTGCTGTCCAGAACAGTTCGACCAGTGGTGTCCATTCTCTGAATGACAAGATGGTCCAAAACCATCTTCTTCTTGGCCCTCTCGATGATGTCCTCCTCCACCGTTCCTTTTGTGACGAGTCGATATATATTCACCTGTGAGGGAACGGCAGACATTTATTCTTATGAAACAACCGGAAGAGTTACGTAGCCGGTCCGTCATGAACGCGTGCCACAAGTCACCTGTTTCTTCTGTCCGATCCTGTGGGCTCTCGCTTGCGCCTGAAGGTCATTCTGGGGGTTCCAGTCCGAGTCAAAGATGACTACAGTGTCTGCCGAGGCCAGGTTGATACCTAACCCTCCGGCTCTGGTGGATAACAGGAAGCAGAAGTCCTGGAAAACAAAAAAACAAAGGAAGTATTTGCAAATACATTATTTGAATTGTGAAAGCAAAACATCTTTTTGCATCATTTATCAAAAATATTGTGCAACTGTTATTTTTCTGGAAGCTGACGGAGTCGAGCAAGCTTAAAAATGTTCAGTAATTCTAGTGCATTTTATAATTATGATGTTGATTATATATATATATATATATATATATATATATATATATATATATATATATATATATATATATAAAAAAGAGTGCAACTATTTAGTACATTTTTTTTGCAGCAGCTTCAATTTCATCATGCAATTTCATGCCTTAAATGATGCAGTTTGAAGCTTCTCATTAATTTCCGTCAGTGTCAGTCGTATAAAAAGCGACCATACCTCTGAGCCTTCTGCATTAAAGTGGTCGAGTGCTTGCTTTCGGATTTCTCCCTTTATGGAGCCATCCAACCGCTGAGGAAGAGAAGAGCAAAGGAAGAAGTTCTCCCTTTAAATTTTTCCTGGAGAGACATCTGCTACAACACCGGCTGCAGTACATGTCATTGTCCTCGCACTTTATGCTCAGACTGACCAAAACAGTCTAACGCTAGGACCAAGTCAGCAAAAACAACCCAAGTCGGGTGACTTGCAAAAGTCCAGCTGGTCCCCGGCAGAAAATAACTCGATATAAATAAACACATGAACTCAGAGCCTGTGCGCAACAACACTGACACCCTATCCTCATCTGAGACTAACCGGCTCAGTGCGACCTCCATAAGGCCCTTCAGTGTAAACACCGATAAAACCAAGAGTTAAAACCTGAAGCCTGGCTCCATCGAGTAATACAGCATGTTCGGATGCGTTAAGAAAAGCATAATACCACGAGAATATGTAATTTTTCAGAAAATGCTCATTCAAAATATGTTATGCTTCCTTTAATCTGTACTAACTTTCACTGCACCTCCTCAAACTACTCCGCTCATCCTGAAGCAATCAAAATGTCACACACAACAGAATCACTCAGAAATGTCAAGAGAGGACGCTAATATTTGCTGTTTTTAAAGGTGAAGTGAGTGAAATATAAATCTCACCTGAAATGGGTATCGTTTCTTCGCCAGATATTCCGCCAGAATGTCCAACATCCTGACCATCTGGGAGAAGATTAAGACTCTGTTGCCTCTTTCTCGGAGTCTGGTCAGCAGCTTGTCCAGAAGAACCAGCTTCCCGCTGCCTCTCACTAGACTCTAAAGATTTAATTGAAAAAATAAAATAAAACAGTTCTTATATTTAAACAGACTGCAATATACAAGAAGAAAAAGGATATTTTTTTTGTCGCAGGGTGGAGTTATTCAGAGGAGATGCTGGAAGCTGAAGAGGTTTTACGAGGATGCATACCTGCAGGTGGTCCTGCTGCGCTTCGCCGTCTCCTTCCTCAGGTTGTTTAATGAGAAAGCTGTGGTTGCAGCACTTTTTAAGCTCCATTACGATGTTCAGGAAGCCAGAGGAGCTGCCACGAGTGCCTTTGGCAAGAGCTTTATAATTCCTTGTTAAAATCCACCTGGAAAATGGAGTGGAAAAATCCTGCTGCTGTTATTGTAATTTATACAGAAGGTAGATGGAATTTTAAAAAACTTTTAAAAAAAAAACTTTAAAAAAACCCAAAAGACAGAGAGAACATACTTGTAATATTGTTTCTGCTGGGCAGACATATCAACACGAAGAATCTGTTCCACCTTGGCCGGGAGAGACTTCTCCACATCTTTCTTGACTCGTCGGAGCAGGAAAGGCTCCAGGACTTTGTGGAGGCTCTGATAGCCATTTTCCCTTCCTTTGCCATGCTCATCTTCAAAATCCTCCCAAGAATCAAACCTGCAGTGTACAACACATACATACAAACAAACAATAAAGTCTCTCATATCAAACTGGAACACAAGCTGGTTTAATAAAACGATGAATGTGAAAAGCAGGACGTACTTGTCAGGCATGAGGAAGTGCAGGAGCGACCAGAGCTCCTTGAGGGAGTTCTGCAGCGGAGTGCCAGTAATGAGGAGTCTGTGATTAGACCTGAACTCCATTAATGTCTTATAAAGCAGGGAGTCGTCGTTCTTCAGCCTGTGAGCTTCATCCACACCCAGAAATGCCCAGTTAATATTTCCAAGGACCCCCTGGAGTCAGACGAAAGCACATTTTGAGTGAAAGATTCTTCTGGTGCAACGAAACAAGAAGAAAAATAAGAATCCCACCTTGTCTTTAAGCAGAATCTCGTAGGTGGTTATGAGTGCATTGAAGCGGATTCGTTTGGTTTGATGGTTCACCCACTCGTAGTCACGGATCTACGTGAAAACAGACAACTTAAGTTGTAAGTCGCAAGTCTTAAACGTACTACGGGAAAATGGGAGTCAGATCCAACCTACTGTTTTCCTGCTCATGACGTCGCCGATGTACACCACCACATTCATGTCGGGGGCCCACGTTTCAAACTCCCTCTGCCAGGAGGTGAGCGTGGACAGAGGAACCACCAGTAAAAAGGGCCCGTAGAGCTGATGGTGGTGGAACAGGTAAGACAGGAAGGAGATGGTCTGGATGGTCTTTCCCAGTCCCATCTCGTCAGCAAGGATAACACTATTGCACCTGAGAGGGAACAGATAAAATGGATGTTTCCGTAATTTATTATTATACTCAATTTCAAGCGAGCCAAAAAGGTCAAAACGTACCTGCACCAGGAGTGGGCCAGCCAGTTCAACCCGGCCAGCTGATAATCTCTCAGTTCGAGGTTGTCGTCGCCAATAAACGACGGCTGCTTCTTGAGAGCAACGAACCTCGGCCTTTGCTTCAACACCTGAAACAACAGAAACGTAATCTTTTCATTAAAAGAAAATACGATTAAAACAAATAAATACATTCTAGGTGGTCCTGGTCCATCTCTTGCCTTGCAGTCTTTAGAGGGGACCGTTTTGCTGGAGTTTCGGTTCGTGAAGCTGTCTATGCAGTGCTGGAACTTCTTCCTCACCAAAGCTCCATCCTCCCAGCTGCACTCGGAGTACGGCAAACCCATCCACTTGCACAAGTACTCCGGCTCGTTGGAAGATGACGTCTTGTGACTGTGAGCTGTCAAAAGGGTTAAAACTTGCGTGAGTTGTGATTGTGACAGAAATTAAGAATGACATTTGACCGAAGAATACAACACGAGAAATGAAAAGAAAAAAAAAAAAGAGACTCACAAGGGAAGTCGGAAGATCCTGGCGTCTTTCCTGTTTTTGTTGCTGTTCATAATAAAAGCAATCATTAGTAAGGTTGGGGCAAAATACAATTTTTAACGAAACAGATATGAAGCAGCCCCATAATGACTTCTTACAGATGATTCGCTCCACAATCTGAAACTGCTTGTTCAAGTCAGCGATCAGCTCCTGCTGGCAGTTGTGAAACTCAATATCCTCAGGAGATGCCCTCCTCAACCTGCAAACAAAGTCAAAATTAACCAACGCGTCGATTTGCAGAGTAAAACCTTCCTGCAAAGCCAAAGATCCTCACCATGAGTTCAGCTCCTCATTTTTCTTCTTAAAGTTGTCCATCTTCTTCAGTCCCTTGACCTTCTGCTGGGTCAGAGAGTCCATGCTCTCCCAGGTGTTGTGGATGTAGGACCAGCCCTTCCACTTGATCAGATACTGAATCTCCCCTTCTTCGCTTTCGGGATCGAAGCCTTCGCACGGGTCCCCGTTTTCCTCCACGGCGTACACGGTAGTGGTCGCCCCCGTGGCTAGAGAAGCCAAAACAAAGTCTTTAGAGACTGTGCAGATGATAGTTTGATGAACAACGTCTGCAAATCTAAGAGCATGGATCACCTCCTTTTTTGCCGACCCTGGTGTCCACAACTTTCTCAATGGTCTCGCTGTCATCATCCTGCTGCTCCTCGCACGCATCCCCCGTCATTTCAATCAGGTCATCAGAGTCTGTTTCAAAGTCATGTTGGTCCTCTTTATAGCTGTAACCCAGCAGAAGAGCAGGATTAAAACATGAGCAAAGTTTAAAATAAACGCTGCTAGATGAATGTTTTCATCTGGCATCTCTATGCACCACCAGGAAACTTGGATTGTAGTTTCACAAAACAATGTTTTTCTTTTGAAAAAAGAGAGATGATGCTATCAGGAGGTACGCTTTTCCCTGTTGGATTTTGAAACATGCTGCAAATTCAACAAAGATTCAGCAGTTGATACACCGCATCTGTACTTTCATTTAATTAAATAAAAATGACAGGGCCAAAAAAGAGTCACCAACAGGATTTAACTGAGCAAATAAATAACAGCTTGTCACTGGAAAATCCTAAAATGAAACAGTTTGTAGTATCTCCATCCTCCACAAGACACATCTGATGGAAACATGTTACTCTGAAGATTAAAATTTTTGGTCAGCATCAAGCAAAGAAAATTTCTATAAGTACATAAAAACGAAAAAAACAGTTTGACACTTTATTTTAAACTTGCAAGTAATGGGATCAGAAAAAAAATCTTGATTGATTGTGACTGGAGGTCACTTAATGGTTTGATGAAATCTAAACACAGAAAATCAGTAGCACAACTAAAAAAAAAAAAAAAACTGTTCATAGGGCATTTCCACAGGATCAATGAGCAGGGAATTCGGTGTTAGGATTAAACAACTGTGCTTCTAAAGGAAACCACAGAGTATGAACTGCTTCCAGAGTGATGGGTGCACCAGATTTAGGAGAACTTTCGATGAAGTGTTGAACGCATTTCTGTCTACGATGAAAGCAACTCAGCCATCATGCAGGATCTCAGTGACAAATGTAGACAACCATGAATGAAAACAAATGTTGACATTTCATAGCTTATTAAAACGATGCCACAAAGAATATGTGCTCCAATCAAACTTATACCTAATCGGGCTATATATGTTGTTTAAATATTTGCCTATTGAAAATGTTCTGCTCAGAAAATTTAAAAAAAAAAAAAAAAAAAAAAAAAAAAAAAAATCACCTTTTGACTTTGGTAGCTCCCCTTCTTCGAGTCTGTCTCTTTGGAGTGTCTTCCTCATCATCATCATCATCGTCATCTTCATCGTCGTCGTCTTCTTCGGCCGACGACTCCTGTTTCCTAGATTTCTTTCCTTTTTGAGACTGCTTTTTGGCTGTTGAAGATTTGGTTTGAGGTCTGTGAAGATTAAGCATAAAACACAAAAGCCACTTTCAGCTTTTAAGAAATTTTAAATAAAAAAATAAATAACATTTTTAAAAATTGAAAAAAAAAATCCATCAATCAAACCCACACACACACAGAATCATAAATTTGAAATATTTTGGTTAAATTTCATCAAGCTGCTCCATTCATGTTGTTATTCAAACCAAAAACGGGAAACGTATAATCAAACAACTGATCACATCAATATGGAATGATTTGGAGATGACCAGCTGTCTGATGGCCCGGCTTCACTACTCTCTTACCTTCTAGCAGGAAGTCGTCTCGATCTAACTTTTTTCTCTTCCTGCTCACTGTCTGTACTGTCGGAAGCCGCCTCATCCGCCTCCTCTTCATCATTTGAGTCATCATCTTTCCAGATATTTCTTACAACAAAGAAATGCCACAAGTTCACCCTCAAGGCCCATTTTTCTCCCCCATCTCAAGCTTAATTTCATTTAAATACTGGCCACGGGGTGTTCAGCACCACCGCTAAGCCATTGATCTGACCAGTGAAATCTAATTTAAATGCAGAAGAGCCCCTGACTGGCTGCAACTCACCTGAGCCCGTTGCCATTAAAGAGTAAGCAAAGACTACTTTTTTGGTCAAGTGTTATAAATAAATGGATGAATGATAAAATAAATCCACACACATGTTCACCATCTTCATACTTACTCCTTTTTCTTAGATCGGGATGATTTTCTTTTAGGGCTCTCGCTCTCAGACTCACTGCTACCCTGTAAACACAGCAGACGCTGCGTTAAAACATCCCTGCACGACATCCACCAGGTGGCAGAAGTGGCTTGTTCAGCAGCACCAATAGCAGAGCACATCTTTGTGAGGAGACAAGCAACAGTCTTTTTTTCACCTCTCTTTCTCCAGTATCCTTCCCATTCCCTCACCTCAGCTCCAATGTTGAGACGAGCCGGCTCTTGCCTGCTGCGGTTTGACCTCCTGACACCGTACACATCTGGATGTTCTTCCCACATCTGTAAGTGGAGATCAAAAGCTAGACGGGATCGATAGGCTTCGTGGATCACTGACCGGCTTGAAAACAATGATGTAACACTTGTTCAGGTCATGTGAGGCTATAAAAGGGACGACATTGTACCCAGTCTAAAAAAGGATCAACTTCCAGTCTTAATGGATGAAAAGGTCAAGTTCTTTGAAACCTTCTTTCTATAATTGCATCACTTTTGTAACCGAGCATTCTACATACTAAACCCTCAGACTTGGTTTGTGTGTGAGTTATACGTAAGAGCAGTATGGATAAAGGAAACCTTGTATAACTAAAGGTTTAAAGTCAACTGTCCTACATATCACACCTTCTGAATCACCGCTCAGTGTTCATGATCAGAAGGCAGGAACTCTAATCTGGTTTCGAAACAGTAAGCCTAGGCTCTGAGCCTTAATCCAACGACCTTTACCTTCTTCACATCTGCCAGGCGCTCCTTCTTCCTAACTGGCTTGTCTTTGACTTCCGCTGAGGTTTGCTGTGATTTGGACTCGGCAGACTCGCTCTCAGACTCGGAGTGACTCTCCGACTCCGAGGAGCTGTTTGACTCCGAGTTATGCGATCGCCTCCTCTCGCTCCCATGTTCGCTGCCATGCTCACTTTCTGATTGACTTCCCGACTCTGATGCGGAGTGATTGGATTCTTCTGAAGCTGAGTTGCTACAGGAAAAATAAAGTGTTAGTTCTTCTGATTTTGCCGTCAGTAAGACGAGGCTCTGCCTTTATGGTCTTGTAGATGAAACAACATAATGCTAGGAGAGTGAAGTGATAGTGGAAACAACCAGAAGAGGGTGTACAAGTGCAGTACATGAAGAAATTGGTATAATTACTCACTCTCAGTTAAGAGGAAATGGAAAGCTCTTTACATAATACGCCATGTACTTACTGTTTACTTGACTAACAATACTGTAACATCCTTAATCTTTTGAGGGTATGGAAATCTCTTTACAGTCTCATTTAAATGTTAAAACTAATCCAAACTAACACATCAAGCTCTTTTTCTTCTATACTCATTTAACATTTCTCTAAAATTAAATAGGACTATGACACTCCAAAACTCACAACTCAAATGAGAAAATGAGAAGAGTCGAGATAGGGAGGACATAAACAAGATGTTTCTATCATAAAACCCCCACTTCAAGTAGGTTCACCCTATGTACTCTGTAGGAAAGACACTTATTTTAGAGATAAAGATACTCGGACTGAATAACTAATAAAATAATAAATGACGTCCTAAACTGAAGTACCTCTGACCTTCTGTTACATGGCCTTACTGGACGTTATCAAAGTTTAACCAATCTCTAATTGGTTCAAGGATTTGGTCAGGTTTTAATCAGTTTAGGATTTAAAAATTTCCTAAATAAAAACTGAGCTTGATGAAAACCAAAAGAAAAAAAATTGCATTAAATTGTTTTTTTTTTCTTTACAGGAAATTTGGTGATTTATTCAGGAGCAGGAGCCACACAAGGAGCTTCTCGTGTTTGGAAGAACTTTCACTCACAAAGAATACTTATCAGTAGATTTAATTTTGATATGTCTTTTACATACAGGTACACTTTAAACTTTAAATGAAGTCTGGAGTAAATTAATCCAAGCAGCCAGTTAATGAGCCACTGAACAAAAATGTTCAGCCGGGTATTGTAACCTTCTGCATGCAGTACATATTAATGGACACGTGGAGTCACTACAAACCACACTCACAAAAGAATCTGTAGAAAACGCCATAATTACAGCTTTAACACCAGGTTGTGACTCAAAAAACCTCAAAAATCAGTATAGGTTTACTGATATTTTAATCTGGTAAGTACCACTACACTTTTGGAAAAAACAAAATGTTCATCTTTGCTTACACTTTTTAATGTTTAAATGAGTCGGGATAATACGAAAGAGAAATCGAAAATATCTGACAAACTCCACTATTACATTGTAGATGGTGTTTATAATGATTAACAGCTAAAATCCTTGAGGGTCACTTCTTTGACACAAGTCGGAAGTACAAGGACTTCTTCCGCTTTACGCAGGGTCAAAGATGGGTGGGACATGGAGCTAAACTCGAATTACCATTGGCTGGTGTGTTGCTAGGTGAAATTCTAGCCTATCAGGGCGCTGGGTGCAGGCTCTTTAAGGTCTAAGCACTTCCTGGTCCTCCTCTGTGTAGTTCTGAGCTGTGTTTTAATACAGATAAGTGAGCTTGTTGGCCAAACAAAAGCAAGGGCCATTTTGTGACACACGAGTGTATGTAATGTTACTTTACTGGCATATAACATGAAATATATATTTCTTTTTGGCACCTTCTACTGCTTCAAAAGCCCACAGTCCTCATGTGTGAATGGGATGAGTTATCCAGTCATCATTGTAGAGGGATAATTTTTTTCCTCTCTGATAATACTAAAATGGCTGCCACAAGATCAGTAGAGAGAGGAAAAAAATAAAAAACTACAAATGTGATGTAACCTGCAGTTTTGCACATTTAGTGAAATGCTGTTAGCACAATTCTTTGCTTTAGGCCTCCAAACCTCCTGTCTTTATCTTAAAAACACCAGTCCACTAAATGGGATTGTGTTATTAGCTTTAACAATGTGTCAGGAAGTCTTCAAACTGAAAACATTCCTTAGAAACAGCATCTGTGTAACAGAAATCTCTTCTAAACTACCCACTTCTAGTCCAGCACTCCTATATTGTCCTGACAAGAAATGGCATGATGTGACATCTTTATTAGTCATTTTTTGTACTATTTTAATGATAATTTAGACATTTAAAGATGATAAATACATAGTTGCAAATGATAACACTTTACAAAAAGAAAGGAAGACAATCTTGTCCAATAGTCATCTGGTAAAGGTTTAAAGACAAGTATTCATTGGAAATTTGACAACATAAATGTCAGACTTAAAAACATATCAGTGCATTATATCAGCTGCAAATGGGTTTGTGAGTATTAAACATTTCAAACAATTGCTTAATACATTTATCTTACTATGTCCAAAGTCTGTCACAAGATTGCATTATACATTTCTATGAGAAGGACTACTCTTGAACACACTGACAAGTCAGAGTTCGGTCCTGAAATAACTAATGTATGAAGAAAGAGGCTTTAAAATGTAATTCTTTTATAAATGCTAAATTCAGGGCCAAAAAATAAGAAACAAACAATAAATAAATAAAAATATCTCTGGATCTAAGCTGAAATACAAAATGTTGTTACATGTGAACATGTTAAAACCAATATGGTTAATTAAATGTGATAATTATGTTTTACTCCCTTAAAACATGACAAAAAAAAAAAATTTCAATCAAGTTATTTAAGGTTTAAGTTGGGCTCTTCAATGGCTTTGGAAATAGTAGTTTTAAAAAGAAAAAAAAAGAAAAAAGAAACTTGATCATGGTACTTTGCAATTGGATCAAAACTTTTAAAACCAGTTTTAAATAATCCAAAAAGAGACTATCAGTGTGGTCACTTGAAATCAAATTTCAGTAAAGACCCTGAGTAGGTTACATACAACATGTGCAAAACACTGAACATATGGGTCAAATATAACAAAGCATTGCCATGATCAACAAATCAATGAAATCAAAACGTTGATAAAATGCTGCAATGCAGTCCCATTTTAAAGGCAGGGTCGTGTAACATTGTAGCAAGATCTAGTCTTACAATTTCTTCAGATAATTTGCAACATAAAAATAGCACAAATAGGTTTCCAGGTGTTCAACACATGTATGTTTTGGGTTAAGGATATCTTAGCACAGGCCTGAAACCTCAGCATTGAGCATCAGAAATGGCAGGAAAATCGGGGTGTGGCTATTAAACAATAGCAAGGTCATTGATGACACTGGTAAACTCCATGAAAGCGACGTCGCAAATGTAACACAGGTGATCAACCATGCTTGACAAGGTAAACAATCAAACCACATATGAAGCAGGTAAAAAAGTAATGAGGATCATACCTTGATGCATTGCTGTGAGTCGACCCTTCATCCTCTTGTTTTTTACTTTTGCTCTTCATCATTGTAGATCCTTGAAAACCTGATAATGTTGATATTTTGTCCTGGTATTTGCAGTCAAAAGTTGGAGAAAGCCCGAACTATCATTTAAGTCCCACAGGATCGCCTCTGCTCAGGTGGAAGATAAACCCAGTCGGTGCGTAACGAGTAAAGAAAACGACATCAAATCGATGTATTTCAGAATCATTATTTACATCGCTAATTTAAATCAAGCTTGGGAAAATGACAGGTGCCGTTACAATAAATCAAATATCCACTGTGTCTTTCAATATCGTCCTCGGATCAAGGCGAATGCCGTCAATTTTAACTGCGTCATCACACGAAGCATTAGAAAAATAACATTTACGGATAAGAAAAATCAGTGAATTATTCACAACGCAATGTAAACATGCCAATTCAATGTGGGAGAAAATGTGCCTGTCAATAAGATAACTTTTAGATCATCGTTTCTTCCGTCGCGATTTAAATATTTATTCTAATCGAATAAAAATAAGACTTAAAAATGACAATTTAGTCAAAAACAAAAACCGGATAGTTTGAAAAAGCTTGTAGGCCTTTACAATCCAGATCTACTGACAGTGCAAGCGACAGAGGCGAGCAGCAGCAGCACTCTAAAAATGGAGGCGCGCCATGGCTGCCAGAGCCCAGTATGGAAAACAACGACAAGCACTCCGCCAGCACAGACGGCTCCTTCCAGCCCACACGAACCGTCCAAAAAACACCCTAAACGCACATATTCTCGTTAAAAAGCGACCGCACAACAGCAACATTTACATTTACACGAAAATCAAGCGATATCGACCGCAAAAAAAACCACACGCGAGAGACGGTCTGACGGAAAGCTATGGCACCCTTCCCAAGGCTCAGCCGCCATCTAGAGCTCCTTCCCTGCTCTGAAGCTTTGCTTTTGATTGACGTTATTTCCATTTACCCCACACTCAGGTGATGTCTAAGTCCCACCCCTTTTATTATGCTTCAAAAATTACTTTTATATTAACTTGCACATATTTTCACCCCAAGCACAGAAGCTTAAGAAAATGACACATTTAGTCTCCATTTATGAAAGTAAGAATAGTCAAAGCAACCAAAAGTAAATAGTTTGCACCAATTACATCACTTCCTATTCAGACAGGAAGAAGAACGAGCAGTAGCCATTTTATAAAACCATCCAGGCTATTCTTTGGAAGCCATTTGAGCTCAGACCAAAATCACTTTGTGACTATTCTTCAGCTGTGAATTAATAAGTTAAGATTTAAATATGACTGAGCCAAGGGAAGACATTTTCAACCAGCATTTTCACCTTTAACTTATCAAGATAATTTACTTTTTCGTAGCAACACCAAAAATAGAAAGAAATGGCATTAGTCCTCAAAAATAATTCGTCCAGAACCAAAATTAGCAAATTTTCTCAAACAGTATACCCTAAACACTGTTCGCGCAAAAATCCTTTCAAAACTAGCCAGATTTGTTGCACAGATTGCTTGAAATATGGTTACGAATTACTTCCACTTCAGTACTAAAATCTAACCAAAATATAACACTGAGTACGCTTTTGATTTTTCAGATGGTAAGCTAATGAAACAAAGCCAGGGGGAAAAAATACAAGGACATACACTTTATTTAAAAACAACAACTTAAAAAAATCAAAACATACAAACACTGTGCGTCGGAACAACAAGTTTTAAACGAGTCCAATATATAGCTATACAGCCAGCATCGGTGCTCCAGAGTCCATGTTGTGGTTAGAACAAGGAGGAAAAAAAAAAGAAAAATCCACTTGCCAAAATCCAGTCAGAAAAAAAAAAAAAAACTTAGATCTTGTCAAAAAAAATTAAAAATTTTGGCCAACTGCCAAATCGCTTCCCATCTTCACTTTAAACAACGTTGTCTCCACCTCAGCAATATCCAGTTGAATGGGGTCTTGATAGGATAAAAAAAAAAGAAGGAACAATCATAAGCCCAGGTTGATACTGAAATTAGTAATGATTCATTGACCAGCACTTAAAAAAGGCATGCTTTACGAGACAACAGTTACGACAATTTAGCTACATACTTAGCTAAGTTTCAGTTGTATTAGCGAGCATTACGCAATGGCATATCATTCTGAATTATGATCATTCATATGAATACATCGTAAGATAGAGAATATTGCAAAAGTGCCACTGAATTAGGCTAAGTTAACAGCAATATGATTCAAACAATAACTTGTGGTCGTGAAATCCATTCATAACTGGTCAGTTTAGGATCAAAGCTGCTGTTCAGTGCTCGCTCAATGCAAAAAGCCCTGCATTCCAATGTAACAGGGTCTTTATAAATGCATGTTATCAAAGAGAATAGTTAAACGCTTGCACAAAATATTTGTGAGTGTCAAGTTATTCAGGAAGATGTTCACTAAACTATGGTGTTAGCTGTTGGTTTTATTATTTTTTTCTCTTTAGTGCGGGCTGTAGAAAGATTTCGTGTAACAAACTTATCAAGTAAGACAATAGAAGCGCTGTTAAATACATTCAGCCAAAGTTCAAAAGAAAAAAAGAAAAAAAATCAGCTGGCCACTAGGGGCATTAGAGTACACATAGTCAAACCAATGGCTCAGACACAAGTAAAAACTGATGATGCAACAATAGCAATTTTAAAACAAATGACAGTAAAACATCACAAAACTGGTGGGTGAGCAAAACAATGTGACCAGGATAAGATTTCTGAACAGATTAAGCGACTACAAAAATAACTACGTAGTGCACAATCTGATGGAAACCTACTTGCATCACTTAGCCATTTAAGTACTATTGTGAGCCACCAGAAGGCAACACAATCTACAAAACTAATCAACATTTTCTCAATAATAAAAGTAGCCATGTATAGACATGGTACTGTTAGTTTTCATCGTAAAAGAAGTCAGTTTGTTATCCTATTAGATTTATCCCCACTGTGGGTCAAGTTACTGAAGAGTTGCTCCAAATAACTTAAGGAATAACTAGCTAGTCTGGTGTTCATAATGTCAGCAGCCTACAATAATGTGGATATGTTAACTATTCAAGACAGGTATGAACTGTCATTAGATAAGAAAAAAATAAAAAAAAGAACAAGAAAAATAGCAAGGCGTTTGAGAGAATTTCAATTAATCAACAACATAAAAAGCTACCTGGGTGACAAAGTCAATTAAAGTGCAAAAGGAGCACTACTGGCATTATTGCAAAGGGATCCAAACTTTGAAACTTCCATTAAGGAAGTTTAACCAAGGTACCCCAGAACAGATAGTTTAGGTAATGTAAATCATAATAATAATACTTTTAAAAACAACGACAAACAAACAAAAACTGGCTCGACATAGCATTTGGCAAGACTACATACTCATTGCACTTAATTACTGGCAACTGATGCCTGGTTTATGCAAGCACTGTTAAACTGTGTACTTATGAGTAACAGTTTTTTTTTTGTTTGTTTGCTACTATCATGCATTTTACACTGTCTTCTGTTGTCACCATAAAGCACCTAAGTGAAAATA
Organism: Zenarchopterus dispar; assembly: GCA_028564865.1. Taxonomy (NCBI): domain Eukaryota; kingdom Metazoa; phylum Chordata; class Actinopteri; order Beloniformes; family Zenarchopteridae; genus Zenarchopterus; species Zenarchopterus dispar. Next base: position 8,302,113 of record JAOWBL010000021.1, on the reverse strand, counting down.
CAGTTTGTGGTCTACTGTTTCAAAATTGTACAATCAACTAAATTGTGCACACAAATGTTTCTTTGTCCACTTACAGTATGCATTTAACAGTCTTTAGACCTAAAACTCAGGCAGAAAGCTGATGGAGTGATGTTTCCCAAAGGTAAATGCATACTATCCTCAAACCATTCAAGTTGGTTAAAAGAAAAACATAATCCCTACAAATGTTTTGATAATCATTACATTTAGTGAACAAATAGGTAACAAAAACAATACTTACAAAGTTGTCTTCTTTTCCTTCAGATTTTAAAAAATCTTGGTCACCATTCTTGAGTCACCACTGTGGGGAAAAAATAAACATTGTCTGAGATGTCTCAGTTCCTCATAGAAATGTGAAAATGCAACAACCTTCAAAGTAGTGACGATGAATGAAAAAAGTTCTATAAGGCAAAGGCCTTTAAAATTAACACTAAGCGAATGTACATCTAAAATCTAGTCTTGTCTTTATATCCGATGTCTGTAATTTATTACTATAATAAAAGTTATTGACCACTTTTCTTTCAAAAACAATACTTTGTAAACTTAGACTTTAATGACTTAAACTTAGACTTTTGTAGACTTTAATGTCCACCAAAGGGGTTTTGGGAAACATATGTAAGTTCACAGTAAATCCTAAAACTACAAATAACTGTATTTCAAAATTTTCTTGTCTCCTTTCAGCATTTCCCCTTGGTAAGGGTCGCCACAGTGGATCACCATGTTCTGCATATTGATTTGGCATAGGTTTTATGTGAGATGCCCTGCAACAAACCTCCCAATTTACCCAGGCTTGGGACCAGAACTATGAGTGGTTGGGTCAGTGGGGATTAAATCACTCTGGTACGTGACAGGATCAGGGATCGCTCTGGTAACCTTCTGTTTGGAGTGCAACTAACTCTACCCACTACACCACAGCCACCCTAACAGTATTTTAGAAGCTGCTGAACTTATTTTGTCCATTAAAACTAGAGATGCATTGATTCAAATTTTACTAGCCAAACCAGATTTTCTTGAAAATCTGACTTTGCCGATATCATTTTGTCAAATAAACAAACAGTGAAAGATAGAGGAGGCTGTGTGGTTGGGTGTATGATTGACTGTTGTTCTTCCACTTGTTATTTTAACCCTGCATGTTGTAAAAATGGCTGTATTATTCATTCTACGATCAGAGGAAAACTTAAAAAAAAAAAAAAAAAATTAAAAAAATTACAAATTTTATCAATGTTCAATATCAATATATATAGTTTATACTAACCAGAGCTAAACTTTTCATTTATAGGTTTAGTTTATTTCTCACACTACTTTTTACACTTCGGAATATGGGGGAATAAATTTAATTTGTGGCTGATCCTTTTTTTTTTTTTTTTAAATATGAAAAAATAGCCAACTACCCATCTTTTAACAATTTGTAGTTTCTCCTAACCATTATTAACAATTTTGTACCAAAGGTCTGGTGATCAAAATGAAAAACACCATCAATATGCCTACAGCCATAGATGTTTCAGACTGGCACTTTCTAGATAGCCAAGAACTATTTATTATATGCATCATACAAGTTTTGGAATTTAGTTTTGGGACATTTTTTTTTTTTTTGACAAGACTTGTTATAAGCACAAGGTATTCATGATTGGGTGTGCATATTGTGCACAAATTCTTATACAACACAGGATTGCCAGTAGTTAAAGAACTTAAGCCCTTTCACTCTTGATAAAATAACACTCAAAATAGAGATTTATCCTGAATTAATAATGTGAAATAAGTGCATTGTCACGAACTGGAAAAACAGAATGCAATGTATTATTTTTAGGCTGGCTTTCATTAGAGGAGGTCTGGTGTAAAACTGGTCCAACCTCTTCCTCAGCCCTTTCAGTCATCGTATTTTCATTACAACATAGAACCCCAATAGGATCCATGGGCCTTTGGTGATGTAATCATTCTTCAAATGTTTTAACTGTGACACTCAATTTGTAACAATTTTGACAAGAGATTAAGAAACTACAAGCAGGCATGAAATCAAACTAGAAGTATAAAACTGACATGAAAGATGCTAAGATGGTTGACTGTATTGCCGTTTGCTGCATCTTTGCACGTGACAATGAATGAGAAGACCCAAACTCAAAGGGGGAAAAAATAATAATTAAGAAGCTTAACCCCAGTTCCTGCCTACAGTATTTCCAATTCGCACCAAGTCAACGCCATACTCAACCCAGTAGTTTTTCAGGGCCACGCTTAAGTATGTGCCCCAAGCCAGGGACTTAGCTTGGTATTGTACAAGTTCCTAAGAATTTTTCTTGTGGAGGGTTCCTTGGAATTCAGCTACATCAGGGGTTGAGGCTCCATAAAATTAAACTATAACCCCAAGCTAATGAAAACCCACCTTATGTAAGAAGAACTCTTTCTTAGACTTGAAGAGATTGGACGTTTGTTCACAACCAGAACTAATAAAATTTGTAGGTCTAATCATATAACGAAGTTGTAACCGCAGTTCTGGACTACAGTGTCCTTTAAAAATCATTACCTATGTGCAGTATTACTGTCATGTGTGTGACTCAGTTTAATTTTAGTTTGGGAAATTAGTGTAACGGTGTCATTGATTGTTAAGGCAATTTGTCTCCTCTTTTTTACTTCATCAATGAAGAGATTCAGTAATTACTGTCTTCACCAAGTTCTCCCCTCATTGTGGAGTTGAGACAAAAGTGAAGAAAATTTTACTCAAAAAGGGACAACAGTTGATTGTTGGGCTGTCTTCAGTACAATATTAAGCTCCACACTAGTATTAGTATTGTATAAACTGAAAATGAAAAACATAGCTAAACTTGTAATAGACGAAAACAAAAGGATAGGCAAATGGTGAACAGCTTTCGCCGAGAATGTTGGTGTCACTCAACTGACTTTGTGAAGTCGGTCTGATATTTAAAAGCATACAATGTGAAATTAGCCAATTAGCACACCAAAATAACCAAAACCAATATAACATGATCACTGTGAGGAAAGGGCTCAATGTTATATGCAAGCTAACTGCAAAGCACGGGCAAAATTAGGGGAAAAAAAAGAACTTTGGGGTGCCTTGGCACCCCCTGCTGATGGCTTGTCAACAGCGTACTGCATTCAATTTCACAATACAATGCCTTGGTGCAATAGCACGCATTTGATAAGGTTTTTGTCGACTATGACCAATGTGTGCTGCAACTTGCGTTTCTATGTTACGTGATAACAGAAAAGAATAATTTTTAAAGATAACCGGTGCTTTATAGTTTAACTAGCTATTTGAAAGACTGTCAAGCATATCAAAATGCACTTTTTTGATTATTAGACGTTAATTAAGAAAGTATTTTAAGTGTACACATTTTGGATGTATTTGATTATACGTCAAATTAATAAGTTAACAATGAGGGACCCTTTCCAGTGCCCCTCATTCATTTTCCTTACACGCCAACATTATTTGAAATTGAATTATGTTTTAACATTCCCTTAGGACTAATGTTACTGAGTATGTTCAAGATCTATTAAGTAAACCTGAAAGCGAGTAGTATAAATTAATTTCGATTAAGGAATGTTTTAAACTAGCTAACCAAATTTTCACTAGCGCCAGGTACTGGATAGTAAAAAAAAAGAAAAAACATTTGAATTTACGAATACTTCGTTGCTATATTAAACAGTAGAGGGCAGTATCATTCATCGTTTTGACAGTAGACAAGACAATGAGACAACTTTATTCAAAGCATTTAACACAGATACAATGCAAGAAATTATGCAAAAACTAAACGTTTTAAAAGTATACTTACAAATCTCCAGTGCGAAACACCAGAGTTCTTCAGTTCCTGGTAGCTAAACGCCAACCCTTTAAAGAATAAAAATAATTAATTAGAAATGCAGTGAGACAACAGCACAACCTACTGGCTACACGTAGATAGCAGTTAACGCCAAGAAGCTGGTGCGATTACAAAATACAACTTGGACTGGCTAAAAGAAAAACAAAAAGAAAACAAAAATGACATACCATTTAGATTCGGTGAAACCGTCTTCTTCTTTGCTGGAATTAGTCATTACGGAATTTCTGCAAAATACAAATCATAATTATGTCAGCATTTGGGGTCACAATGAACAATGTCTTAATCTTTACTGGAATAAACACCAGTCGTAAACTTGTAGTTAGGTTACAATACTCAAAAGATTATTTTGAACTCCTTACGGGCTAATTTGTATAAAAAGGATATAATGCAAAAGTATTTGCATCTTAATCATGGGAATAGTTTATGTCTGCATTATCTAAATGGTTCAAAATACAACTAAATTTGTCTTAAATAGTGACATCCATTTTGAGAATAGTCCATGGTGGACATTTTGTTATGTGCAGGGTGGTACTAATCCTTTGGATTTTAAAATATAGTCTGAGGTTCAAATATCTAATATAAAAGATTATATAGGATGTGTTTTATTACATCTTGTATTCATCTCAAATGTGGGGGTCTCAACCAGTTTCTCAATGACACCGATAAATCAAGGTGATTTTAGTTTAATTATTTTATTTTTTTAAAAGCACTTTATAATTTCTTCTAATTCATATGTGTAATGTAGATTTTTGAAGTGAAAATCTACCTTAACATGTCTTACAGGAGGAATGAAAATTGAAATGAGATTATTTATGATAATATTTTTAATACTTCTTTGCTCATTGCCTTAAAGGGTTAAAAGCCAACACCCTATTTTTTATTTCGAAGTAGATCTAAGCTTTTATAACATATAGACTCTGTGACATACATTCAAGTTAAATATGGGTAATGTGTAGTGTCAACAATCAAAGATTTGCTGAAAAAGTCATATTTGAGTATTCTGACAATTTCTCACATATTTTTACTAATATTTATAAATTCTATGTATTCAGTATATAATACATCCTTAAATCTTGTCAGAAATCATAGTTGGATACACCGATAGTAGATAATGCATAAAATTGTATATTTTTAAATTTTTTTTCTTATTTTAAATTCGATGTAAATGTCAAAAAATATATAAACTGAAACAATGTAAAATGTGGCTAAACATGTGTTGATGTCTACCACCCTCGTTCCAACGTTTAAAAAACGAAACATTTGTTTAATTTTGTCGTTTTTATCGAGTAAATTCACACAAGGGCATTTGCCCTTTCAAGGACAAAGCAAATTTTAAATGCGTAGGTTGAAATATCTCCAAATACTTCGACAATAAAGATGGTTGTCCATACATAAAGTTGGGTAAGTCAAAAACAGAGACATAAAACATGCAAAATCTATCAAGTAAAGCAGAAATATAAACACTTTTCGTCCTATAAAGCGTTTTCTCTATTCTTCGCTGACAACACATCATGGCCATTTTTACAACACTGCGCCTAACTGTCGTCCTTTCCTCCATATTGCCGAGCGCGCCTTCTTCATATTTTTCGGCTAATAATGCATGATTACTCGTAAGTTCTTACCCATTTCTGCGGCTGTGTCTACCCCCAGTCATCTGCCGTGTTCAGCATCGGGTTTTTGGGCGACTTTGGTCGTTTTGGTTGTTCTTTCAGGCGCATCTCGGCGGCTCGTCGGTCTTCCCCCGTCTCTCCGGGTTCGCAGCTCTCCGCTTGTGTCCTCCTCTCCGCCTCTGACCGAGCTCATATCCTCCAACGGCTCTGCCCACCTTCCTCTCAACGTAAGCCAAACTCCACTTCCTCTACAGCCCCATCTAGCTAACGCCACGGTCTAAACTGACGCTAACGTTCCCCTATGCCAACTCGAACACTTTTTAACGTTTTCGTGAGCAAGCTAAGTACCTTTAACTACAAAAAAAAAAAAAAAAGTTGTGTAAACGTTTTGCACGTAGTCGCCTGAAACGGTAGCTAAATAATATAGATAGATTTTCTCTCGTGTCATTGAGAAAAATGTCTATATATGTCAACTATATTGTTTTATTTGTATGTATTTACAGACTATCCCTCCCTAGATGAAGTATTCGTGTTTTATCAAGAAATACATGTCTTATTTTGACTCTCTTTTGATTCGGTATGACAGTTTACAGCAAAGTCATTTTACACAGAAATCTATTACAATCTAAAGATGTTCCACATAAATGCAAACCTGTAAAATCATTTTATCATACAATTTCTGCCATTTCATGACAATTCAAATTCATATAATGCAAATTTATGAGAAAAAAAAAGGATAACGGACCTTTTCTGTTTGTCAATACTGTCATTGTATAATACTGATTCTATTTTTATCAAACTACTAAATGTAATCATGGATGCATTTTGACTGCTATATTTATCCCAGTTAGGAGTCTTAACTTTTATTTATGGAAGTCTGATTATTCAGAACTTGAGTATGCCTGCATGTTCATCTAGTATCCAGGTTTTTGTTCATTTGTGTGCACTTTGTGTGTTTTTCCTCACAATGCAGGCTCCGTGACCTTTACTAGATGAAAATGTCACAGGGATGAGGGACTGCATTCATATACTGGTAATTGAGTGGTCCAGGTAGCATCAAGACTTCTCAGTATCAGTGTAAATCCTTATTCAGGTCATGGAAAGCAGACTACAGAGTTAACATGTGCAGCACACAATCTGGATAATCTAAAAATCCCACTACAATCAGGAATCTGTTGCAGGAAGTGTGCACCCAGTGAGAGCATGTGCTGTAGGGTGAACTTAGTTAAACCATGCACACTTTAGGAGGACGATGTACCTAGAAGAGATGGACCTTACTGTGGTTTGTGTTTTAGATTCCATTAAAAGTTCAGATAGCAAATGCAGTCTTTGAGATTTGGAAATATGGTATTGGGTCTGCATCATCATCAAGCCTTATTTGAGCCAGTCAAAAAGTACAAATGTCAGATGCACAAGAGAAGCCCATTCTGCTCCTGTGAATATGACAAAATATACAAATGTCAGCCTTTAAACAACTAAAAAAAACAAGTAGCTCAATGAACGATAACCATAGAAGGTTAACTTGGGCTGATCAGTCAGTGCAGTCTTTGTTAAGACAGTCTGTGGAGCTTGGGGTATGTACTCCACCCCCATCACTGGCCAATGGGATCCTTACACAGCACAGCACATGCGCCTTGCAATGGAAGATTTCTTTAAATAGATCCTCAGCCTAGCAACAGCAGTGTATGCAAAACTATTACAAAACAAGACCCCAAAAGGGGAGCAAACACAGCCCTACACAGCAGTGACCGGCTGATTGGAAGGGAGAGTCTCATGGCTTCAACATTAAGACTCTCCCAAAAATACTGACAGATTGAGAGTAGGGACCATTTGTGAGGAAACCATTTCCCCCTCCTGAGAGGATATCTTTGGTATAAATTCACTCTGGTTGTGAATGGTGTAAAGCACTTCTGTGAGATTAAAAGGAGAAGAAATAAACAGTGAATGTATTTGGGCAACATGATTTTTAAACACTTTCTTTGATTCATTGCTATAACAACATTTTAACTATCATGAGCTAAACTAGTAATCAGCATGGGGAACTTCATGCTCCAGTGTGGTGAAGTTTATTATGTATACTCTATAACTAACAGCACTCTGCAGCAAATGTTAACCATCAAAACATGACTTGTTAGATGGGCATTATGCAAATTATTTAGTTTCTTTTCTAAAGCACAGTTGCAGATTCAGCTGAGCGAGCAGACAGGCTCCCATTCACAGGTGATGAGTTTCACACGGAAGCAATTCTACGAAATGTGAAACTTACTGTGCAAATATTTTTTTGAGGTATCATAAGAACAGGTTGGATGTGAACTTCTGCTTGACTTTTGCTTAGCACAGAAAAAAAAAACTTTGTGCTGGTGTGGTTATGTTGTTCAATAAAAAAACTTTTGAAATGCAAAATTAGATTTGAAATGAGAGGAGAAATTGATTTAAATAAATGGTAAACTAATGTTTTAGGAGACAGCAGTGGCATGTTTCAAAATCAACAACTCTAATATGTGTTTTAATGTATACAACAAATAAAAGTTGCAGCATATCATGTAGTACTGTTTTGACACCTAACTTTTAACAACACAACATGATCAGTGACTGCCAGCATAAAATGAAGGCTAATCTATCAGAATGTGATGACTGACCACACAGTCTTAACTAAAAATCAAATTCTGCTTTACATATTGCAAATCAAGTCAATGGGAAAACAAAACAAAGAAAAAAACACTGTACTTTACTGCACAGTGTTCTTCACTTAGAAACTTATGTAAATGTTTTACATGTTTTAAAGCATAACATAGCTATCCTGAAAAAACAAGTGTCAGCTACTGTTTGTTTTCTTTACTGGATATACTTACAGCTCTTTAAGGCCAACTGCTCAGTGTTAAAACATATTGACTTCTCTGGAGGAAAAGAAATGGTGCATCGTTATTTTGTGCTGCCATCTGGTGGTTACAACAAATAAAAAGCTCAGAACTCCCATTAGCAGCACCACGGAGAATAATAGACCGCTAAAGCCTAAAGCCAACAAACTAAACAGAATGGATTTTGTTTTCATAGACAGAGTCCCATCTGGTTTGCACACAAAGAAATTCTCCATTTATCAGATGTATAAAACTGTGAGCTCCTCACTCACCAGCAACCACATATATTTGTAGAAATAAATTAAAATGATAGTGAGTAGAAAATAAACTTGTTGTAAAATCATAAGTGGGATCTATTCTAATCTGTCCAGAGACTCAGACAAATTGATTTGGTTCATAGATTTAACTCTGATTTTTTGAACAGTTGTCACTGCTACTGATGCACTGGCTGCTCATCACCATCTTGTCTGATTTTTCCTGGAAAATGAGGTTGTGACCTAGGAGTCTGCTACTACTGGAAAGCTGTGTTGTCTGCTATGGCCCATTTGTAAACAGAAAGCTGCTGCCTTTAGATACGGTCAGAAATTTGTAAACTGCCAGTCAACCTAATGTGTAGTTATGCAGTGTTTCTTTCTTTTTTTTTTTTTTGTTTCAAGACTTCTTAAAGGCTTCTTCTTTAAAGCTACCTATAGCAAACTGTGGCTCTCATGTTTCGAATATGTGCACAGCACTGTCAAACCACAAGTACACACACAAGTACACACACACATACGCCTATCTATCTATCTAT
>JAOWBL010000021.1:8257501-8268128 GCA_028564865.1 Zenarchopterus dispar | reverse complement strand
GATTTATGGTCATCCTGTTGATACTGATTTGAATTCATACACAAAACAACCCCTAAATAAACCCCAGAATTATTCCATCCCCCCCCCCTCCCCCCCGTGGTCCTGCTGAGGCCTTTTAGACGTTACGTAAAGGACACGTTATGATCTTTTCTTCTAAGCCTGACACAATTCCCCCGAGGCCTTGATGAAATATCTGTGACATTTTTCTGGTCAACATACCACAGGGACACACTACAAAAACTCTCTTTCCAGCCTCGTCCTTTCAGCTTCGCTCACATCTGCCGGTTTTAAGGGATGGAGTCTTCACCTCAGCTCCGATCCAGTCTTCTCCTATGTAGCATGCAGCTTTTGCAGTTAGTGTGGCAGCTTTGTGTTACACACTTCAGACGTGAGTAGCAAGCAGATAAAAGGGAGCTCGATAGGTCCACTTAGGGCAAGGGTTGTGGGGTCACGGTACCTTGCACATTTCTTTTTCTTTCCGTAAAATATCTCCCTCAACATGTCTGCTAAACAGAAAGACATCAGTCTTCGACTCTTCATATTCAAGTGCAGACAACTTTGACACATAAAGCCCAGAAAAAAACACTTGTGCAGACAATCCACCACAATGACAATCCCAGATGGCAGCACCCCCAAAATATTTGACAAAATATTGTCCGACAGGTGAAAATAAGTGAATATTTGTAACAATCAAGGACAGGGGAAAAGATGAAGTCAATGAAGCTTTATTATGTTTTAAAAACATTAAAACAACAACAACAAAAATCAATTCAGCTCTACTTTTAGAGCTTTGATAAGGTGCAATGTCAAACATGAGGATGAAACAGGAAAGCCTTTCGGTTGTCAGAAGAGCTTCAAGGCGAGTGCAGCAGGAACTCTGCTCATTAGGCTCCCAGCCGTGATCCCACTCGACCTCGCATTGAACAGATACCTGACAAGAGAAACCAGTTCTCTGGTCACCATCTGCTCCAAGCAGGCAGCTGGAGGAAAAATGTAGAGTTTTGATCGAAAAAAAAAAAAAGAGAAAAAAATCTTAATTAGAGCGCTGTCAGCGGGGTGCAGGTCTGGCTCTGTGAGTCACACTGCAGGCAGATAATGAAGACTCAAAGCTCAAATTGGGAGGTAAATTTCTCCCAGACTGTACCTGTAATGGTTTGGTATTAATAGACCGTCTGTGGAGGGCTGGACTGCCTCTGACATATGACGACAAACCACTGCCGCACGGAAAACAAGCAACGCCAATTTCATATTACAAACAAACTTAGATATAGCATCTAACACCGCAGGCTCCTCCTGCAGGCATCAGTGAAGCTCCATCACCGGCTCAAACGTGACGGCCATCGGCATCTCCGGCGAGATGTTCAGATGCCAGGAGCGAGCACTTAATGAAGCATGGAAACTGTGACTAAGCTCCGTGTCTCCCCGCTGGTGCCGAGAGCAAATTCACGGTCTGCTTCCCGCCCTGACCACCCACATAGGAAGGGAGTCAACGCAGTCACATAAACGTAAGCTCGTTCACGACGTAGTTTATTCTTCACATAAAGGAAATGACTCACAGATTTGCGAGGTGGGGCTCAGTACCCATAATGCATTACCAAAAGGCTCTTAGGAAGAGTGAAACTAGAAAAAGAAAAAAAAAGACTCTCATGTTGGAATGGGACTTTTTCAGTTGTGGGCTTTTTTTTTTTTTCTTTTCAGAAACATGTAACTGAAACACATTTGTGGTTGACAGTCAGACCGCCACGGATATGAATAAAGACACAGATGTTTCCACGCTGTTGCGTGGCAGGTTTTGACCTCTTCCTTCTTGCCGTTTATCTGAATTTTTTAAAAATACGAATAACCTTAATTCTCTCAGGTTAATGCAAAAAAAAAAAAAAAAAAGTATCACTCAAACAACACTTGATATTCACAAACATGATCATAGAGAGAGATATCAACAGCCACAAAACACAGTCAGGCCCAGGAAAGCGTTGTTGCGGTCGAGAGGGAGCGTTTGTTGTGAGCTAGATAAACAAAATAAAAATTTTAAAATAAAAGAGAGCTGCAGTCACTATGTGACTACCACATTTGCCTGTGGTGTTGCAAATGAGGTCTGTGCACTCTGTTTCCTTAGAAACCGAGTGTTGTCAGCTCATGGCAACAACATCACAATTGCTTTCACCACAGGAAACCTCAGAAAGGAAACTCAGTTAGTGAAATCACCTTCCATGAGGCGATGGCCCAGCGAGCCCGCGAGTCCACCTCCACTGAGAGGATAAATGTTTCCGCTGAAATCTGTTCTGACCTCCGGCTGCTTTTAGAAATGCTGCCTCCTTGATGATAACTTTGCAGCACAACTTAAGCCTCGCATGTGACAAAGATCACCGAGCTCTGAGGCGGTACGCCACAATGTGCTGCTTCTGATCAAGAAACAAGAAAAGTCACTTTTGAAGTTTGTGTAAATTTTAACGTGAATGTTTAAGTAAAAATATCTCTGATAGGTCCTTTTTAAGTGCTGAGGTCAGAATTAGCAGGTGGAAATTATGGGTAATGTATTTTCACAACAGAATTAAATATTGCAGGAAAACCAAACGCAAAGTGCACAATCCAGCTCCTTTTTATCCTCCTTTTCATCCATCACCAATTTGATCGAAACAAAAGAAATAATCTTTTGCCTCACTGTTAATGTCTATAGCATCGTCAACCATCCCAATTCTTTTACTCTTGGATAAGAAGAATCCGTCTGGTTCCTCTGTATCCGACTTTGATTTCCAGGAGGCAGGGCCAATTTTTTTTTTTTTTGAATGCACATTGCATGAGTCTTTGCATAAAGACTTTTGCAATCAAATCGGTACGTTTTGTACCATCCAAAATGCGTACTAGATTACCAAAACCATTTCACAAAATTAAAATTGTCACCATGTGGCAAAAACCAACCAGGATAAACATCTACAGGAAAACATCATGGATTACAAAAAGCAACTGAGTCTGATTCCAACTGCCAATTTTCTTAAAGGCCTGATCTTTTCCAGAACACTTTAACCATAAGTAAATCTTACATTTTCTCCAATATGAATGACATTTAACACATTTTTCATCATACCAGGCCATAAATGTCTATATTTCGGCTGTTAAGTTTGATAGAGACCGACTTGTTTCTGGAACCAGCCCCTAGTGGTCTTTTGATGAACTGCAATTTTCCCTTCTTCTGCAAAGGCTTCATGTTGCTCAGTTTCTCTGGTTCTCACTTCTAGAAATGCCATGTCAAGCCCTAACCTTCAAATCGAAGAAGGGCCAACCCTACCTGCACAAACCTTAAAGAGGCACGCTTCAAGTTTTAAAGACAGGATTGCCAAGAAAAAAAAACAAACAAACTTAAGTAAAGCTCGTTAAATGATAATAATGGGCAACGCACAACCAGAGATGGGTATAATCTTTGTAATACATAGCTCCTCTAAATCTTTTTTCCCTTCCAGCAGTCCCGTTACAAGATAAGTACAAAACAAACTAATTTGTTTGTGCTGTACTTCCCTCAAGCCTTTTAGTACGCTGTGATTTATGCTCTCAGGGGAGGATGTCTGATGTAATTCAATAACAAAGCCTGGATCTAGTGTTATTGTCTCATTCTAATTTACTTACAAACCAATAGAAATGGCTACAGAGTCACTGTCTATGAAGCTTGTCTGCTCCAAGATGCTAATTAACCACCAGATGCATCGCAGAACCCACGTCGCGCAGTTGAAAAGGTAATTTAGAATAAATGACAAAAAAAAATAAAACTGACTGTGAGTTCACTAAAGCAGCAAATGCTGATTGATTAGTATGGCCAGGACTTTGATGTTTTTGTCTTCAAACTTGGACAGCAATTCTACAAAAAAAAAGTATAACACAGAAAGTTTCATGACAATGTATGTAAAACGTTCTGCAAAGATTACACTTTATGAAAAGGATGAAAAGTGCGACGGGCTGGGCCTGAAATCACTTCTGAGATTAACGAGGTGAAACCCAGAGAGAGGCCACTTTAAAGCCGTTTGACATAGATACGTCCTACATAAAAATGATTTAAAAGGCTTTATAGTTGCAAAGTTTGGATTCTTTATCCAAGCCGAGGGACTGAAATGATAAGCCAACACAGTGTGAGGTTAAACTGAAAAGCTACATGACCCGTAGTTCATTTCCTGCTCTCACTGTACAAAGTGAATTCCTTCTTCTCCTCCATTAATCCTGCTCAAGTTGGCTCAGTAATCCTCTGAGCTAAATAAGAGCAGAGGGCCAGAACAATGTGGAAGGGCAGACGACAGTTTGTGTCACTCTCAACAAGGGGGCCGGTCTGAAACCGAGGGCGGGTTAAATACCCACTGAAGATAAAAACAGGAACCGGGGTCTCGGCTCGTCATCTCTGGATCTCAAACAGGAGTTTATATTTGAGTGGGGGCGTTGAAAAATGTCCTGGGTCAGAAGGACTGCACATAACAATTACAGCTTAACACCTGAAGTGACTGTAATGGTTACAGACTACGAAATGCCACTGCGTAGACGCTAAGACAGGCTGATTCCTCCACCTCCGCTGAATCGACAATGGCTTTACTCGCTGATGGAAATGAGAGTCAATTACCAAAACAACTCAGAAAAATTAAACAAACCTACAAGCGTCTTCTACTGAGAAACAAAATGCTGATTTTCACAAAAACGTTTTCAAGAATACAACTAATCAGTAGTGTGGCAGTCCGAGTTGTTTTTTTTTTTATTCTGCTATTTGGTTATATGCACTTTAACAACATATTTTACAATGTTTTAAAGCTAATTCATTAAGTGTCCAAGCAGCAAAGCAGCTGCAATTCTTATTGTATTTGTGAGGATGATTATTATTATTACTGTCCTTCACTAAGATCATTTTTTGGGGCTATAAAATTGTTTGGGCAGGATAAACTGTACATCATACATCATACAGTTGACAAACTTGGTGTATAGATTCAGGAACCATTGAAGATCTCTGAGAACTGTAATTACCTTATGAGGCCTCTAGGCGGGGTATAATAGAAACTCCTAGGTTTTGGATCATATTTTGAGAACGTTTGGGGTTACAACAAAAATCTTTTTTTTTCTCCAATCGATTCCTTAAAGGCTCTTTGATCAAACCCACCGATTTCTACGAACATCTGGCAGTAAAACTTTTCTATCATCTTTCAAAAATTCAAAGGCGATGCAAAACAAATTGTTCAGAGTTTCAATAAATTTGTAATAAATCATCGACTGGCTATGCTGACAAAGACTTGTTAAAATCAATTACGTTCCAAATAAACTTGTGACGTAGCCCAAAGATACTCTTTAATAGGGCTACTTGGTTGTGGGGGCGAGGGGGAAATCATCACTATTATTTTGGTCATCACCGAAGTCATAACTATTTAAAGTGATTACCCAATGTCTGTCGAAAAATCCTGCATCTATCGACCTAAAGAGAAAAAAAGTGGAAATTTCTTGAACAAAAGATATTCAACAAATTTCAGTATAAACCAGCTGGGCCACCATCAGGGCTCAAAACTAATAGAAAATAAGAAACTAAAACTTCAGATGACATAAAAATGATTAAGGCCAACACAGGAAACCCTGGCAGGAGACATGTGACCTTACCTGAATAAATAACACACAAACAGACGTAAGGAATCAGTCACTTAGAGACAAGTGGAATCAAGAACTGAAACATCATGTTATACAAGACAAATCATGGAATATTTGTCAAAATAACTGTTTTTTTTCCCAAGTATTGTTGTTGGCAGGGTTGGGCAATCCTATGATTGCACTTTGTGATCACAATAAATTTACTTGATCAAACATAGTGGATTAAAAATGATCAATTAATGACTTGCACAGCTCTACTCTTTGGTCTAAATCTTGTGATGTGAAATGTATTAAAAAAAGTTACTGACATTTGGGTTTTAACAGTCATTTGAGATGTAGTTCATAGTAGATGCTACAATACACACGTAAACAGATCAAGAACCAATTTCAGATAAAAATCTAAAAATTTGGTCCAATTACCTGAGACTTCAATTAGAAAATAGTCCTGGGGCACTTTCAATAACTTTGGGGAACTAGTCTTCTCCATGTATCAGTTTATACTCCACCTTTCCATGGTTACATCAGCTCTGATCACCAAACTAGTGATGACAAGTTAGATCTGACTTTAGCCAAAATAAATACAGGAAACGTCAGCTCTGGTACTTCTGAATTGTGACAGAGTCGTCAGCATGGCGCGTCAGATAGTATCTGTGGGCTAAAAGGTGCAAACTGAACTGGTCTAAAAGGGGAAATGTATGGTGGCCTTGCTAGACACTTTGGCGACGTCAAACGAGACCGTTTCAAAACACCAGAAAATCCAGGAGAAGAGCAAAAGGAAGTTATCAACTACGATCATGAAGATGAATCACTTAAAATTGAATTTCTGAATGTTTCGCCTTCCTTTTCTTTTTGAATGTTTTCTGATCTCTAAAAGTTCTGTTCAGATCACACGAGGGTTAAGTGACAAAACCCTTATCGTACGTTTCTCAAACATCTATCTGAAGCAAACTCCCACTTCCACCTTCAAATGACACCACAAACACTAGCTCAGTGGTTTTGTGACATCTGGTTAACACCTACAACTACAGAAGTAAAGCTAGGACGTGAAATGCACTAATAGAGACAGAATACATCCTCCTGCAGAGATCAAATAAGATTTGAATTCAGCACATTTCAAGTGACAAAGAGGCCCGACCGGAGGGTGACGTGCAGATAACTTGAGTAAACTCAGTTATTCTCATGCTGACTGGATGAGAGAAGTTATGACGTGTCACCTCTGAGGTTAAGTGTCTTTTGATGAAGAACAGAAGAGTTTAATGGCCGCTGTATTTTCAGTGACTGACAGGAACCAACGGCATCAGACAGCAGGATGAAAATCCTCAACCCACCTGAGTGGGTTTTAGCATCGTCACTCATCAAAGAAAACACTTTCCTTAACTAAATATTTCATAAAATCCTTCAGGCGTGGGACAGTAGTTCCTGAAATGTAAATGACAAGTCTATCTTCAGTTTTCCAGTGTTTTTTCATTTTCTTTAAAGAATCCTTCTACGTTGTTTTTCTGTTGATCAGTTGATAAAAGAGTGAGAATTTAAAAAAAAAAAAACAGATCTTGATTTGCCTGTTTGTTGCTTGGCTGTGGCCTACAGTAACCTTTTGACTCCACGCAGTAATGACCTAAATAACAAGCTAAAGCTTAAATCAGACTCTCAGCTCACAATCAAATGCCATTACATCAGGGTCATCCTACTTTAACTTCCGCTTACGCCAAATCGTGTTGCACTGCAAACCAATGCTTCACCCCTGGAAAGCTTCAATCTGGACTAAAAACAGGCTTTTTTCCCTCCTCGTTTTCACTTTAAATAGAGCAGATGCGAGTGTTAAACAGTTTCACTGTCACCATATGGTTGCTGTATAAAAACTGCAGTCTGAGGACACGTTTAATGCTATTAGCCTTTTGACCCTGAGGATAAGAAGCTGGGTTACTACAGAGCACTGTCCGACCTGCGCTCGGCTGACGCAGCAGCTCCTCAGCAGGTCTTTTCCTTCTGCATCCTGTCACGTTAAGCTGAACCCGGGCTCAAGTTAAGTCCAGAGAGGTTGCAGCCAGAAACAAGAGGTCAGAAACTGGTGTCACAGTCGGCAGCCCATTGTTTCCAACTCTGGGACTGAGCCGACTGGACTTCTGATGAGGTATTTTCATCTCAATCCTCTTCTGTAATTGAACTTAAAACATGCCATCAGTTTTTACAAACACCTGCATCTCCAGTAGATCCAACAGTGATGGATGCCAGGATCCAACATCTGTGTGCCAGACAGCACAGGACTCCTCTAAAGAGCCCACGTGTACAAAATCCAAATGAACATCACTGATGTTTTTGACTCTGGTCAAAAAGACCGAGATCTGCTACTAAAACCAAAGCACAAATACTGCTGATACTTCGTTTTGTTTCATAATATTCATTCCAGCTATCATAAGTCTAAGAGGTTAGAAAAATAATTTTAAAAAAGTCCTCTGTGCCCAATAGATCTTCATCCTATTTTATAATTCAGTGGCTGCGATGCTGAGCTGCCACAATCCTTTGGATGACAATACAGAGAAAAATCACTTAAGTAAAACACTAGATGGTGGGATGGAAATAGAGGAAGGTTTTACAAGACAGAGCAGGAAAAAGTGAAAGCCCTGGCATGGAAATAAATGGTTTCATAATCTAGAAATCCACATCTGGCCCTATTATATTATACAAGATGGACTGAAGCAATCACTTTTAACTTTTGGGGAAAGAACAGAACATCTGAGCATCTTCATATTCTGAGTGTATTTCTGGGCAGATAAATGGTAGACCCTGAAAATAAATGCTTTGTTAAGGTCAAGTCTGTAAAAGATTGTGAGGAGGAGATTTTAACTGGATTGATTATTTAAAAGGAGACTACTACTATCAGTCTAAACTGATGAAGACCTGCCTACTCAGAGCAAACTTCTGGGTCTGTTGTACATCACAAAGAGTTCCATCATTCTGCTGCAAGAGTTGATGGGAATAATTTCTTTAAAAAAAGAAAAAGAAAAAGAAAAAAGAAACTGATCCTGTTGCATGAACATGATTCTCAGTCACCGATTCCTCAAAGGAGACACTTGTTAAAAATGAAGCTCAGATGCACTTTGCCCTGCATGACAGAAACTAGTTTTGCAGCTAGTGTTGAGAATACATGCCACTGTTAGGTTTGCAAGGATTCACATTGATGTAAACAAAAAAACAAACAAACAAACAAATCGTATCTCTCCGCTTAAATGCATCCTCTTCATCTCTGACTTATTTCCACATATGAATGAGCCCTAAAACTGATCCGAGAAGATCCAAATCCATGCATTTTTTTTTTTTGTTTAAAAACAGATTTATAAACTTTTCCCTGTAAGCCAGGACATCCATGAATACAATCACTAGGAAGAAGGCTGTCGACATTTTTCACAGTGAGTAAAAGAACAGTAAAGAAAGCAACAGGGGAACATTCACCAAAACATTTGAGACAGCAAACTTAATCAAACACCCAAAAACAGCATCATCCTACTGAGCATGTTCAATGTTACAGAAAAAATAACAGGCTAAGAGGTAAAAAAAATGAAGCCTGCAGCTTCTGCTACCTTAATAAATGCAACTGTTAAAAAAAAAAAATAAAAATAAGTTATACGCTGCTGATTATAGTTCTAAGAAAGTAGATCAGAGGCAGACGTCAGTATCAGCAGATCAGACCTTTAAGTCCTTTACACCTAAGAGTGGTATTTATAGAAATAGAGGGTTTAACTTTTTGTTCCAGGTCTGTTTTGATAAACTAAAATTGCAGTAGAAACTAAAATGTGTAGATGGTGTGATCGTACTGAATCAGGGAACGTTGGCCACCCTTTAGCTCTTGTCAAGTAAATGATTTCTAGTGTCTTTATATTGAGCACAGTTTGGCGATCACTTTCTTCTTCAACCCTGTAAGTAAATGGCATTTGGCTCCTTTAACCTGACCTGCAGGAACTTAATCTTTAAGTCCAATTAGCCTTGAATCATTAACATCCCTCATAAATGTACATGAAACCAGTCGCAGACAGCACCACATTAAGTCCATTAAGATTTGTTTCATGGATTCAAATCCACACAAATGTGACAACCCTTATTGTTAGTAACTGGACATAAAACTGCACTCTTCAGCATAAAAATCATTGTCTGCGTTTCACTGCTTTTCTGCAAACTGCTACTGCCAGGTCTATTTCTCTGCAAGGCTAACGGTTTTTATCTTCTCCTATAATGCATGCTCTTACTGCTGTTTTAGTAATAACGTTCTTTCTGTGCCATGAGATTACACAAACAGAGCAAGCATGTTGACAAACAGGGTACTGGTGTAACGCTGGGAACTCAGAGGCTTTGGCCACACAGCCAATGCTGTGAAACCCGGGTCAGGAGAGACGCAGCGAGAGAACAATACTGTAGATAGACGGTGTGTGGGAGTTAATGTAACAGCGCAAAGCCCGGCACACACAGTGAACTGTTTGTAGCCGGCCTCAGATGTTGGAGCTGAGACCAAGCTGCACATAGCATTCATTGTTGGGCAGCAGGCTTGGTAGGATCCAGGCAAAGGGCAAAAGATCAGCAGAGATAGGCTCTCTTCTGGAGAGCTGCAGCTGTTCTATTGAAGACGAGGAGCAGGAAGAGGTTTGAGACTGTTTCACAGCAGCTGGTAACCGCTTCTCCTGCAGATGGTTTGGCCAAATTAACAGCATAAAAATGCCAGCAGCCTGTTCCCCCTTTTCTCTTGGAGTATGGGAGAAATAGGCACATAATATTCAAGTGATTGTGCAATATCATATTTGGCACCGATACATCCTGAGGAAGAGGATGTGATAAGAAATTAATGCTGAAGATTAGATGAGGGAGGTCTTTTGAGGAGAAGACAAACAGCATCAGGGAAATACATTTTAAGAAATTATATGTCCTTGTGTATGTGTATATATACACATACACACACACACATATATATATATATATACATATATATATATATATATATATATATATATATATACACACACACACACACACACACACA
>JAOWBL010000021.1:8245899-8257401 GCA_028564865.1 Zenarchopterus dispar | reverse complement strand
TGTTTTGCCCTCTGAAACAGCTGCTATTTATAGGGTTTGGATATGGGTGGATAGTGGAAATACAGCCAAGCATGTCTGCTGGGATGCACTGGGAAAATTGGGAGAGTTTGAGGAGTGAGTGGGAGTACAAACAACACTGTACTGTGACATTTCCTGTTTAAACTTTTGAGGAAAGAACACAGGCACTACCTGTTATTCTATAATGTTTACCAAAGAAAAGTTAAATGTATCTTAAAGATATACGGGTGTGTTCTTTTTCCTGTATTATGGATTACTTAAAAATAGCTTTTTGTTGCTGAGATAAATGTCTTTATTGTCTCCAGTATTTTTCCATGTATGGTACATGTAATGTGTGCTAGCAAGAGCAGCAGAAGTGCAATGACCGTCTGACTTTTTTCTCTCTTTTTTTTTTTTAAACTTTCTTCATGCACTGATTCATTTTTGTCTGGACAACGCCTGCTTGTCAGGTTGCTTCTGCAGATGTCAAGAGTATTACAACTGAAAGCTCAAACACAAACATGTACATGACTCAATATAAACACCTGATTCAGGTCTGATTTCACAAAGGTCTGGGTTAATTTGCATAAATAACTAAGATATCTTTTTACTGTTCATGTCAGTGGACCAAAGCATGGACATGTAAAAATTCAGTCTTTCTTTTATGCTACTGTGGTTGCTACAGAAACAGCGGGTAGTTTTAGACAGCAGCCACAGTCCAAAGAGACTGAGCTCTTACTGTAAGTTGGAAACTTATCAGCAAATGGAAGTGAGATGTGACTAGCTGTAAAAGCCAGAGATCATAATGTGTAATTGCTTCACAAAGACTGAGTCCAAAGGTGTGTAGACTAAGTTATTGCCAATATCTAGTTGCTTATACCTCTGCCAATGTGCTTTTTTGATGTATTTCATAGACTCAAAGACAGCTCCTACCAAGAACTACAACGTTAACTACACCTTAACCTCCACACCCACAGGGAGACTCTCTAATCTAAAATGTGAAAAAAAAGTCCTTTATGTCTTTAAATGACAATTCAGTGCAGAGGTAATTTGGTTTAACCAAAAATATTTTTTACAATGAACAAACACTATCTCAATGTTACCTAGAATACAATAACTACCTAAATGTCCTCATAATTTAACTATTTTAAAAAATAAGATTTTCCAAGCTTCATGCTGTCACATTTAGTGACAAAAGCACCCAAGTGCAGTGCCTGCACTATTAGAGTCAAAATACGCATACTGAAAATGTCTTTTTTTTTTTCTTTTTAATGAAACCGGAACATATTATATGCCAACAGCCCTGTCATAATTACATTTTTATTGAATCTTGATTATTTGAGGGGATGGTAATCATTATGTGTACTGTAGGAGAAGAAAAATAGAATTTCTGTTTATAGAGACTCAGAACCAATTACTGTCGGCCCTTTTTCTTGGTTTATATTATTGCAAAGTAATGCAAATACTCTAATAGCACCCAAAAAATTAACACACAAAAAAAATTTAATTCTAATTGTTAATCATAAAAAAATATTATTACAGCCTTGCAGCCCTGTTTCATACAGTTTTCTGTTCTTTCTTTGGAGGCATTTGTCTGTAAATTTCGCTGTCAACAAATAAAAACTTCCTCTTTGTCTGGACACATGGTTGTCTCCTTCAAACCGATGTCCTGTCAGTCTAGCCAGTCAACGCTGCTGAACAGGGGTACAATTTCACCTGGAGGGAGGTTGCCTCTGCAGAGGATGGCTTTCACTATATCTGGGGAATTTTCAGTGGAAAACTCCCAGCTGCAATTCCCAACATACCTCC
This sequence comes from Zenarchopterus dispar, assembly GCA_028564865.1. Classification (NCBI taxonomy): domain Eukaryota; kingdom Metazoa; phylum Chordata; class Actinopteri; order Beloniformes; family Zenarchopteridae; genus Zenarchopterus; species Zenarchopterus dispar. Next base: position 8,255,595 of record JAOWBL010000021.1, on the reverse strand, counting down.
TGCAGTGTCAGATGTTTACTCAGAAGTCTTGCATGCAGTAAACCTGTTTGTATGGTAAGCAGTGGCTTCCGTGATTTTTATCATGTGTCAAGAAAACGGCAAAGAAGCGGTTTGAAGATGCAACTTCAGCTGCCTGTAGTCAGCTGGAATCGAGTACTCTTACGCTGTAATAATAAATACTCTTGGGGTTGTACAGATCTTCAGGGCACATAACTGCTGCATAAGTGAAAGGCCAGTCAAACAAAATTGATTTGAGGTTAGGAAAATGTAACAAGCCACTTTCTGTGATTGTATCACACCTAAATTTAGAGTGCTGCTGTCTGTTCCAGATTTTGAACCCTTTCATGCTGCTGTGCTGCACTCTATTTTTACACCAGTATCAATAAAGAGGGCAGTGTGTGGTTTTAAAATAGAGTAATATAATCTGCACCAGCGGGGAGCAGATTTCTAGCATGGCACACATAAACCAACATGGTCCAGTTTCCTCTAAGGTAAATAAAGCTGGTGTCCCTACTTCCCGGTGCAACTTTGCTTTATGCTTACAGATTTAATCATAAATGATCTTTCTGGTAGAATGTGATGCTAAAAACAAACCGGATTGTTACGTATTTTCATCTAACTGGCACCTACTGGACAAGATCTTCGTGGGGATATTTGAAAGATTTGCCAAAATTGAATCATGTGAAAGCTGCACTCAAAGGAAAACAAGATGCAGAAGCTGCCAAAACCAGAAAAGCCAGTATGATGGCACACACACAGAGTCAACCAGCTGAACATGGGAAAAATGCACAAAAAAAGTTTTGAGTTACAAGCAGGGTTGGGTTAACACAATGGGAGGACATAGCAGACCGCCCAGAGGAGCTTTCCAAAAGCTGTTTCCATCTTTGACCAGTCACAGTTTGCTTTTTTTCTTTTCCCCTACTGTTTCCATTTGTCTGTCTGAAAAATGCAGTATACTGAGAAAAGATTTTGCCACACTAGTCATTTCCTCAATTTAGGTGTTTCAACCAGAACTGTTGCCATGTATGTGTAAAAATCAAACTCATAGCCACACAGCAATCATTTGCATTTAATAGAAAGTGGAAGTTTTTAGAAAAAAATAATTAGTCAGCCATGACGGAGAAGACCACATAAAATCACAGAGCTCAGTCAACAACTGCTTAGGACCATGGCACCCACAATTTGCCAAAACATTAGTGGTTTAATAGCTAAAGAGCTCAGAATTTCCACCATCATTAACATTAATGCCAGTGGAAATGGGTGGTGGGGCTTCATGGAATGGGTTTCCATGCACACCTCACATCACCAAGTCTATAGCCAAGTGTTGGATGGAGATATGTAAGGCACACACTGACACTGGACTGTGGAGTATTGGAGATGTGTTTTGTGGAGTGATAAATCACGCTTTTCTGTTTGGCAGTCAGATGGGCGAGTCTGGGTTTGGCCGGTGCCAGGGGAATGTTACTTGCCTGACTGCACTGTGTGAAGTTTGGTGGAGGAGGGATAAAGGTATAGGGATTTTTTTAAGGGCTAGGCCTGGGCTGTTCATCTCTGATAAAGATCAAGCTTTAATTCCTCAGCTTACCAAGACATTTTGGATAATGCTATGCTTTTGAATTTGTGGTAACAGTTTGAGGAAAGCTAAAAAAAAAAAAAAAAACCAAAACCAAAGACTATGAAGGCATGGTTACAAGTCAGGACAACATCAGTACCTGACCTCATAAATGCTCCACAAAATGAACAGGCGCAGAGATACTCCAAAATCTTGTAGAAAGCCTTTCAAGTAGAGTGAAAGCTGTTCTGGCTGCAAGCGAGGGACCAACTCAAAATTAATTTGAATGCAACGTCCTCACAGTCCATGTATATATAATCGTCTGATGTGATCGAGAAATGATGCTGTGATCAACAAAGAGAACTCAAAGTGATTACACATGGCCTTTATAGACTCACATTTGAGGGTTTTGACCTCTAGAGCCTAATTTTTCTTGTTTTAGAGTGATAGTAAACAGATATATACAAACCTCCCCTAAAGATACCTACAAGCAGTGATTTCATTTTACAGGAAAATCCCCTGTTTGCAAAATAAAATGCCTTGCATAGCTTATGTTAAGAAATGCAAAACAACCTACTTGCACAACCGTAAGCAGCAGTCATGCCTGTGGATTTCTTACGTATGCTCATTTTGTTTTTGTCTGGATTAGACCCTTACTGCTTCATGCATCCAGCTATGATGTCTGTTTAAAAATGAATGTGTTATTTTAATTTTAAGCACACGATTGGAGCCCTCCTGATCTGGTAAACTATCAAATCAGACAACACCTCGGTCTATACTTATTATGCATTGGAATCTTATACAGATATATTTTTCTGAGATCAATACTCAAGTTATACATTTAAAGTTTACTATGATTTAGTTTATTGTTGTATTTATGTTTTATTGTTTCAGGCAGCTGCTAATCTAAATCATTTCAAACTCAGTCATGCCCTTCATCCGGTCTCCAGAAAGAGGTGTTGCCGCTTGGGAAATGTTAAAGTAGATTATCATGCCAGAAGCTTAAAACTAGGTAGTATGAAGAAAATTATTGTGTAAGGAAAGGCGAGGCTGCTTCACAGCTGCTGTTCACTCACACATTAAAATTTCTGTGGCGTGCTGCAGTGAGCTGACATAAGGATTTTGATCATGACAAGTTCTCACATTCAAATGACACCCTTTTTATAAATTTTAGAAAAGCCATTATTTGCATCAGTAACACAATTAGATGTATTGCTTTAGCATTACTAAGATACACTTTTATGAAAAACAAAGCACATCGTCTTTTGAGTCTGAGGTTTTATGTACCAGGAAATGATGAAAAATATCTTTAAAATTAAGCAAATATAACCTCAGATGAACAACAATGACATATTACCCAGAGATGTTATTCATTTAACAGAAATGGAGCCAAAATCCAGAAAGTATGTGGGAAAAACCTGTAATTCAGTAGTTTTTAGATGAAATGATGACCATTGTCTCTATAACTTTAACAGTGTCTCACTTTATCGTGGAGAAACCTGTGTCTGTGTGTCTTTACAGTGTTTCTTCAGTTTACTGATGCTCTCAGGGATTTGTTTATACATAATTTTCCTTTCACATCATCACACTAATGTCTGCTGTATCTTGATTTTGTTTTTAATCAATCATTCTGTCATAGATTTGGCATCATTTTCCTGCATGACCTGCTTGTTACAGAGAAATTAATGATAGAGTTAATGATTATACGATTGTCACGTTCTCTGGCTGTAAACAAGCCAACCTCAACACCCTTCTATCACCGTGCTGGACAGGTTGCATGAGTTTTTTCACAGACTTGCTGTGTTTAATCTTGTGATTTGCTGCAATATTCTTTTAAGTCAGAAGATGTATTCTCCTGACAACTATCTCAGACAATATGTATACTGTTTGTTTGTTGTTGTTTTTTTTACTTTTTCCTAGGAAATTCATGACCTGATATTAGGTGCATCTCCTGCTGTGAAGGCTGGAAACCATCTTGGTCTAAATGTTTTTCATCTGTGAATAAGCTTTCTAAGATCAGAAGTGAAATCATTTGGAAATTTAATAGAACTTTCTTTTTCTTTTCTTTTTTTTTGTTAAGACCTAGATTGCTCCATTTTTTGGTATTGAACAACTATGGGATTAGATCCTTTTAGCTTTAGAATAACTTTGGAAGTGAACAGATTAGCAATACATCTGAAAGGTCCACAGTGATTCACAGAAGCTGATGGAACATGAGATTTGGGGTTACAGGTTTTTTACAGGTGTGAAAACAGATATCTGGATCTCTATCTTGGTTTTTCAAAAGAAGAAGGTTCCTTCACCACATCACAAACTAACCTCAGTTGAGGACCCACAGAAAATACCACAGATCCTTCAGAATGATACAAAGCAAGCCTTACAAAAGTGGAGGACTTATTGATGCCTCCAAATTACACTGCAGGAAACATGATAACATAAAGAAATTACTTTTACATTTAAGAATAATAAAATGTCAAAATGATTAAAACAGTTGTTGAAAAACTTAAAAGTGAACATTCAAACATAGGCTTGCAGAGATTTTTGCATTTAACTGTCCATCTTAGATAGAAATATCTAAGTGGAGGAAGATGATGTGATTCACAAACACAACTGGCCTCTTTTACTTCATAAAGTTCTGGACTGAAGTGCAAAATATAAAAAGCGGAGACAAAGAATGTAGCTTTCATCAATCAGCAGCCTAAGGCCACACATTTATTTGTTCTTTAATGTTGCACTCACACGGCAACCGACTTTGTAGTCGGGGTAATTGTTCACATGCCTGTGCACCGCTCCTGTGACCAGAAGTTTCCAGTCAGGGACACACAAGACAACTCCAACCATTCAGAACTTCTTGATTTTGGATTTGCACGATGTAAACAATTTATGTGTAAGAGAAGGTGTTCTTATCTTAGAAGAAAACTACAGCTGTGGTGCTGAGATTGATATTAAAGGTCTCATTTCAAAGCCGTTGGACATGTGACCCCATTCGTCACGACACTGCATTTACTGGTCACCTGCATATCGAGCAAGTTCATTTCTGAGAACTGGCACAAACAGCACTGAAAGCAAGCTAAAGATATGTGAGATGCCCATCATAAGCACACCATCCGATAATTAAAGCAGCACAAATGAGCAGTTTGAATTCAATCTGAAGGAATATTAGATTACTTTTAAAACGTTTTGTCTAGCTCCCATCCTTTTCCATCCCAACTAAAAATAAAATATAAAATAAATTAACTTTGTTATTTTTATAACATTTCAGTCGAGTCTTGGAGCAACTGCTCATGCTTTTCTCCATTTTACAAATGATCAGAGCCGATCAGTGTGTCCTGGCTTATGTTCTCTAATCCGTATTGTTGCCATGGTAACCTACACGCATAGACCAGATGTAAACAAGATGTAAACAGATAGTTAATTGGAGATGTGGTAGAAATTTTCTTGGCGTTACGTGAAAGCAGCAGAGACAGAGGATGCTTCTGTGCGGTGTTTTGGTTTGGGAATCTGTCTCCGGCGGTATAACAATGCAGGAAAGTACATATTACCTCTTGAAGGAAAACCAATCTTTTGTGTCAAGAAGTAGCTGTTTGTCTTGCATTGAATATGACGCAAAAAACTATTTGAAATCCTGTTTGAGTGATCAGACTGTTCAGATTGAAATGCATCTGTGAAAAACAGGCGGCTAGAATTGGAGTTTAAACTAACTACATAAAATCACATTTCATGTGCCCTTTTGGCCTTTCACAAAAGTCAAGAGATCTATTTTGGTGCAACCTGGATTTGATTGTAACAAAAGCAAGACAGCAACCGAGCAAGAAACAGAACAAAAGTAAATCTTAGACATTTTTGTAAAAGTGCTTTAACCTCCATACCTTCAGGGGAATTCCTCGTTAAAAATGCAAAGATGCCTTTGAGCTGATTTAAAGCCACACATATTTTTGGTCTGTAGGTGTCAGGTTAAGGGTAGACATGTCGAGCTCAACAACCTTAGATTTTGTAATGTACCCTTTTCTGAAATGTGAATTACCATAAGCCTGTAATCCATATAATTAAGGCCTTCATCCTGAAGCACAGTGGCAGCATGAACAGACTTGTAAATTAGATCGCAGCTTTCTGAGCTTTGAGAGGAATTTTTTTTTTCTTTTCTAAAAACTTTGCTTAAGGTTGCTTGAGTAATCCTCATAATGGGTTTTAACCACCTTCCTTACAGGAAACAGTGAAAGCCACTATAGAGTTTGGCCTTTAGGATAAAAATACTTTACTATACAACAAACAGCAAAGCACTTTCAGAGGCTTTGCCCCTTCACCCAGCAGATCCCGTTGTTCACTTTGCAAAGGATCTATTTTAGTAGTTGACATTTTGATTGTCAGGATTTGGCATGCAGTGAACTGATAATTCACAGTGAAAAGCTGACTAATTGGGCACCATATCCAAAAGACTATTGCTGGAGGCTATCCAGAGTTGAAATGATTACATAAACTAAAGTGATAATTGACTTGCAAATTTGCTGCTCACAGCACAGGAGATATGACTTTTCAGGCTTCAAAGGTACTCCTCGTCTTTCTCGTTTCTCTTAATATTTTTGGTTTTGGAACAAACGTCACATCATTATTAATAGTTACTGTAATTGTAGTACTCAAACAAGGTTTAATTAATATCCTCAACACGGCCATATAATCGTGTTGACTATGTTGAACACATGTGCTCCTGTCAGTTTCAACTCTCTTTGCATGCAGCAAATTCATTCAAATCAAGAGGGATCTGCTTTGTCTATGAACCTTCCTGCCTCCACTCACAAGGTAAGCATATTACCTGATTCTCCTTTGACCAGCACTTAACTTCAGGGCGACGAGAACAAACTGCATTAATCAAAGACTGTAAATGTTAAATGACTTATTTGTATGACTATTTTAAAAGTCCTCCTTGATCTTTGTGTGGAAGAGACTCAGCATGTCCCAAATAAACTATTACACTTCCTGATTGTTAAAACTCAGAGGGACAAACTGAAACACAACCCAACATAAAGGTTCAAATTTTACCATTCAGGGAAAATTACAGTAATAAATTACAGAAATTTACAATCATAAATGGTGGCACGTTTTCAAAATGGCACTGATCAACAAATAAATGATGAATTGAATTGACTTGACCTGAATTAAACTGAATTGATTCTTTGGTAACTATATAAAATCTATAAAGCAGTGCGGACAAACTTTACCTGTACAACTAAGCAGGAAATCTAACTTTTTTTTTTGGCATTTTCATTTACAGTCAGGGATTTTCCTAGTCAAAGATCTGAACTATTCCCAGTAGCTCTCAAATGTAAACAATTTACAAACACACTTGTTACTAGCTGATGGGAGATGCACATAATCCACAGTAACACATAAATCTATTAAACCCAGTTACCCCAAACTTCTAAACAACAGCAGATATTTAAGATGGAAAGTGAACTATTTCAGACAAACATCGTCATACATACAAACATGTGCGTATAATCGTGTCAGTACAGCCTGCCGAAGAGAGTTCAGGGGCGTTCAGATGAAAAGTCAGTATCAAAGTTTAAAAATAAAGCAAACAAATATGTTATTGACCAAAGATGACACTGAATTGGACATATTTAAAATAAATAACAGAGAAAATGGAACATATGTTTCGTACAAAGCTGTTGTGTAGTTATATTAAATCTCCCCACTGCTACTGAATTAAATGATTAAAGTTACTCTATGTAGCAATTTCCCTTCTGACCACAGCATATCACAAGGAAGTTATTATGTCAGCCTCTGGCACAAGATACAGAGAAGTGCACCTCTAGTGGGACAAAATGGAATTACAAGACGTGCTAGACAGTCCCCACATTAGCACAGTATTGTTAGTACCACAGCAGATATATGCCCTCATATGGTCAGAATAATTATTGCTACATTGAGCGGCTTTAATTTTTTTCATAATTTTCAAGTTGGGTAGAATAATAGTTTTCTACAATATCTGTAAAAATGACTGATGCACAGTATTTTTCAGCTACAACTCATGTGAATATACTTTATTTGGTCTGTTGTTGTGTCTGAGCGGCTTACAGGGAATAAATGAAAAGAAACTCAGCGCTGCAAGCTACATTGCTACAGAAAAGAACCTACACTAATTACACCACCTAGCAGTTGGTGGTGTAATTACAAAGCAACACAAACAATAACGCAAAGGTATAAATGCCAGCAAAGGAGTAGGGGTGTGTGCACCCTGCATGTATTGCTGCTTTACAGGAGCATAAATCAGGCTAAAGGGAAGTTTCGTTAGTTCCTTAATCAATCTTAGGGCTTTAGTTCCAATTTGCTATGGTGAATGTCTTGTTTGAGAATGTGGATTTCACACAGCGCTCATAACAGGTGATTGTCAATAAATATTCTTTGAAAAGCCTTTTATGCTTATAAGTGTTAGATTTGCAATCTCTTGGCTTCTTTAGCTGGGCTGACTTATATGAATTTCTGTCATATAAATACAGTTATAAGTAAACTATATTGGAATTACCTGGAAAATAAATGCACTGTATTAGGATTGTATTTAATTGCAGTTGGATTATACCTGCTTGCTTTCTCTTTAAAGAGACCTGATGTGACCTTTGTTGTGAATTAGCATATACAAATATATTAAAAGAAACAGAATTAGGTACAAATAAAATAGTGCATACATGCTGCCAAATACTGTCTCTTATATTTCTAATTATAAAAAGTTAAAGTGGTTTATATATGGAACAGATTCTGTGACAGCAGTTGAGAGGTAATGTGGGAGTGATGGAGAAGACATTATGTAAAATTCTGACAAGCTTTCAGGGACCATTACATTGCACTTTACCGTATTTACACCATGAAATATTCAGGCAGCACTTTTCCCAGTAAGCACGTTTCTAAATCAAATGCAACCACTTTTAAAAAACAAGCAAGGGAACATATGGTTGTTTGACGACTACAGACACGGTGGAAGACCAGCCTGCAAACATCAGAGTCAAGAGGATTCACCATTACGTCATATTTTTTTAACATAAAAACAGATTACATGTCTAGGAGAATCAAACCTTTTATTTCCTTTTTTTTAAGCTAAAACAGAATGTTGTTGAGGACAGTGTAAAGGATTAAAGTTTTTAAATAATCCTTTTTCATCTTGTTTGCAAAGACCTCTTTTCTTGTTTTTCTTTGCCAACATTGGCAAGTACACAGGAGGAATTGTTTCAGTGTCTGTGAGAAAAAAAAAAATGTATCAGGGTCTTTTATCCTTTTCCTGTAATCCTGAAAGTGTGAATCTGAAAGCTTCCTTCCTGTCTGGGAAATGACACTCTAATGGCCTACTCTTCCCTGTTCTCCACTCCTGCATCGCAGCTGTCTATAATGAGAGCATCAGTGTATAAGTGGCTGCTGATGATGGATGCCTGCAGTTTCATCAGCAGCAGGCAACTGACCACACCAGTCCTGGAGAAATTTCCTGTCTGTTGCAGACCGAGCTTATCCATCTCCATTTGTCTAACAAATGGATATATAGGTTAAATTTCTATGCATGCTTTGGTAATTTCTTGTGGATGGATTTCCCTGACTTTGGGTTTATACTGCTTTATGACTAAATTATTTTTGCAAATAACAGCGTCCTCACTGCTTTAGCCGTACTGTGTTGCTGTATGCTCATTTCAAAGAGTAGCTGCATCTTGCCAAAGTGATTGCCAGCAGCAAAGCAGCCACAGTAAGAATTCTTACTCTATGCAATACAGCCAATCTATTTAAACTATATAAAAATAATTTTAAAAGGGTACAAAAGTGCACAGTAACTGCAGGGTCGACAACAGTAGATGCGTTTTCTGAAAAGAGCATTGAGTCTTCTAGAAACTGTGGAAGGTGGAGGAGGACAAAAATATTGGATAGTTCATTCCAACATTGTGTAAACACAAATAGGAACAGTATGGACTGGGACTGGTTTGTGTCTAGACAAACACGGCTACAAGTACCAGACAAGAATGCTGAGAGGAATGCAGTGATCAGGAGGGAGCACAAGTATGACCAACTTTAGCTGTTTGCAGATACTGGAGTCACTCTGTAGTTGTTTCACTCTTCATGCAGGAAAATCTGCTTGAGGAGAGAAAAGTTATAATATGAATGCCATCTCC
>JAOWBL010000021.1:8185068-8225835 GCA_028564865.1 Zenarchopterus dispar | reverse complement strand
ATATATATATATATATATATATATATATATATATATATATATATATATATATATATATATATAAAACATGTGAATTTGTAAGCTTTTTAGGTGGTCTTTTTATCTGTAGATGCAGCAAGGCTTTTTATTTAACTGATTACCGTCTTTGTACTAAGTTAATAAACATAGTGGTGGTAACATTTATATTTTTGCCAAAGGTACAGACAGAGTGTCAATCTTCTTACGTCGCTCACAGCAAGCACTTAAGAAAACATACTGAAACATTTTCAGCTCCTTCACTTGAATGAAATAAAGTTTTTTGTGTGTGCTTTGGCCATCTTAATTCTCACCTGATCAGGAGCCTGTGGATGAGCTGTTTCTCCTCCTCTACGTATCCGGCCCAGTCTCTCTGGACGTGTCTGTAGAGCTCATCTTTCAGAGAATAACTGTGATCCTTAGGGTTCAGTTTAGCAACCTGAAAAAAAAAAACAAAAACAAAACAAAATAAACACACACACATTAGTTACAAATATTAAAACATCTACAATAAGTCAGAATATGCTGCAATGGTAAAAGCAGCCAGACAAAAATCATTATTATTAAAAAAGGAGCCTTTTCTAATACTCTGAGGTTGTACTGTTCAACCCTTTCCTGACCCCACTGATGCTAGCCAAACCAACCGACCAACTTTCAAGTCTACATCTAGTCAGATGTCAGCTGGAGTTATCCCACCCCTCTCTTGTCAAAATGCAATCTTCTCATCCAAAGATAATTAAAGCACAGCTCTAATTACAGCTACCAGCGATGGGACAGTCTTTACTTGATGACTGCACTGGGACACTCAGAAATTGTGAGCACAGGAAATATGCCTGACGTAACCTCTACTAATGTCGCTGTTTTAGCTTGAAAGGACTCAGTTGATCAGTAAGAGTATAATACTGGTGGTACACCATTAAATTGAAAGTTTGGGACTGATTTGCACTTGTAATCTCAGGATTTGACGTGATTTCAACCTGATGTCTCAAGGCAGCCTCTAACCATTTTAGAAGCTGTATGGGGGATCTACAGTATATCATTGGTTCATGGTGTCTTTGCATAGACACTGGACCAGCGTCTTACCTCATCCAGTACTGAGCTCAGATCAGCCTTGTCCTTTGGACTGGCCCGCTCCCTCTCCAGCCACAGCAGCACCTCAGGTTTCCTGTAGGGCTTTAAGGCCAGGAGATGAATAATGCGTTCCCTCAAGGGCCGGTTCGCCACTGGGCTGGGGAGCAGGCTCCTCTTGTTGCTCGGGGAGTGCTTGTTGCTGCTGTCTGAGAGCGACACCTGACCATGCTTCCTCTGGACCTTAACACATTTACCTAAAATCAAAATAAAAGATGGTAAAGAAAACAAAGTTTAAACTTTTGGGGGACGGGACACTGATTAGAGGCAATGAATAAAGACACCATTGCAACAGTAATCTAAAGCTGTTTAGAAAAAGCCACAGAGAGACGCAAAGAGCTTCCAAGTGATCTGATAACAGGATTCACATACGTTGACAGTATACAGGAATCCTAATCCAGTCCTCGGGGCAGTTATACAAACCACAGCCTTATTTTGAAAGGCAGGCCTCCACATGAGACATTAACACAACACATTTCATCCAAATTGTATCCCTTTATTGTATAGGAGCACACATGATAAGCCTGTATTTGCAATCATAACACAGAAATAAAGTGAGGATGGGACTATTTTCATGCACTTCTTGCTGTTCCTATGCAGCGACAGTGCTGCTGCACGCATGTGAAGGACAGATAGTCGTTTAGCCTCCTCCTACGTAAACAGAGGAGTGTGGAAACAACTAACACAGAGGGCCCTCTCTTCATGGACAGCCAGTGCCTATAGATATCTGCAGACTGTAATCTCATTACAGCTGTAAGCCATACTTGGGAGGTTGTTATAGATTAAATAACTGTTTTCACAGAAGTAACTTGGTAAATACTGGACTTGGTTGACACGTCATGAGGGCTATTTTGGATTAAACTTTTAGCTATATGCAATGAGATTTAAAAGAGAGTGCATGAACATGTCTCAACAGTTACTTCGATTTAAAACAAATTTCTTTCTTGGACTGAAACAACCTGCACTGCAACATTTCAGACAAGCAGCAACTAGGGTCTTTATTTCACAGTAATAAACTAAAGCGGCCCGAGGGAACGATTTAAAGTCTCAAAGCAGCCTTTGTGATATCTTCTAGTCTGACTTACAAGTGTCATGCTACATGGTGTTTCAGACATATTTATGAGCAATAACCAATCATTAAACGTCACTTCTCTTTGCAGTACTTTGATTTTCAAAGGCATCTTTTAGATGTTTTACTCCTAAACTTATTAGATGTTCCGCAGGCTTGCACAAATCTCTAATTGTCCACTCGTTCTTTTTATTTCTACAGAAATAAATCAAACACTTAATTTCCCATTATCATCTAAATTTCACATCATTACCTAAGTGGTGGATAGTCCTCTGAGTATAAGATGAATATATTAAAAGAAGAAGGACCATAAATCAACTGTATATTCACAACTCCAACTGTGAGCTGTGATCTATTTATAGTTCATGAGAAGACATGCTCGAGTAAAAAACTGGAAATCCTGTAACTACATGTCCCTAACCAGGAAGTCTCGTGTCTTTTCCAACTTTTATTGGGTGAATAAATGTGTAAAAACCACAGAGGGACTATTTCTGTAACAGAGCATGACACATAATGGCTACAAACTGGCTTCTGCAGCAGCTGTAAATGTTAAGTTGGAGTGTTTGTCTAAATAGCATGTTCCCCTTCGTAAATAAAACCCACAGCAGCGTTTACTCACGAGACTTCTAAATGCCATTAGACAGCATGAGCAGATATACAGATACAAAAGGGTTGTTTTAATATGCATTGAGGCTAAAACCCTGGCTGAAGCCTCTGAGTAAAGAAATAGAACTGCAAAATTGAGTTCCTCCACACATATACGGTAGGTGCACCTATATGTGTTACATGATAATTTCTCCCTATTTAAACAAATGGAGAGGAAATGCAATATTTTCTAGACAGTGTGATTACATTGCAGCCAAAACTTTATCAGCATGAAATCCGTTGGGGCATATTTCTGGTTAATTCAATCACATTAATGATGGCAGCAGGAAGGCTGGTGCAGTGCTTGAGCAAACTGGCTTAAGTGAAGGGAACGTGCAAGAAACTGAGATACCGCTCATGTGAATAAGTGCAAATCACTCTGTTCTTTGATCAGTTGTGTGATACTGTCGATGGCAAGACAAAAACTTTACTTATATGTTCTTGAGACTTGAAGGCTGGAGGAGATGGCAGAAACGTGGAGAGAAATGAAGGAAAAAGCTTACTTGGTCCTGGTTTGATCTCAATTGCTGTGCGGCTCCAGATGTCCTTCTCCACCTGAGACATCCGCTCCCGTGTCGTCTGGTAGGAGTCGTCTGTGGCACAAACTGTGATCTTGTCCTGAATGCTGCCCTGGCCCTCCAGGTGATCCCTGCCCTCCCTGAATAGAAGAGAGAAAGATACTTTTGAAAGGCTGAGAAAAAAACAACCTCTTCATCAACTATTTTTTTTTCCTATCATCCCATTTGATACGTTTCTTGCTTGACACAAACACACACTCTCGTTCTACATACTGCTCTGAAACTTAACTCTTTTACAAGGAATGCAATGTTATGGGGGCTAACAGACTATCAGCTCAAATAAACCTGCCCCCTTGAGCTTACACTGCCACTAACACTACTGCTGGGGAAATAAACTTCAGACATTATTGTAGTCGGGTATAGCCTGCCAGCAGCGCCGTCTGTTGTGATATTGAAGAGAGGCGTCTGTGTTTGGAGAGGCCCTGCGGTCTCAGCCTGACACCCGATTTACTACAGACTGCACCTTGTGGTCAGTAGAGGAAAGAGTTATATGTGCTGCTTACCCTGAGACATACTGGTGAACGCAGTCAAAGCTGGACTGAGGCTTGTCTTTGCTGTCACTGGACAGGTAAAATGAGAAGACTCTGAAACCGTCCGGAGACTCAGGGGTCGGCACTGGGATCTTTATGTACTGTCAAAGGCAAATACACAAACATAAAACAAGAAGTATGAGTCCATTTGAACTAACATACAGTCATGTGAAATAAAAGAAAGCTCAACTTCTATGCACTCTGTGTTTTTGTTCAGCTGAGGTTTCTAGACCTGGGAAGGACTAGGTCATAAAAACTTTAAATGTACATGCTTACTGATTCCATAGAAATGATGAGAGTAAATGGCAGCCAGACACTGCTCAGTGAATGAACTTGATTAATCGAATAATTGATTACCAGCAAGTGTAAACAGCTCCTTAAGGAAAAAAAAATAATTTTTTTTTTTTTTTTGCCATTTTGGTCTCGAGTATTTGATTGTTGTTGCCTATCATTCTCTAACAGGGTATAAGGTCATTTCCAAACAATTTGGAGTTCTACAGTTAGACTCTTCGCCTGAATGAAACATTCAAGACTGTTTTGAATGTTTTTAGGAGTCGATGTCCCCAATATGTTTACTCCTAGGTCAGAGTTGAAAATGTTCAAAGAGAATATATTAAAAAAAAACCTCAAGAGTTACATCACAGAATCTACAGGCTTCCTTAACCATGTTTAAGGTTCAAACTCAAGACAGCACAATTAGAAAAAGACTGAACAAGTACCACTTTTTTCCCTCTGAAAATGTTGCTTTGAGAAACAGATGAGACAAATGAGGAGATATTATGCACAAGTACCACGTTTATCAAAACCGCCATATCAACACCTGCTTACTGTGAAGCACGGTGGTGGGAGGTTGATTATTTTTTAGGTTTGTTTTGCAGCTGCAGTAACTTGACTCCTTTCCACCATCACTGAGTCAACCAAGAACTCATCTGTATATGAAAGTGATCTGCAGTCAAATATCCAGAGACTATTTATCTAATAGCTAGATCTTGTGTGAAACGGGGTCATATGACAGGCCAGTGATCCCAAACAAACAAGCAAATCTAAAACAGAATGACAGAAAAAAAAGCATCAGTGTCCTGAAGACCTACTCAAAGTAAAAACCTCAACTAGAGTGAAATGCTGTGATGAGACCTTAAATGAGAATTACATGACCAAACTCCCGTTAACTTCAAATAACTGAAGCAACTTTACAAAGAACAAACAACCTAAATTCTTCAACAACCACGTGAGATGCTGATAACATCATACAGAATACTATTGTTTCAAGTTATTGCTCAAAAGAGTTTATTCAACGAGGACTGCTTAGTTTTTCACACTCTTCCTTTGCTTTTTGACTTAACTTATATTTTTCATCTGAGGCTTTAAGTGCCTGATCATTTTAATAAAATCTTCAAATTAAAAGAGTGTGTTCTGCTCTTTTCAAAAATGACTATATTTTTTAATTATTAAAAGTAAAACTAAGCTCTACGTCAATCTGTGTGGGTACAAAAGCCACACCACAGTAATATTTAACCTTTAATAGTTTTACAGTGTTCTGTGACACGCTTGAGTGTATCTGCTGTTTTGGGTGGAGACTTATGTAATAAGCATATTTTTATCTCTTCCAGTACAGGGTAAACCAGTTTAATTTGATCTCAAATATGCCACAAAAGATGAAATTACAAACCGTTTCATTCTTTTAAACTTGGAAGCAGTATTATTGGATTTTTGTTTTCTTGTGCAGCAAATGTGACCTAAATAATCTACACAAATAATTGTTTTCACCAGTGACTTAGTCCTGGCATCACACAGTTCAAGGAAAATTACGTGTAGCCTGTCAACAAGAAAACAAAAGCATAGCGCAGTTTTTTTTTTTCCACTTGGGTGATGACCTCCTCTGTCACAGGCTGTGTATTACTCCCTCCCAATAAACAAGTCAGCAGGGTGAAGTCTATCTCTGTTAGAAAGCTGTTACATAAAATGACCTAAAAACCTACTTGCACTAAAAAGATGGTTCAAGAAAGCCATTAACCTACAGGTAATATGTCCTTAAAAACACATTAGGTAGGGGCTGCACTCTACCCTGCCAGCAGCTGAAAATGGGGAGTTAAGTATTTTTGTAAATAGAGTGTCCTAGATTCAGATGAAGCCTGTTTTTGAATATAATTTTATTTAGTCGACTTTATATGCGGCAACCCCCACCCCCCAAGAAAGCATCATGGTTGAAGCGTGTAGCTGTTTTAGATGGACTTTTTAAGCTGCCTCTTTAACTACGGCCTGTGATTGATTACGAGCCGTGTGGCTGAGAGCGCAGTGCCCCTGGCAGATGTGACGGGCAGGACTTTAGCCGTCACAAATGCCCAGTCATGCAGGAAAGCCATAAGCCTTTTTTTTTTGAGGGGGTGCATTGCAGAGCCAATCAACAGCTCCTCTCCTCGACTCCCCGCTCCTCCTCTCCTAAAACCCCACGCATGCCATTCACCCTACCCCCATCCGCCTCCAGCTTTCCCTCATGTGCACAAGTCCGCCCATGTCAACATGAAACTCAGAGCGCCCACAAGAACGGGGACACTTGAGACGCAGCTGACAGTTAATTTTGACCCATTTATGTCTGACTGTTAACATGATGCGGTAAAGGAGGGTCCGGCGTGTGTCTGCTGCGAGGTTTACGCTAATTAATAATGATCAATCAAGGAAGCATCAACTGAGCGAGGGCAAGCGGGCAAGCCATGTCCCGAGGAGCTGTTACTCTGTGAGAGTAAAGTAGAAGCTGCCATGAACAACATCACAAGTTTGCTAAAACAGGTTTGAAAGGCATGCAGAGGAAATGTCTTCTAATCTGTTTTCCACATAAGGGCAAGACGAAAGAAAGGTTTGTGATAAGCCCAGAGCGCACATTTACACATTTAACATTGCAATAGTGCCACCATGTCGCCTCTTTCACATGAATGCAACATGTGAAAGAGGCGTGCATTAGATTTGCCTGTCACCCCTATCTATGCCACCGTGCACACTTCATATTCTAATTCTAATCAATGTCTCTTGGGTCAGACTGCTCAGAGGTCGCCCCCCACTTTATTCACAGCTTCCTTCTCAAGCTTTCATACCCATATGTCATTTAACCCATTAGACCCCAGCTCCTGACTTCTCAAGTAGAGCCTCTCTGGCTAATCTCAGGATCTTAAGTGCAGCCCTGAAGGTACTGCAGAGTAACAGTCAGGCACATGATGGACTCCACCACAGAGGAATAGTTGGATCCGTGAGATAGCAGCCTGTTCACTCTGCAGAAAGCCTTGAAATGAAGGCGATGGATGAGTTAGCACTCCGTGAAACAAAATCCTCTGAAGAGCAGATGTTAAAACATTGTAATTTGTTTGATTATTAGTGCAGTAAATGTGAATCAAACAATCACACACACGACAAAAAAAAAAAAAAAAAAAAAGAAAGGAAAAAAAGGAAAAAAATGACTCACATAAATTACTGTTTTGGAAGTAAAAGAAAAACAAGTCAAACTGCTTTGTACCTGTGAGAAAAAGGTTAAAAGGACGTCACTTATCGGCACTAGAAAAGTCATTATGGAACACCCTGATTTAATTACTTCTTGTATTGACATACTGGAAGATGCTGATGAAATCATGATTTCAAAGAGGAACATGGATGGTGTCAGTAACAGGGTTGCAAAAGTTAAGCATTTTCCATGGAAACTAACTGGACTGTATGGGAATTAATGTGAATAATCTGGGAATTTTTGAAATGCAGGTTAGCCTACAATACACAACGTGGATGTATTTATTAACAGACGGGGGGTATAAATGTTTAAAGTCTAATAGGTGTTTCAAGTCTGCACTGGCTGTCCAGATTAGAAATTAAAATTCCCTTTAAAAAGAAAATTTACCTATATATTTTTTTTAAGATGATGGTAATTCTTTACCTTTGCTCTCAGGAGATAACACACTCCTGATCATGTTCCCAAGTCAGTGCGTGCTATTTTTACTTTGCTTTACCTGCTGCCAGCAGCAGGTAAAGCAAAGTCAGCAACTGTGCTGCAGAGTCGGCAGTCGGAGCTTCACCGTGTACAGCTATCTACACAAAACTACCAGAGCTAACATTTCACCATCTCACCACCCACCCTGATGGGATCGACTCTTACTTCTGATGTATTTGATCAAGACTCGTCTTGTTCAAACAGGTTTGTTGTCCTGGAGCTGCTGTCAGTCAAGTAAGAGGTGTAGATTTACACAGAGACGCTGACTCATGGACATTTCCACACAGAGGCTTTGGCCTGATCCCCCCCCCCTCGTAAGGCGTGTGTGCACGTGCGCGTGAGTGAGATGCCTTTTTGTCTCTTAAGCAGAAGGAGCCTCACTCTCGGAGGTCACATGCAGGGTTGAGGTTAAATGTCTCGCTAACGGCTAAGGTTTAACGTCAGTTGAGGGGCTGTTATCAGTCTCTCTTTTGGAATTATCACGTACAGATGTCAATAAACAAACAAAAAGAAACACTTAACAAAATGACAAATGGAGCTTCAGATTCAGCTAATAACTCAGAGAAAGTAGCAGATAACAGGAACTTGTCACGCAACCCAGTTTCAAATACTTGTGAGTCACATTCAAGTATTGCACTATTAAAGAAAAATGTCAGTTATCTTTGTTCTTTTTAATATCTCACTTAAATAGTTTTAAAAAAATACACTTTTGTAAGATAGTTGTATTCAAATGTTTTTTTCTTCAGATCTTTCTGTAAAAACTAACAAATGATTACTGTAAAAACTTTTAAATCAGCTTTTTGCCCAGCACAAACTGAAGAAAATGATTTATTTAATTACAACTGTTGCGTCCATTCAATCTGATGATTAATTAAATCAGAGAGAGGCTTAATCAAGCATTGTTCTCATCGCAGTGTACTTGTGTCAATTTGCTTCATGTGAAGTTTCAAAGCTTGAGCTGTGTGCAGTTATGCTTATTATTATGGCACAAGTTAACGACAGTTATAGAGCTACTAAATGGCAATCACGAACGTCTCGCCAGTGAGACCCCCACCTCCCTCCCTCCCTCCCTCCCAAGGAGCGCTCGGGCTAATACAATAACTGCCTCTGTGGCTGCAGCCCAGCTACATCTGCTAATCCAGGCCCAGTGTGTTTGGAGACGTCAAATACTTTCAAGCTGTTTTAAGGTGCGAACTGGACTGGAACAGAGAGAAACCTGGGATGGGGTTCACTGATTGAATGAGGACATGGAGCACCATAGGTGGTGCCTTTGTAAAACTTCATCTGTAACTCTTCCAGTGTGTTTTCGTGGCTCATCTATGATGAAGGTTAAACAGAGTTAGTAACCCCTTGCTGTTTTAAAGGAAGGAGGAAAAAGCAGCGTATTAATGAGAGCTACTTTAGGCTACTTCTGTGCTTTACAAAATCCAAGCCAAACATCTGCAGGGAAAGATGAGAGGATAGTTTTTGTCTCTCTCTCTCTCTCTCTCTGTTTTACTCTTTGCTCTGCAGTCGAAGGCAAGAAGGAAAGTTCTGGTATTTGGCATGGTAGCACTGAGATGGGAGCGGGCGCCTGGATATGTGATTTACTCTGAAGTCTTTGCCTCCTGCCCCTGTCTGTACTGACACTAGTTACCATTGTCTCCTCATCTGAGCCTACTCAGCCATAGCTGCTCTGTGAGCTGCCCGTCTTTTGTTCTAGCTTCTTCCCCCACAAAGCTGAGTGCAATGGCCCGTCAGGCTGCCTGGATTATTCATGAACAGCAGGGACGTGTGGCTGTGTGTTGTTGCGTGGTAAAGGGAGGGATGGAGAGGAGGGGGGTTGCACAGAGGGGATGGGGGTGGCAGCGACTCCCAGTAGAACCATTGCATGAAGAATGGCCCTAAATAGTCTTCCTCTAGGAATGTGGAGCTCAGTAGAGAGAGGGGGATGGATCCTGACAGGAGCAAGTGTCATATGATTAATTTTCTTAGTTAGGTAGATACGTTACTCTCAAATTACACCTTAGAGTCCTGGGATTTTTTTTTTTCCCCCACCAGACCTAAGGGAGGGGAGAAAAAAATCCCAGCCATCTTCCAGTGACACGTGCAGCCAAGCAAGTGCACTGATGTTGACAGCGTCTGTAAGAAATTAATTATGTGAAATTAATTATTCCCAATCACTGTTTTTGTGCTTCGGACATCATGTTCTACGACTCCATTGTGACACGGCCGTCAAACACAAAATGTGTGGTCATAAAACATGTTTTAGATCTATTAGAGTTGGCTTTTAGTGAGCCTGGATGGATATGATGGTACTGCTTGAGGATCTGTTCGTTGAGGGGGGTTGGTAGATACAGGAAAAGCAAAAGCAGGGGGGTTGGGACTGACGGGAGTTGGGGATGGGCAACTGTCGCGCCACCCCCAAGGTACTGCCTGTTATGCCAGGCAGAATCAGTCTTATTCCAAGAAGCTGTGGCTAATCTGTCATCCTCAACAAACGCTGCCCCCCACACCCCACCTCACTCCTAAGTGCCTTCTTCTTCATACAGTGATGAATAGAGAAGGGACGGAAAATCCAGCAACTATGTTGTGTAGAAGTGTCGGGTCACTGTTTTCCTTCATTTGTGTGTGTAAAATAAAAAAATATACATCTTTTAAGGTCAACTGAGCATTGTCAAACTGTGGTCTTCTGCTGATCCATTCACCCTCTTATCAGTGACTAATTTGCATTTGATGGTAAAATTGTTGACAAGTCAGGAAATTCCCTTTTTACTGCTTATTATAAGACATCAGGTGAACAGACATCAGCTCTGTGTTTCCCCCATTGATGCTTCGCTCCGGTCGCATGAATTGAAAAGTTCTACCTAATAACATTCAATATGTCCGAACTGCTGTCCAGGGTAAATTATTGTGGAGTCAAGGTTTCACAGTTTTACAAACAAATGTGCAATCCTGCGTATTATACCGATGACCAGAGGAATGTACCAGGAGCAGCCTTATATGTAGCTAAACAAAATAAGAAACACCTCTCGGATTTACCCAATAGCCAGTCTTCCTCTGTAATCTGCAAACAGCTACTATTCCAGAAAGATGTAAAGTGAAATGAATTGAAAATTTAGGCAAGTGAATATAAATCTTCAGTGTATCACATTTTTTGCCATTTGGTAACATCATATTCCAATTCACTTGAGTACAATGTGGATGAAAATAAGAGATAAAATTACAATAATGAAGTTAAGTGAAATTTAGGCTTTAACATAGCAACTACCACCTTAGCTAACACATCTGTTGTTGTTTGTCGCCCTGAGATTCTACAACCAAACACTAGGTGGCAGTGCGTGATCTTTTCGCCAGTATTGTAGCTTAACATATCTTTTGCAAGTTGGAGTCAAATTATGCTGAGAAACAGCAATTCTTCCTGACATTGCAGGAAGATCTGTTTTTAAACTGGCTTAATAATAATGAAGAAGAATTAAAAGAAAAAGGAAACAGAATGCTGTCAAGGAGATAATCATTTTTGTTGAGCTCCACATTGACTCAACATGTAGTTGCATTTCCGGGGAGGTACACGTTAGGCTATAGCAGAAGTCTAGATATGCCAGACATATGTCATAAGTTCCATGTAGAAAGATAAATCATCTGTTCCAGTTAAAATAAAACAAAAATAAATTAAACACATAAGAGCAGTTAAAAGTTTTAATGCATTAACCATTACATAAATTTTTTTTCACTTTTTATTGTGCAAAGTTATTAAACGCCGTCCAAAAAAACTGCAGGAAGTGTCTTTTACAGTGGAAGTCTCCAACTGAGATAAAAAAAAAACAACAACAAAAAAAAAAGTTTGTCACCAATAAACAATTAAAGACTGTTGTATGTTTGAACATCACAAGCCGGCATTTATGGATCTCCCTCAAAACAGCAGGTATAAATCCTGCTTGTACCAGCGTTCATAAATGCTGGCCAACATCTGGAGATGCTGGCACATTAATAACTGTTCACAAACACCACCCACAACAGCTCTTATAAAGGCAGACTGCCAATATTAAGACACTAGTTTTCAAGGAGAACGCTGTTATATGTCAAGTATGAACAGTGATCTCCTACAGAAATTAAGAGTAGGTCCAATACTGGATGAGACATGGTGAAGCAATGATGTAGCTCTGTGTGAAGGCAAAAGCAAACCAGTTCTTAAAAGGTTCATAAGTAGAACCAGCTCTGAACTGGTTCTAGCACCACCCCAGCACCAGACTAAAAATGAGTATTAGATTTCCTCTAATTATTCTTCCAGTTATTTGGCTTTCCAAATGAATCCACATGGAAGGAGAAATGCACAACCTCCCCTCCTGCTTGTGCAGTAAAACACATGTGCCTCCTGGCGCAGAAACTGCCAAGCCACGCCAAGCCAAAAAAAAAAAAAAAAAATTAAAATATGCTTTTATTTGGCAGCAAATAAAAGCACAATCAGCAGTGAATCTGAAGTGCAAATTTGAGTATAAAACTGAATGATTTACTTAAATACTCTGCTCCCTGGAGTTTGCACAGAGGAAAGTTAAACACTCAAACTGTAAATACAAATGCAAATGGGGCATGTGCACAAGTCACCGTGTCCACACATTTCAGGTGTTAACTTCCCACTGAACCCAGAAAATAAATAATGAATGTTAGTTTTCAGTCCTCACACGTGTGGTAAATCTGTCCTGGTTTATTTGATTTTTCAAAAATGTTGAATGCACAGGTGTAAGTAAATAACTGAAAAAAGTTAGTGATGTATATCTATGAAAAAAAAAAAATTCATCTGGTTTGATTCAAGTAAAATGTACCAAACACCACCATCTGTTTATTATCAATATAAATGATTACATATTCTATTGTCTTACCTTGTAGATCATATTCTCAGTATCTGTTCTGATATATTATTATTTTGTTGTTAATCCTCATGTCAGTCTCTTTATTATCATTTAAGACTTGCTTAATGACTTTGGACATATAAACCTTATATCTTAAAGCAATAATAGAAATAATAAGAGAATCAAAATCCGTGTTTTCCTCTGGTCTAGTTTGACAGATGCCTTATAATTTGTCTGACAGTTATCACTTTCCCTCGGTGGTAATAAGTCAATACAACCAGTCAGTACAGGGATCCCACAATGAAAACCACATGATAAATTAAAGAAAAGGCTGAACCGTTTAACTTCACTCCCTTAAAACCAGCAAAATAAGTAAGTGAGCTCAGGTACACATTTGTGTTAACTTTTAGTGACGTTAAATTCAGGGATCAGTATGACAGCAGAACCAAAGTCGGACTGCAATTGAAACCAGAGCAGCAGCTGGTATTTGACCGTTTTCATGCAACGGTCTGACTGCATCAGCGAAAAAAAAAAAAAAAGTGTCCTCAGCAAAAGCACTTCCACACTTTACTTGTTCAAGAACGAGGTCCTCTTGATGTAAATTTTGTTAAATTCACCAGTCTGCATGCATCAAATCCCCAGGCACGGGAAAGTCTGGCACAGCTTCCCTTTGGCAGTTTGTACAGACCAAAGACAGACTCGTCACAAAATATGTGCCTATTATTACAAATGAGCCTCAATTAGGGAATCAGCTGATGGCAACAGGTTCTTTCCCACAAATAAGTGGCAAGTCTGCTCTGTGTCTACTTCTGTCACTCAGAGGCACCATCAACTTCAACCCCCCTCTGTACTTACAAACAGGCCAGCGATGCACAACAAAGACACATCTGTCCCGCCTTGAATGGCCTGCCTGAAAGCAGCTAACTATGTCTGATATCAGGCAAAAGAACTCTCAGTTCTGGATGTTTTGCCATCTTGGCAAGTTTGAGCTGTCTTCACAGTATATGTTTATATAATCATGTTGCCAGTTTCACTTTGCTCTCCATATTGTACAACTGATCTCTGTCGTAACCGTAGACTACTTTTAACATCACTGGCGGACTCACAGTGGTGCTCCCGGAAAAAGAACAAAGGAGCCAACTAATCAAAAGTTCTCTTTAACTATGCCATCTCATGAGACGTACTCCTAAAATACACTGTATGATCTTAAAATCCCAAAGCCAGATGGATCTGCATAAACACGGTGGGCCTCGGGGGCGGGCAGAAAACACAGGGACTTTTGCCCTGCTCAACACATCTGGATGAAAAGAGTGGCGTGTGCCCTTTCAGGAACATGTGGGAGAGCTCTCCCTCTCACTGCTATGCCACTGGGAGAGGACGGCTCTCAAACCGCATTCCTGTTATTGTTATTCTAATTAGCTTCCAGAGGGAAAAAAAAAAAGCAAAGAAAAAGAAAAATGATGTGTGCATGCACACGTACACAGTTGCACAGTGGAAA
The DNA here is from genome assembly GCA_028564865.1 of Zenarchopterus dispar. Classification (NCBI taxonomy): domain Eukaryota; kingdom Metazoa; phylum Chordata; class Actinopteri; order Beloniformes; family Zenarchopteridae; genus Zenarchopterus; species Zenarchopterus dispar. The sequence goes on along the minus strand of JAOWBL010000021.1, from coordinate 8,211,576 downwards.
ACGCTTATTTTCAGTGCGAGTGTGAGGTAAAGCGGGGGTAGAGTCGGAGCAGCCATGTGTGAGATAGAAGCCCTGATGTCTCCCAAGGATTCAGCCAAAGCATGAGGTGAAATGGCACAATAATCAAGAGGGCGGGTGGGAGGGAGCCCGGGGGAAGCTGCGCCTTCACACACAGTCGTCATGAGAATATCTTTAAAAGCACCTCTAGATCCCCCTCATCCCCACACTGCTGCCTTTATGTGACAGCTGTGCACATAAAACAGACAGGGCCATAAACAAAAACAAGTAGTCTGGCCACTGCAATTCAACTTTTATGAACCATGAAGGAAATTAAACCAATATAACACCTGACAGGGCACAACACATTCCATTTAAATGTAATGTCCATGTTTACCAGCACAGTATTAAAATCATAAAACATTTATTCAATGCTGGAGTGCAATCTTGAACTGCGAGACGGTGTTGGCCAAAACTTTACCATGTGATAGGGGAGATTTACAACGGGTGATTTCAGCAAGTTGTACTTATGACTAGGTGAAGCTATCAAGAAGTGTGAGCAAATATGAGAAGTACAAGCTTTTAAATAACAAGCACTTTTCATCTCAGCAGGCAATTTAGATTTCCCCTCCAATAAACTCCTAACAGCATGGATCCACTAAATAAGACTGAGGCACAAGGTCCTTTTCTTACTAAATGGATATAGATCATGCCAACAAGCAGGCAGTGTTACCAGAGCCCCAAAGGAAAATAAGCACTAGGATGTGAAATTCCAGGCCATGGGAACCCAGACTGCTCTGAAAGTATTTTTAATCCCCGGTGATTTCAAAGTAATCCCGAATCTTATTTCTTTTTCCTTCTATGCTTCAAACCCATTTTGGTTCAAATTCCTCCAGTGTAACAGCATTTAAAAGACTGTTTAACCCACCTAAACGGGCAAAAAAAAGAGGCTAGCTTTAAAAAAAGCAGCACTTTTTTTGGTATTTGTCTTTAATACCACATTCAGAAGCCTCTGGGTGCTTGTGTCCTTCATTGCGTGATTACAAGTTTGGCAAGCACAATTTACAATAGTAGGGCTAAATGCCACAGGGCCAGGGAGAAAAGCAGCCGAAAACCTCAGCGTGCTATTTCTTGATAGGAGTGCTGCTCCCGCTCCCCACCACCCGACACCACTGAGCCCTGGAGTGGCGCCAGGACAGTGATTTGAAGAATTCCTCTGGTTTTTGTGGCCCTGCAAGTGCCCCGTTACAGGAAATGTGACATGAGCCAGCGAGGGCAGAGATCAAAAAGAAGCAGTTGTGGTTTTTGTGATCGAGCTCTACAGTTGGCAGCCGTCAGTGGACACATGACCTATTGAACTCCATGAAGCTTTTTAGGGAAAGGATAAAGCCTTGCAAAGGCTACTTTATCAGGTACAAACTAGTGGAATATTTACATCTGTCATGTAGAAACTCTTCAACCTTGACACAGATACTGCAGCATCCTCCCTCTACTAACGGCTTATTCTGGCCTCCCCCCACCAGCAGTGGTTGCAGTTATCTCATTAATGCCCAATCGTCCAGCTTTGGGACTACTGTTGGATGGGGGGAAGGAGCCACAGCTTGAAAATGCAATTTGAAAATGTAATATGAAAGCCAAGATATTATCACCAAATCCTATTCAGTGATTAAAGCGCACTTAAACTGCACTCATTTAATATCGTTTCGCAGGAATATTCGTATAAGCAGGTTAATCTGCTGCTCGTTTCACAGATGTCTCATCACATGTTTACATACATTATTTGTGTTTTTAAATATTTTATGCATTTTTCTGAATTAAAAAAGAAAATTCCAATGCTTGTGTGCCACTTTTGCATTTCAGGTCTTTCATGTCTACACAGACAACAAGCATGGAGACACGGGAGCTCCCCAGGGTTTGCCAACTCCCCTACCTCCTCCCCCTCCCAGAACAAAGCCTCCCCAGTAGTGAGCCTGACCCAGTAAGCTGGCTAGCAGCCGGAGGGTGTAGCGTACCCCGTCCCTGGGCTTCCAAGGGCCCGGGTGAGGACACAGGGCCAGTATTTGTACACGGAGCAAAGTCACTTTCGTCAATGCAATCGGCTCTTGCGGGGGATTAGAGCAGCTCCTTATAGATGGAGCCGATTGTGTGGTTAAAATGTAGTAACCTACCAGGCAGAGCCGGAGAGGCTGTAATACTGACCCGATTAATCTGCCCGGACAGAGGCCGCTTTCTTTTCAGCCTCTTTAGAGGAATGCCCTCTTGCTTTCAGCTCTGAGGTAGGGTGTGTTTAGGTTATGTACCTGGTGCATAGATGCATTTAGTACAGCATATCTGGCACAAAGGAGAGTTACAGAGGAAAATTAATGAAAGCATTCCCCTGGGCTGTGAGCTGTCGTGCATTAATAGCAGCCATATTTTCTTTGTGGATCGCTGAAATATAGCGGTTCAAGGTAATAAAATCCTGCAACTCTATCAGCACTTGCATCACCCCTACTTTAGGAAAATCCCAAACCAGCTCCTAATAAATTGTCCAGAGGAAGTCCATGTAAAATCACACTGTATTAGTGTTCAATTTCTGAGAGATTAGGGAGAATATGCAAAATATCTTACCCCCTGGCTCCCCTTGAAGCATATCGCTGGCTGATTCGATAGTGATGTCTGAGGAGAGAGAAAAACAGAAGAAACTCGATTCACAAATCAAGTTCACTCCAAATCCAATAAACAGCTTATACGCTATAAGTGAAAATATACCATCACTGTTCCAGGCCCTGTGGGCTTCTCTTGTAGATAAAAGCAGTTGGACTTGATGAAACAAGGCTTGGTAAACTTTGATCCTTAAATTGCCATAATTAGCAATCATAGGTAAGTTTATAGGCCAAGGGTTTTGGGCTCTGATACAAAAAGGATTGTAAGTAATTATTTGATCAACACCCAACAGAAAACTTTGATCATGTTGTGTTTATGTGTGGATAAGTGATTTCAGCTGATCTAAACTCTAAAAGGACTAAATAAATGAAGACACAAATGATCCAGAGGGAAGAAAGTGCCTGAAATCAACAACTCATCTAAAAATGTTCCTTTTACGAGACCTCGAGGCTGACAGAGCTGCAATCCAAAACCAAAGTGACAACATAATATGATTATTATTACATATAATGTATATGTCTGTCTGTGATTGACAGTTCTAATTTATTATTAATAGTTTGGGAAATATCTTCCCTAGTGAGGAGTGCTGTGATTTTCTTCATCAGGCTTTAATATTAAATGGAATTATAAATATTGAAACAGGTAATGTTTGTAACATTTTATAACCACTAGAATAGTGCTATATATGATAATTAGTAGATTAAATTTATTTACCAGACATTTAAAGTACTAAAAATGTTCTCAAATAAACATTTTAGATTTTTTTTGGGTTGCCCACCTTGCTTCACTCAATCTATCCCATCTACTGTGACTACGTGAATATTTCAGTGAAGACTCCCCTGATGTTGAGTTAAGACTTTTCAGACTAATTTACATTTATGATTTTGTGTTGCAATGCCGGTCCACTGTAGGTTAGTCATTTTCATGAACACTGAAGTTGCTCTGCACAGTGTGGTCCGGGACTTTTTCCACAGCTGCTGTTCACACAAGCACTTCACAGCAGTAGATTTCAGCTGGAGATGCACTACAGCTGGAAATGCCAGAGAGGGATACAGGGAAGGACTGACAGCTGCACACAAGAGGCAGGACACGGTGGAAAAAATACAGCATGGAAACCGTCTTTTTTTTTTATGTTTTAAACTACATTCAGAGTGGTGGACAAAGGCTAATTTTTGTTATCAATACCACATATGTCTTAATAAATCAACAACAGAAAAGGCAGAGCAGGAAACTGAATACAGAATAAGTTCCCTCACAGTAAATAATCTCAAAGACGAGCTGCTATGTTTCTTAACTTTATACGCTGGTTTATTGATAAGTTGAAAGTTGAAGAGGGTGATTTACTTTTAATCTCCATCAGCTGGATCATCAGAACCACAATCCTTTTATTCCCCCGATCAAAGCAAGAGCTGAGGCAGAGGTATGTGATCATTGTTGTTCATGTGTCTGTTACCCAGCCAAAACCGGCCCCGGAAAAATTTACGGGTCACGGGGGGAGAACTGGAGGATGGGCAGATGAAGAACTTGGTAAAGACTGGTGTAGATCAGGATCACTCGTGTTAAAGGTACAACAGTTCATTTTGACTTTGATGGAAGGCGTGGCCACTGACCTTAAGCACATAGTTTAAAAAAACAACTATACATTAACTGTTTTGATAAGGAACTAATAACTTTTCCAAAATGAGAGGGGTTTTTTTAAAGTAGCATTAAAAAAACTAATTTCTGGCAATTTTGGTCCCCTTACAGGCGTGGACATTAAGCCACCTTTCTTGGAGAAAAAAAAAATATTGCATTACTCTGACAAAGTTATAGTTTTAATATCCATGTAAACATCTTAGTCCAGCTGAACTCGATACAGATCAAACTTCTCATATTCTGACTAAAACACCCTCAACATGCGGTTGAAGTTACACCAATCTCTGAATGTAAACATTCAACTGAACTGCAACTGGCCTAAGTGGTCTGAGCATGCTCCACAGTTCCCACCTCAGCATATATATATATATATATATATATATATATATATATATATATATATATAAAAATAAAAGATACATAAGCTGTACAGACCCCAAGTCTTTTCAGTTCACCATTTTTCCAGTTTGCAGCACCCACCTAAACCAAAGATCTGTTGTTTTGGTGCAACACGTCAATCAGGAAAGCCCAACGCTAACAAGCCGAAAGTGGGCAAGAGCGCCACCAGTCGTAGCAGAGTGTGACATCCAAGGAAGAAAGGTTCAACTTTTCAAGTTTCAGTGTAAAGGTCAGCCAATCAAATTGGAGCTACACAGTTAGTCCCACTCCCATGTATGTCTAGCATTATTTGAGTAGCAAGCGGGAAGAAATTTGACTGAATGTTTATGGTAGGATAAAGACACGCCAGCCAAGCGTTGCCGTGGCGCTGCTGTGTGAGCTCCATCATTACATTTGTGGAGAGATGCACATCAGAGTATGACGTAAAGTGCACATTCATCACAGATTCAACATTGAGGAATAAGACAAAATGTAGTCGTCTCTGCCACGATGTCCTTTGTAACATGTTAAAGTAATATCAAACAATACGCAGTTGGACAAAAGATGACTGACATAGGGGACCAACATTACAAAGAACACAAGAAATTGATGACCCTTCCTAAATGTAATCAAATACTCTGTCAAGTGAAATTGAAGCTTATATTTTGGCACGTAAACAACCTTTTGTGCTGTTTTTAAATGCAACCTTAATTTAGCTTAGTCTTGTTAGTGTTAATTTTGATTTTAGAGACTAAAATTACATTGGAAAACTGATTGTCAGACATATATTTTAAATGCAGAGTTAATTTTAAGCAAGCTTGAGATAGTTTTAATGTATAAAATGATTGTTCAATGTTTTACATTGAAGCCCCCTCACTCCCAACAACACAGATGGAAGAAAACTCTCAAGTTGAAGTTCCTGAGGACAAAATCTTCCATCGCCACAGTGGGAGTCCAGCGGTCTCAACTGGTATTTTCTGGGGTGGTCTTTGACTTGGAAAACTTGAGCCCTCCTCTGCCTGCCTGCCTGCCTGCTGAGGCCTGGAGGAAGCTGTCAAGACTGTGTGAGCTCGGGAGTTCATCCTGCTTCAGGGGCCAATGAGCTCCAGAGATGGGCGGGCTTCCAGGCGTGTAAAGGGTACAAAACAACAATACACGAGAGCCCAGCGACTACTTCAACAGCTCTGCCACCAAAACCCACTGTGTTTACTACACAGCTGAACCACCGAGCCCCGGTCCAGGTCCACTTTTAGCCTGGCTCGGGACCGTGGCGCACACGTAAATAGACTTATTTGTTTTGACAGCAGGATAAAAAAACAAAACAAAAAAAAAACACGCCAGCAAATGAGCCTCCTCCTCTTCCAGTCATAACTGTAGCACTAAGTGTCTTATCAATCACTGATTTGGGAAAAGAAAAGAAAAAAATAATAATTTGGATAGACTAAATGATCCCAGTCTAATTTAATGGACCATAAAGACAATAAAAACCTCTCCCGATTATGAGTCGAATAATTTGCTTTAAAGCTTCTTTATTAATCTGCTCCCCAGACCATGCTGATACATGCTTTTTAAAGACATTAAATGACAGCATTATCTAAACGTGCTCGTCTTTTCAATGCATTTCAGATGGGAACAAATAAAGCAGGAGAGAAACGCAGCGTTTTAAAGCGCAAGACAAAAATCAAAAGGCTATTTGGGGTTTTTGGGAAGATTTTTGTAAACAAGAAGACCTTTTTAAAAAAAAAAAGAAGCTGCTCTTTCTTGACTCAAATCAAATTTGAATTATTAGATAACAGATACTAATTTGAAAGCCATTAATTAATCAAAGTTTAAAGCATTTTTTTTCTCTCTCTCTCTCTCTCTCTCATCAAAATAAAACAAGCCTAGACTGCTACTGTAACAGAGCCAGAAGAAAACTACAGAGGTCTAAAAAAAAAAAAAAAAAAAAAACAGAACCCAGCGCTTTTCTCGACGGTATTTAAACACTAGTTTGGACACCAAGTGTCTAAACTTTACTATTTTTGAGTCCCACTTTGAAGCCGTTTACTTATTAATTTTCCGCAGACGTAGTTTCCCCAAGAGTTGGGAGACGATAAAGAAAAAGAAAATATACACTTTGAGAAGAAGAAGAAGAAAAAAAAAAAGCACACAAGCGTTGAAGTTGACGCAGGGGATTTTTCTTACCTTGACGTTCTGGTAGGCTTCCAGGGTCCGGATGGCAGTGTCAGTGAGTTTGACGTGGTACAGAGTTTGGTTCGGGCTGTTTTTGTGAATTTTGCCGCAGCAGAGCCCGTACCGACGCTCCTCTCTTAGCGCTGCCATTTCTACAACTGAAGACCGCTGGCGACATTCTGCCTGTGACGTCACGAAGGAAACGACATGTGGGCGGGGTCATGGCCGGCTCGCTCCCGCACGTACGCACGCACGCACGTATGGCACGCACACACGAGAGCGCACGCTGAAGAGGAGCACGAAGTCAGTCCCGATAGGTAACGCTGCTTGAGTCACCTTCTACGCAGTTTCCAGCCTATGTTTTTTTTTTTTTTTTTCTGTTGGTGTTTTTAAGGACTCAGGGTTGCAATCTGCTCTCCTTCAACTGCTTTTAAGTAAACGCACTTTTTCTTTTCTTCTTCACAGCAAGCACAAGAGGAAGTAAACACACTTGTTGGGCATGAGGGGGTGTGGTAGATGCCATTTTTTGTTGTTTAGTTATTTATTTTTGCACTACTGTCAGCCAACAATGTTGTGCAAAGCATCTCACAAGTTAAGAAAGACATAGTGAGCAAGCTGGGCTTCAGTGGCTTTTTATCTTTATTATCAAGGACAATTTGAATTGTGAACCTGTAATTCCTGAACTAGACAACTGAAAGATGACCCCATCTTTTAGGGATCTAGCAATGTAGCGATACATCCATTTAACATGTACAATCCAGTTGCATGGTTGTATATGACAATATAAGACATCAATATATGTAATCCTCATCAATGCATGTTATTAATCAGAATCAGAATACTTTTATTATCCCGAAGGAAATTGTTTGTTACAATTGCTCCATATCAGACAAAGTACTAGAGGCCTTATCTAGTGTGTTTTTATTAAAGGAACAGGTTGCTTTTCATTTAGCTGTCCAGATGAACTAAAAAATAAAAATGTGAACAGATATTTTAGTAAGGGCAGCACGGTGGCTTAGTGGTTAGCACTGTTGCCTCACAGCAAGAAGGTTCCTGGTTCGGCTCTGGTCTTAAAGGCCTTTCTGCATCTTCTCCCTGTGCTTGTGTGGGTTTTCTCTGGGTACTTTGGTTTCCTTCCACACTCCAAAAACATGTATGTAAGGGTAATTGAGAACTCTAAATTGCCTGTAGGTGTGGGTGTGTGTGGTTGTTTGTCTGTATATGTGACCCTGCGATGGACTGTCCAGGGTGTACCCCTGCCTCTCACCTGCAGTGGGCTGGGATTGGCTCCAGCAGACCCCCGTGACCCAGTAACTGGATTCAGTGGGTATAGAAAATGGATGGATGGAGGGATATTTTAGCAACTTTCTAGGACTTGAAACGAAAGGATTTATGATATTGTCTCATATCGATCACAAGGTACTGAATTAAATCAGAATCATATCATGGCAGATTTTGTGATATTGGAAAACATTGACTCATCATCCACTTAAAAGATGTAATATCATATCATGGTGAAACTTGTGATTGACACCACTACTTTCTACCTGGTAGAAAAAGTATCAGAAAAGTCAGCTAATATATCTTCAAAACTGCTCTTATATGTATCATATTTTAGACATTTTGGAAGAAGATTTTAATTAAAATATTAACTAGGAATGTAAATAGTGTTTTGTAACAAACAGTAAAGTGACTGGTGCAATGGTTTTCCCATAAATAGCGTGGACAGTTAAAAATATGCATAAACTTTAAAAATAAGGGGGAACCAATTTACTTTAAAGTATGCTAAAAAAAAATAATTTCAGTGCAAATAAAGCTTGTTTGTGTGTCAGAGAAATGAAATGACAAAAATGGAATTGGGATTAATGTAATCTGGCTGGACATCGCGCTTCAGTTGTGGATTAAACAACAGCCTCCCAACCAGTGAAGCAGTTTTTATTTACGATATGGAGAAAAAAGGAATCACTGTAAAATGCTAATAATAATCCAGTGTTTTGTTTTAAATATCTAAACCTAAACATTTAAAACAGACAATTTAGAAATGATAGAAGTTGAACATTTTTAAAAATAATTTTTAAATATATGCTAATGTTTATATACCCTCAATGGGATGCATTCACAGTGTACATCAATACATGGATACCATAAAAATCTCTGACAGTGGAAATTGCTGAAATGCAGCGTTCAAAGTCAGTGACTTTTAGGCCCACAGGATGTGATTCTGTACCTGAAATCACAGCTTATATCACAGCCAACACAGCTTATAATATTATTTTTAGAAGTGAAGTGAGTGTAGTAGTGTATATAAAAATGTTTTACAACCTGCACAACTTTGAAGGTACCATTAATGAAGAATTATATTGCTGATGTAGCAAATTAGTTTTTTAAAAATATTATAACTTATTTTATTTAAAGTTTTACATGACAGAACATAAAAAAAATTAAAAATTCATGCTCATCAGATGCAGTGCGGTCCAGTTTGAGACCAAGGTGTGTATCTCATGTGTGCCATTACCTGTTGATTTGTCTCACACCATTGTGTTGATGAAAAGCCGACATATATTAACAAACCTTTGTGTATTTAGTTTTAAGACCTGGTAAAAGGAAAAATTATACATTCTTTTGCCACTGTTATTATATACTTATTTAAATTAGCATTAAAAGACAGTCTACTTTCTTTTTTACATGATTGTAATTTACCATCCAGACACGTTCTCTTTTTCATAGAAGGTCTTGCTTATTTCAGCAAGACAGTCTCATCACATTCTGCAACAGGATGTTGCAACAGGTGCTAAATTAGCCTGCCTCCACTCCAGACTTGTCACTCATTTAAAACATTTCACATATAATAAACCAAAACTATGACTGAAACGTAGACTAGATTAACTAAATTTAGACTAATCTCCTATTTTGCACAGCAACTAATCTAACTGGAAGCTTAGATTGTAGTTCTTTACCTGAGGAGGTAACTATTCCTCCACAAATCTCTGTCCTGCTCTGAAAATATTATTGTAAGGTACTTTCTATGGCACTGGTCATAAGTTGTAACACATAGTATCCTGTAATTGTTGCACTTTATTTTGTAATGTGTGAAACAGTAAGAAAAAAAAAGTATTTTACAGCCGTAAAACAACATAGAACTTACCTGCTCCTTGTCTCCTGACATGTTTATCGTGATTACCAAAATCCTGTTATGACTGTGTCAGCCTCTGTGCTGTCAGCTGGAGGACTTTAGATTTATGATGTGCTCCTTTTAGGAGGTAAATCTAATCAGACACTATGATAAATTACAACCCCAAATAAATTCAGTGATTCCTACATTTCACTTGACTTTTATATATTTGAGGACAGTGTGTATCAAAGATATTTCCTGTTTCTTTCTTGAATTTTATTTAATTTATTTTTATACATCTATTTTATTGTTTTTGCTTTCTAACACATTCCAAAACAAGTCGTGACAGCCGAGATTTTATCAGCTTGTAATGTTGCCATTCCTTCTCACAAAACTTGAAAGATCTTTTAGCATTGAGGATACCAAGAAAAGTTGTTTAGTTTCTTCAGATTCTTCCTGCAAACATGTCTTCGCGTGGGGGAGGGAACGTGGTTGATGTTGTGCCAGGTGCCACTCAGCTCAGAGTCGTTTACTGAAAACCTGGACAAGGTTAACATGAAGGTCTTTTCCTTAAAGAATAAAGATACTGATGATTCTTATGAGTGCAGCTCCATTTAGTACTTGAAAATGGGCTCCCAAAGTAATCATGTGGTCATGTCAGCTGTTGATGGAGGATGGTTCTTGATGCAGAACCGTCTGAGGGATCTGAGATCCTGAGTGTCCAACTGAGGCTTGCAGACTCTCCCTTTATGAAGGAAAATTCGGATCCCTTGAATGACTAACGATAATATTCACTTTAGAAGGATTCATTTTAAAATCCCGTCCAATCTTTCCCTGAGGGACATGGCTTTAAAACATTTCAGCGAAGTAGAGATCATCTCCCCAATCGTTGGCAAATCAAAGACTTACCCTTACATGGATACTGTTTTTAGGACAAATCAGCATTACAATCACCTCCTTGAATAGCATCTTTTAGTACTAAATGGCCTTTGTTCCAACTTTTCTTAGTCTGTGTTTTAGGCCTTAAATGCAAAAATGGATGTATATTAACCAAATAAGTGAATCTAATAGAAATGAAAGTCAAACCATTAAGAGGAATCATTGAGTTTTGTTTTTGTTTACCAACTTTTTTTTTCTGATTTGGGTTCTAAAATTGTGTCAGTTTTTCTTAAAATGATTCTTGCTTTTAATTTTTACCTCAAAGTTCCACCATATTCCATAATAAATGTCATAATCGCAACATTAAAAAAATCTTTAAAAGAACAAAAATCAACAACTACCTTACAGTTTTGGTCCAAATACCATTGTATGGGCTCCAGAGCTTCGCTAGAAGATTACAGTGAACATTCAGGGTGTGGGTTTGTAAGTAGTGCTTACAGCATCCGGACGATTTTTCAGCGCCGTTATGCAACTGTATAACATGCATCTAATTTGCAGTACGAGTGTTAATCCCGACAGAGTCATCATTTATTTTCTTCTGCGAACGTGACAAGCGAACAGATCACATAAAATTATTAAACTTAGTTGACAAAAAAATTGAATTCTTTATAGTTTTTAAATGCTAACAGTGAATACACAAAATTGTGGACATGTGAACTGTAATCTAGAGGTGTAATTAAAATGTGCTGGTTGTTGGTGGCTCAGTATATTAGGTCTTCTTGAAATTTTAAATTGCACATCTTCAAGATTTTCTCAGTCAAAGTTGCCAAAATTAAAGCTTGAGGCCCCTGAGATCTTAGATATCACAATATTGCGTCCATGAAAACAGGGTTATGGGGCACAACAGTGAAGTCATTAAGAAGCTTACAGGCGTTCTGGCAGATTAGGTTTTTTCCCCTTCTAATCCTGTAGATTACCACTGCACAAGCCTGCTGGCTGTGAGTGCTTCGTTGCCTTGCACAGGTTCTTCACATTGATCATTTTTTTTTACTCAGCTACATAGACTGAGATTGATACAAGCAGTTGAGAGGACAGGTCACCGTACAACAGAACTGCTGGATCAACACTTCAGCTGGCACAAAGTTTTCGAGGTTACTGATGTGTTGCGGGATACAGCCTGGTTTGGATTTAATGAAACCGTCCATGGACTTTCATAAAGATTACAGCATGGAGATAGTTTTTCATAGCTGAGTGTAGGTGCCTGGTACAACTGTTAACTCTCATCTTAGTGGATCACTGGCTGAGCAAAGAGGATCATCTCTTTTTGAGACTAATGCAGACGGTCTCCATAGCTCTCTGTAGTGAAATGGAGACAGAGCCGTGCTGTGAAGAGCAGAAGGACCCTGCAGCGGAACCTACGGAGCCTGAGGAAAGAGCAGCCGTTTCTGAATTTGCTGAAAGGGACACCCTGACTGAGTTACCATGTGAGCCTGTGGTGGAAAGTGAGGAACCCTGCGGGAAAGAGCAGGTTGAAACTGAAATCTGTGCAGGAGAGAGTACAGACCCTGAGACAAAAATTCCACCCGGTCCTGGACGAGAGAGTGGAGAGACAGAATGCGAGGAACAGAAGAAACTGAGGAAAACGAACAGCTGGAAGATGGTTCGGTTCCAAGACCCATCAACAGAAGACGATGTGTTGGAGAGAGACAGCTCAGCAGAAATCCTCTTTCCAGAATATGCTGTAGAGGAGTGGACTTCTACACCGTTTGAACAGCTGTTTGTGGCAGACGACTGGGAAAACATCACAGGTGAGGACAGAGACATATTAGACAACATTTATATTAGACCTGATGTTGGTAACAAACCTGTGGGACTGCTTGTGGTTGTTTCTGAGCATATATTTTCCCAAAACTAGGAATTACACTTTTTTTCTTGTGATCTTTTCTCTCTCCTAATGCAGAGGAGAACCTGTTGAGGAAGAAGGTACTGAAACCCGGGAACTCACAAGTCCCGCTGTCCACCTGGGGCCAGGAGGTCACCATCAGGATGCAGGGTGTTCTTGAGGACCGCACCGTGGTCGAGAAGGACTGCAAGCTTGTCTTTGTGATCGGGGAAGGAGATGTAAACCAGGTGAAGATCTTTTGGATTAGAAGCTCTTGTTCATTCTTGAATGCTCATGTAAAATCTTTTTTTTCTGGTAAATAGAAATGGTTCTTCCAAACTTCCTCTGTAGGCCTGCATTAGCTCTCTGCTAACATCATCATGCTCACACTGCCAGCGTGATTATGATTAGCAGCTATGCTTATCAAGCTCAGAGTCTTAGTTGTATTCTTGCAAGCTATAGTTTTGTTAAATCAAAGCGCAGCTGAGGATATCAGGAACAATATTGGTCATAAACATTTGAAACAATTCTATTGCAAGTTATTCTGAGGTGGATCTGCATGGCTAAACCCAATCTCATAATTTCAATTTTGAATAGCAGGTCCACAAGCTTAGATATGAAATTCATCAGCTCTAATAAGTTTATTCAAATGTACAACATAAAATTATATGTACTTTTATCATTACAAGTCCTCTCAGCAATGTATTTCTTGACACCTGTAGGCCTTGGAGGAGTGTGTCATGTCCATGCAGAAGGGTGAAATCACATTACTTCTGGCAGACTCTCAGTATGCGTACGGACTTCTGGGAAGGTAAGGACTTTCCAGTCACTGTTGCAAACTGCAAACACAAATTAGGAAATGCACTGAGGCAGAAACGCAACATTGGTAGTTATCTTCAGCATTAATGGAGTATGACTTATCATCGCAGGGCTCCTGAACCTGTTGCTGTGGGGGCAGATTGGTTATCCAGGGGTAGCGGGGTTAATGGACCATAAACAGGAGCAGATGGCTTTCTCCTAACACCATTCAGAGACAGCCTATCGGTGGTGTGTTCCTAACCTCCCGACCTATGGGAGAACACTGCTCATATTACAGCCAATAGCTTGGGTTTATAACCTTTGCACTTTCAACGAGCCTGTATAAACACAGAGGAGATGCTGCTGAAAACCCGTTGTTTACGGTTTAACTGTTTACTTGTGATAACCTGAACATGTGACAGTGAGTAATATGATCAAAGTAATCCTCCACATCGATTAGATGGGATTTTAGTAAAACATAGTAATAAAACATACTTAAAATGAAGTATTTTGAAGGTAAAATAATTTGATTTCTTTTTATATGATTTGGTTTGTTTGAACTGCTTAAATGAAGCTCTCATTCCTGATTTTTCCAACATGTCAGCTGAAGCACAAAATACTACAATAAAAGCCCAGCAAAGCCCTTAAAACATCAGCATTTTTTGCCACGTGTAGAACACAGAGTACCATTTACAGAGTAGCTGCATGAAACCGCATCCGTGTACCTGCAATATTATCACTCGGTGGTAAAAGCCTGAAAAAAGGAACAAGCGTGCGAGGCTGCTTTTATGACATGCCCCTGCTTTTAAACTGTAGGGTAAATCAGAGGACACCGTAAACACAGAATTCAGATGTGGCGAGCGCATGTTTCTGAGTGTGAAGTGAACATTTTCCGGCAGCTCCGAGGGTCCTGTTTGTGTTATGGGACTTTGTGATGGAGATGAAGTGTGGGAGGAGAGGCCGAGGTGTCACTGAGGTGTCGTATGTAGAATCATGTGTGGAGGCAGAGGCGGCAGAAGGTTGGTTAATGATTGTTTTGATGCCGCTGATTAGGGCTGTCTGTTGTGGAGCCAAACTTATTCAAACCACAATGTAGACAATCGGAGCTTCATGCCACCTCTTAAACATGATTCACTTAACAGTGTTGTTCGTTACCCTTAACATGATTTCCTCCAGTCAGTGAAGTTAAGTGTATTAGTTAAGAATTTAGGCTCAGTTTCCCAGATGTGGAATAAACATGGCTGTAGACTGAAATATTTTAATTCAGAGGAAAACCTCACTCAATATTTCTCTTAGTCCTGAGGAAAGTATCTGATCCATGTCGGTGAAACTAGCAGTTAGTGTAGCAGCTGACAAATGTGTTTGTGGAGTATGTTTCTCTGGATAAACTACATCTATCTACTAGACACTATCTCTTATAAGCCTCACCTAAGTTGCAAGAAATAAGAATGAAAAGCAGCAATGGATGTTTCGTTTCAGTGAAAACTTGACAGGCTCAGTGTGTCTGTGTTGTAATATGATGGAGAGACAATAAAAGAAAATCTCATTAACCTCTTTCAGTTTTCTGGCAGATGCACTGGCCCTGTCCTGTCTGTGGCCGGCTGCAAACACCGCCACTAAAACACTTCACAGTCTTCACAAAGCTGCTCCGACTATGTTGGAGACACACCGGCTGCGGTGTCTGATGTGATCAGAGCTACTCCTAAAAAAAGGTGAATACAAGAGCATTGAAACCCCCCCCCCCCGGAGAAGTGGCTTGATTGTTTACAGCAGATAAGCTGGTTGGAAGTAAAGTGAATGGAAGATAGAATGATGTTTTTGTTTCTTAGGGAGGGTTTTAAAAAGTCTCAACGTTTGACAAGGGACTCCATTATGCTTGCGTTTGAGGAACACAGGAGAGCATCATGTCTGTTTCCTGCTGAGAAATCAAACTTACTCAGACATAAACTTCATCTCTTTAGGTTACCAGTAGGAGTGGAGGCTCACATCCCATGATCGCTCGACGTGCACTACTTTAACAGTTGCAACAACTTCAGTGACCAAATGGAGTCTGCCTCATTAGTGTTTCACAACCCCAAAGTCAATACCCCTAAACTTAGATAGCAGCTGCTTTATTTCTTACTCAACAAAAGTAAACTTTAAAAACAAGAAGCCATTTTTTTCTTTAAAAAAATAAAGTTTATGTTTCACACAGATGATGTATGTGAATGTCTACATGGTACATTTAAAGGTTTCTGCTGTGTGAAGTGGTGCGTTTTAAGACTGTTTTAGCCGGCTGTCAACAATCATAAAGAGAGACTCAAACTACATTCCTGGCAGGAAAGGTGTTGCCACACTTACAGTCTTTACTGACAGCTACCTGAGTGGCATGTCAGTGTTTGTTAGCCCTCAGGGATGTGCCAGAGTTAAACTGTGATTTATAGGTGAATTAAGTGTGAATGAATGCCCTCTTAATGCGCTGTAAAGTACACCTTAACCATGGATATTCTACACACACGACACAAATTGACCTATCTACATGAAAACCTTTTATAGATTTTTTTTTTTTATAGACACAGTCAGTAAATTGACACAATTCAAGAGAAATAATTTGTATTATACTGAATGAACCCCCTCGAACTCAATAACTTTTAGAACCACTTACTATTTAATAAAATAAACATAGGGAAGTTGGAAAAAGAATAAAAGCAAAACCCAAAATATATTATCCCCCTACATTGATCCTCCGTGCTCCACAGGACTCACATGATTACAGACACATCAATGTATGATGATGGTACTTTGATGCAAAAGTTAAAAAAAAGTCAGTCTCTTTACTCTTGATAAAAGTAAACATCAAAATATTTGCATGTATGAAATTACAAAAAAATTCCTCCATTGTACATTGTACAAACGCAAATGTTTGTCGTATACCAATTGCAACAGAACTGCATAGTGTTGCCAGATACCCGAAAGCCTGAAACAATTAAATTTTTGCTAAAATTATTGTAGGCTACAACTACAACAGTGGATAAAAAACAAGTTTGGAATATATTCCGACGGTGTGGGATGGGGGGCTAAGGAGGCATGTCTGTGTGAGAGAGGAAGTAGCCATGCAAAGGAAGTTATTCTGGAAGTCGTAAACCATCCAGGTACTTTTTGCATACTGCAGATTGTGCAAATTTTATACATTTTGTAATACTGTTTATTTTGGTACTAACCAAATCAACTGCACCGTATGCAACTTGTTCAGAATGCTGCTGCTCGTGCCACAGTTGTTGACTAGTCCTTGAACATGCGACCACCTCACACCTGCCCTGTGTTCTCTACACTGGCTCCCACTTGAGTTCAGAGTCCATTTTAAGCTCTTGTTGTTTGTTTTTAGTGCTATAAATGGCCTTGCTCCTTCATACCTATGTGAGGTTGTAAGTTTTTGTTGACCCAGCAGAGCTCTGCGTTCTGCTGGCCAACATTTGTTCCACTCACGAGGTGGAAAAAGTGGGATGATCTTTCTTTTTTGGTTGCTGGTCCTGAACTCTTGGAACATGCTGCCTCTTGAGTTACGCACCTTTACTGACCCGCCTCTGTTCAAATCCAAACTAAAGACCTACCTGTTTAGAATGATACTTGACACCTAATAGCACTAGACCACTGTTCTTCCTTTTTTATTTTTCATTTAATTCAGTTCCGTTTTTTTCATATAGCGCCAAATCATGACAAAAGTCATCTCAAGGCACTTTAACAATATGGTTCAACTCATTCCAAATTAGTCCTTCTGAGAATAATAACTATTGCTTCGTTAAGGAAACCGACAGATTGTATCAAAAACTTTTCTTCAACAAAGTCCTGAGTAAGCATGTGGTGACTGTGGAAAGAAAAACTCCCCTGCAGGAAGAAATCTCTGGCAGAACCAGTCACGGGGAACAGTCACCTGCCTTGACCAGTTAGGGCTTTTGTTAGGTTTTTATGGGAATATTTAAATTTTTCTAAGCTTTTATGTGTCTTATTATTATTCGTATAGTCTGTGTTTAGTTTCTATTTTTTGTGAAGTGTTTTAGTCAAACTTGGCTGTTTAAAGTTGCTGTACAAATAAAGACTGATTGATGGATGGATGGTGTGACATGCTGCCATAAATCGATACACAGTTGCCAGAGGCACCTGGGACTTCCCTGAAGTAATCAAATATACCTTCTTGTTAAACTAAAAAAAGATGTTTTTAAATGTGAAAACATGTCTGCAGTAGGCATTAGGCTCCCTTTTTAAAACTTTTTAAAATTTTTAATTTTTTTTTTAGCTCATCACTTAGATTGACATACCATGTTGTTAAGTGATCTTACTTGTCCGGCTGGGATGAATAAATGTTATACCTGAGCCAGTAAGCAACTAGTCTGGGAAATAAAAGAAAATAAGAAGTAACTGGGACTAGTTCTTTCAGCAAAACTTCAAGCAAGACAGACGTCAGATATAAAGATGGATATAATGGGTATAAATATGGATAAAAATAGATAAATGAAAACCTAAAATAAAGTAATTTTACCTAGTTTAGCATTACGTGCTTGAGCAGTAAGTCTGTAGGAAAACAGTAGAAAGACTCACCACATGGATGTCTCTAAAGTGAGAAAAACAAACAGGCCGTACTGTGGGAGGTGAGAGACGACTCACCCTCTGAACCTGGGAGATGTGGGCTGATGGCTGCTGGTACCTAGGTTACACCAGACTCATAGGTACAGTTTTATAGCAGCAGGGTGGAACAAAATGAGCACAGTCACATTTCATGGGAACATTATGCCTTAATGACTGATGATTATTGTGCAATATTTATTTTTTCTATATATATATATATATATTTTTTAAAGAGATCATACCTGTTGGATAATCTAGTTTCTAATTCTAAATGGAAGAAGGCGATGGCTGGCTTAAGTCTTATATTTTGGTTTCTAAAATTACATTTAATCAGATATTGTCAGGGATTGCTTGATAAAATCTTGGATGGCTTTCAACGGACAAAAAACTGGCTCTTGGCCAGTAAAACTGGTTTTGAGAGGCTCTTTTCTGTTGTAGAACCAAGAACAGAAGTTACTTTAGACAAAAAAGCAAAAGAGAGGCTGACAGAAATGTAATAAATATTATAGCATAGCATCAGAAAAAGAACTTGTGTGGGTGTTATAAATTTACACAACTCCTTTACCTTATTCTAGTCTTATTTAAGTTGCATTCATATGGTCACACTGCAAACTTTAATTACTAAGAAAAATTTTAAAAAGCATTGTTTCAAGACAGTTAAAAGACTATTTTAGACTATTTTGGTAGTTTGAAGAAAATTTTCTTGCACCATTGGCAAAGAAAGGCAGAAAGGCAGCAGACCGGCCGACTGGTCAAGCAAAAGCTCTCTGCAACCATCCCGCAGAGAATAGCTGAAGCTGGTGCCTCTCTGCTCTTAAACAACGCACTACCACACAAGTTCAAGAGAGGGCTGGAGCACACTCATTTAATTTACACAAACATATTCATTACAGCCCAGGTGAGCAAAGGAATGAGGCAAGAAATTATAGTCGGCTTTTGCATCAGCTAAGCCTGTTCAAATAGGAGCTGTTCCACCTTTACTGTGCATGGCTGTTCTGTGTGAAAGGTTGCATCGCTTGCATCTAATGTGGCTTGCTTCATTGGCTAAAATAGTAGTTACTGTGCATGATTTCAGTCGTAGGCAACAGGCAAGCACATAAAAAGGTATGTCATCTGTAAATGTAAAACTCCAGCTGGATTGAACCTGGTACCAGCAGTAGGATAATGAGGAGGGCTTTGGTGCTGCATAATGGCAATATCTGTGTGAAAAGGGATAGAAAAAAGTAATATAACCAGCTACTTAATGAAGTACAGTTGTTCAGCAAATATCAAGTCACACATGGCAGCAACTCAATGCCATTAAACATGTGGATATAGTCATGATGACCTGCTCATATTCAAACAGAGCATCAGATAGGCGTACAGGGATTGAAGTGACTTTCAGCGTGGCACGGCTGTTGGTGATAGGCAGGTCTGTCTGAGTATTTCACAAACTGTTGATCTTTTAGGGTTTTCATGCACAACCGTCTCTGGGATTTACAGAGAAGGTGCCAAGAAAGAAAATGATTTGTTGATGCCAAAGATCAGAAAATGGTCATCGACAGACAACAAAAAAACTGACTCAAATAAGCACCTGCTGAGGTGGGTGGAAAGCCACAACATCTGGAACTCTCAGGTGGATGGGTTACAGCAGCAGAAGACCACACTGGATGCTTCTTTTGTCAGTTAAGCTGAGGAAACTGAGGGGACAGTTTTCACAGGCTCATCAAAGCTTGACAGTAGTTTGACTGATTTGATGGGTCTTGATTTCTGCTGCATCATTCAGATGGTGGGGTAAGAATTTGGTGTCACCAGGATGAAAATATGGGACTATCTCGCCTTGAATAAACAGTTCAGGGTGCCAGTGTTATGGGGAAATATTTCTTTCTGCACTGAGGATTGTTTAAAAGTCACAACCTACCCAAGTATTGTTACTGACCACATTCATCCTTTGAATTATCTATCTTGAGATGGCTACTTCCAGCATAATAACATGCCATGTCACAAAGCTCAGATCATCTCAAACTGGTTTCTTGAACATAGGAAGGAAGTACTCAAATGGGCTGCGCACTCCAGATCTCAGTCTAATCAAGCATCTTAGGGATGTGGTGAAATGGGAAATTTGCATCATGGATGTGCACCTGACAACTCTGTAACAACAATATGGACAAAGATCTCGTATATATTTCCAGCACCTTGTTGAATCTATGCCACAAGAACTTTCAGGCAGTTTTAAGGGCAAAAGAGCATCAAACCTGTTAAGGTGCAACTGGTGAGTGTACAGATGAAGACTTCTCTGCTTTAATTAAATGTTGAGTGTGAGTTTCATTTGCTCTGGAGTGTGTTACTGTTCCACTTCTGCAAACCAATCTCTCTTCTCATCACCCTCTGTAACATGACACAGCCAAGAACTGGCAGTTCTGCTTTTCGTTACAACAGCCACTTCCCAGTATACAGGTAGAATGACTCACTCATCGCGTAGTTGCATTGCTCTGTGTGAGTTTGACACCTTGTGTGCACACAAGGTTGCCTTTCCTCTCTCCATATGCGTAAGTATATTGTCCACTCAGAAAAGGTGGAGGTCATCTGCATGCTGGGTGCAGCATGACTCGCTCTGAGGAGCCACCTGGGTCATATGAATAATGTGACCTTTGAAATCCTCCTCTGAGGAAAACCCAGTAGTGAATCTGAACTATTTCTTCTCTGCTTGTCCTTTGTCTTAGCAAAAGACCATTCAGGGAAACAGTCTGCTGTTTGGCATAACTTACAGCAGTATGAAGAACATTATTCAGATTTACTGTTTGTCATCCGTGACAGATTCCAGGAGCAGATGTTAACAGACGACTCAACTCAACTCTTGGCTGCTGTGTCATGCGACCTAAACAAGTTTGACCGTAACTTTTGGTGTCTGTGTTTCTCTTTCCCGGCACAGACGCAGCAGGCTGACTAGAAAGCCACACCCAGGCCTCATGCTCCAAGAGCACGACAGCGAGCACTGACAGCTGTAGCACACTCCAGATAAGATCGGGCCCAGCTCTCAATAAGCATACGCTCATCTGTTTGCCACAGCTGCTGCCACACTGGTGTGCAGCTTCAACAAATCAAAGTTAAAATAAAAATAAACACGGCTGCTAAATCTGGGTAGAGTAGTATCTTTGGTTTACTTGGCAAATCTAGATGATAGGGTTTTTTTGGCCCCTCAGCTGGATTTTACCAGTCAGGCCACTGTTTGAACTGAGGCTGTCCTTCATCTAATCTCTGGGGTGTTTACCTTTTTTCTCCTGGTGCCAGCAGCAGGCTTATCGTTCATATCTCTTACAGCTTTCGGTGTAACATAGTACTGACCTCTGTTATAATACTTCTGCTCTCTTTGCTCAGGGGGTATTAGGTTGGAAAGCAAATCTCTTGACATGTAATATGCTTTTATTGAATGTCAAGAGGATAGTATAATTTTAGGGCAGTTAACGTTTGGTGGAGTAATGGTGACATCATGTTATGTGACAAGTGGAGTGGATAAAGCTTTGCTCCTGCTTTCCCGTTTTAGTTTTACATAGTTTTATTTAAATTTTTCATTTATTGTTGCCTCTTATGCCCAGTGATGGATTTGCAGCCAATCCAGGGTGTGTGTTGCCTTTTTGCCTGAAGACAGCTGGACTGAGTTGAAAACCCATGATCATAGGCATATCTAAACTAGGATCGATCAGATTTTCAGTCTTTGCTGATTAAAGAGAAGACCCTCATTTAATCCCCTATTATTAAAACGAAGATTTATTACTTTGTTTAAATGTCCAAATAGTGATTTTATCTTATGCTGCATACATTTCATTAAAAAATAGTAAGCAGCCGATAGTTGCACCTGCAGCTGGGTGAGTATCAAAGATTGAACCAGGGTCAGCATATAGAAATGTACTTTTATAAAGCATATATATATATATATATATATATATATTTTCGTCTAAGCTATTAATGACAAAATGGAATTATTTTAATGGGAAACAAATCTGTGAGGACATTTAACATGTCCCATTTATTTTTGTTGTAATCAAACAAAACAAATGCACCCATAGTATCTATATTTTCTCAGCTCTTATTTTGTTGACTCATTTGATAACAATCTTTCTCACAAAGCACTTGCATTGCTGGTAAGAGTTTAGTTTTTTTTTTAATTGGCAGTAAATTGGCTAGTCTTTTTTTAATATTTAATACCATGAAACAATGATTTTAGCAAATTCTTTTATCATTCTTCTTTCATCATCGTCGTTGTCGTTGTTGCCCCTGCTGTTTGTGATTTAAACGCCTCAAAATGCACAAAGTTCAAGATGAAGTCTAAACCTAAATAACATGCTACAAAGTGCTACAAATAACAGTCTACAAAGCCTCCGGATGAAGGAGGTTTAGTTCTGTACCTGCTGTCCTATTCACACTGGACTAAAATTGCCACAGTTATGCCAGGAAAAAGGCAGAAAAGATGACGAGAGGAATTTGGTTTTAGACCCCAGCCCACACACAGAATCAAATCAAACTTTATTTATATAGCACTTTTAGTACAATAAAAATGTAGTACAAAAACAGAATCGCTGACATGCATTTGTACAGGATTAAAAGATTAAAATGATCTCATGACCTCAGTGTTTGCTGAAATAGGGTAGGTAATTTGCGATGAAATTTTTACTTTACAAATCACCGACATGGCAGATTCAGAAGTCCTCCATGGTTATATTACAAATTACCGCAGGTCCCCAGATAATTTTAATACTGTGCGAGTGGGGCATTTGTCTCATCTCTTATGTGTCTCCTGCAGGTTGGTGTAGAAAAATGCCGTCTGTACTGAAACACTGACACCACCAACAGGTGTAAGTCATGTCTCACTTACACCTGTTGTTCACTCTTCTCCTACCTGTTCCATATTATATGACTCAGCACTAGTCAGTATGGCCAAAAGATTATATCTGAACATTTTTCAGACTTACTGGCAAAACACTATGGACGATATACATGAATAATCGTAATATCTGTTTTCTTCTGTCCTTCTGTATCTGCTGTCATGTTCTGTATTTTATTACAAGCGTATCTCTTTTAAAGCCGTACTTGTTTACACTGTTGGTCTGTATCTGTTATCAGACAAGGGAATGAGTCAAAATAGTGACTAAATATCCTTAGAGTCTGATAAAAATCACCCCTGATTTGTTTTGATATCTGTTGTACATACATGTAAAATGACTCAAACGTAGTTCACAAAAGCAGCTCACAGCCAGGCTGCTGCTGTTAAGACAAACATGTGAAAGAGAATATACTGGCACTTACAGGTCTGCTATGGTGACACTGTTCAATGGAATTTGGTCACTCTCTGTCATATACATCATTAATTTTAATACTACCTGGTTTCTAGAAAATATTTTCAGACAAAGCTTTTAAGTTGTCAATAATGGGGAAGAGTTGTAAAAGTCTGCAGATCACCTAACACAGTTGACAGTATCAGTAGGAATGAGAAGGTAGGAATTTTTGGTCTCACTCTAGCAAGCAGTTTTTTCAATCATAAATCTTTTTGTTGTTAAATTGGACTACTTGGTTTTAAACTGAAATTACTCAGTCAGGTCCTCACTTTCTTATCCGTCATTACTTTCTTAAGTCTGTTAGTGGCCGTTGCCATGATGTCCATTATAACTAGTTTCATTGTTGCTGATGTGTGGTCCAGTGCTGTGAAGTGATAAGCAGTTGCCATAGGATACAACTGGAATGGCAGGTTATGTTAATCAACAGATCATAATGCATTGTGGCCTGAATCTCTCTTGTGACTATCAAGGCTGGTGATGTGCTAATGTTACCTGTTAGAGTGACTGTCTTATCTAGGTGACCCATCAGAAGCATCTGTTGATCTGTTGTTACCTAACAGATCAACATGGCCTAAAATTGACTGGTCAAACACAGGAATGTACCAAGTGCATTTATAAATGTTTGCAGCTTAAAAAAATAGTTCTTGATGTTGGCCTTCAAAGTGAATTGAACAGAATCCCATACAGTCCACGTGTAAATGAACCTATCTTGCCCGCATAAACTGTCATAGCCTTTTTGTTCTCCGCACAAAAGGGTTTACTATTCATAGGTCGAGGCAAAGGAGGGCAACACTGAAAGCTTTTGAGGAGCCAACTTCGTCTAAAAATATGTGTCATTTTCCTTATTTTGAGTAGTTATTTTGTCTCCCCTCTTTCTTTGACACCCACTTTTCCAGACTGCCTGCCTTCAAGGGTGGCTGTTCACAACGACTATAAACACTT
Source organism: Zenarchopterus dispar (assembly GCA_028564865.1). NCBI lineage: Eukaryota > Metazoa > Chordata > Actinopteri > Beloniformes > Zenarchopteridae > Zenarchopterus > Zenarchopterus dispar. The sequence continues at coordinate 8,187,221 of JAOWBL010000021.1, read as the reverse complement.
TCGCCTTCAGATGTGGTCAGACGACGTGGCCTACGCAGGGCTTGTTTTTAGCTCACGCCAGCCTTTGATTTGCTGCGTGGGCCACAAAAAAAAGGAAAACACAAGCCACTGTTTTGTATTCATAGCTGCTTTGTATTTACCTCGTCGCTGCTCAAACACAGACACTGTTTCTGGGAATCTTTGACCTTCAGGATCGATCAGTCCCTCTCGTCATTTGTGGCTCATGGACGTCAACTCTTATTATGGTCTCGCTGTTTTCACATATACAGTCTCTAACCACAAACAAACAAAAGAAAAAAATTCTCACTGTGTAAACTCATTCAGACTTCCATTTAACATATGCTAACACATGCACACACTTTAATGTTTTTACTCATTTGTAACTGCAGCAGAATGGAAGCAGATGGCATAGTGGAGGGGCAAGCTGTTTCTAACTATGACACACTGTGTACACACACGCACACACACACACACACATAGATAAAAAAATAAAGGTCTGTGCAGGCAGGTAACATGCATAATGCTCTCAGAGGCAGAGTCACCAGAGCATCTGAGCAAAGAAGCTAATGTGTCAAACGAGTATGAGGCAGTGGGGAGCTGCTGTTGTGGAAGGATGCGAGGTGACGATTGCACCGACTGAGCCAGAACAAAGTAGATATGTGCGGAGTGACAAGTGACACCAGTGTGTGTGTGTGTGTATGTGTGAGCTCGCATGTGTGCATTAACCCACTGAAGAGGTACCATAAGTGGGGACGTGGAGCATGACTCATCGCACTGAGACGTCAGCGCCCTATCATCTGACGTCTGCAGCATTGTATCGCATGCAAACTAATGCTCACACACATGGGTTCATGCACACACTCTGAATGTTCCTCTCAAAGTTCAATGCTCACTGCGAGACCAAAAATCAAACGTGTTCTGTTTAATCCTTAGGGATTAACTATGTCTCATTATAATGTATAATATTTCATAAAAGAAACAATTTGAGCTGTTGGATATATCTGACAGGTTGTAATACAAAGGGTAAACCCAGTGGGTTAATATGCAGAAGCAAAAATAGCCCGAGATTCCTTGTAAATATGCTTTGTGTGTTTGTTTTCGTGCTCTCAGATGAGTGTGACCTATGCCATTGCCTCTGGCTTCGGCTAACTAAAAGCCAAGCCCATCTTCTTAAGAAACCCTAGCTGCCTTACTGATGATTAATGCTCTAGGGGTTATACCGCTACACAGCAAGAAAGACTAAAGATCTGGCAGACACAGGCTGCTCTATCTGTGACACCTTGACAAAATAATCAGGAGTTTGCTGCTGCACAGGGAGACATGGATGGCTGCTGCTTTATATTTACTGGTCACATTAAAAATACGCTCTCATGGTGGCAGTCATTTTTCTCTGGCAATCAGGGTATAAGCAGGAGCAGTAGGATTCTTGGCACAATACTTAAAGAAACACTTCAGCATTAAATCAAACAAGGTACTGATATTTCCTCAGGGGCCAAAATAACATGAATCAAAGCAGTTTCGAGATAGAATGGAATATGTGTTGCACTTGGGCAATCGACTAACAGTACATCAAAATGACAGGATATTTAAAGCCTCTGACAAGACTTGAGAATGTTATTACACTTAGGTGATAGTGTGGTTAGGGTCTCTACAGACAAATAAGATCATTTTAACTTTGTAAGTGTACACAAACAGTAAAAGCTTGATATACACTTCTGCATCAAAGCTACAGCATAGGCAAGTGCTTAGCCTAACATGTTGTGACTACATGTAGATACGATGTGTAGTTACTGCAAGAAACATGAATTTGTTCTTCTTTATTTACAGATTTCCCGCAGATATAGTTTGCAGCAATGTCTGCAAAAGTAACTGACGCTTAACGTTTATCAGCTCCAACTCAAGTGAAATGTACTTTATTTGCTCCATTGCTATGTCTGAGCTACATAAGGAAGTAAACAAAAGGAAACTCTGCGCTGGGAGCTAAGATACTGAAGAAAAATAATCTACACTGCCATCTAGTGGTTGATGATGGAATTATAGAGCGACGCAGAATATAACGCAGAAGTATAAACGCCAGAGACAGGGGGGGTGGGGGGGGACTGCAAGGACTGCTTGTATAAAAATGTCCTTTTGGTCCATGGCACCTCGTGATA
>JAOWBL010000021.1:8174436-8184968 GCA_028564865.1 Zenarchopterus dispar | reverse complement strand
TTTACAGATTTCCCGCGGATATAGTTTGCAGCAATGTCTGCAAAAGTAACTGACGCTTAACGTTTATCAGTTCCAACTCAAGTGAAATGTACTTTATTTGCTCCATTGCTATGTCTGAGCTACATAACGAAGTAAACAAAAGGAAACTCCGCGCTGGGAGCTAAGATACTGAAGAAAAATAATCTACACTGCCATCTAGTGGTTGATGATGGAATTACAGAGCGACGCAGAATATGACGCAGTATAGTATAAACGCCAGAGACGGGGGGGGGGGGGACTGCAAGGACTGCTTGTATAAAAATGACCTTTTGGTCCATGGCACCTCGTTATATGTCCCTGCAAGTCGACTACTGGTGTCATGCGAATGACTGTCAGTCGACACTAAAGAAGGAGAGTTCACGGTCTCTGCTTCCAAGGTTTGACTATTTGGTTATTAATATATCCGTAGTGATCTGATTCTGTAGAAGCAGAGGCCTTTTTTTTGTGCATATTTACAGTAGTTTGTGTGACATTGGTAAATGACGTATAACAGGATGGTAGTGACAGGAAGGACATTCCTGTGCGAACTTTCTGAAGGGACCCTATCCATACTAACACAAGTGGTGTGATATTTTTAAGTCTTGTCAAAGGTTTAAACCAACAATTTATTTTGATGTAGCTCAACCTCCAATAGTGCAAATAACAATTGCCATTTTGCTGCAAATGCGTATTCTTTTGATTCATGTTGTTTTTGTTCCTAGAGAAAGTTTACACTCCTTTCCATTTAATAATAAACTTAGGTTTGTTTTAGATCTAGGCCGTTCCTTAAGGTAACATTTCTAAATGTCAAAAAAAAAAACAAAAACTCAATTTGTGTTTTAAGTCATGTTATTTTGCAAAATCTTATTTTCTTCTCTAATAATAAGTCCTTCCAAGATTAACTACAATTGATGTCCAGGACCTGTTTAATTTTGGCAGGTCAATTCACTCTAGCTGCCCTGGACATCTGCAACGAATTGTCACAAAGTAAGTCCCTTAAATACGTGGAGCTGGCCACATCTGAGATATTTCTGTGGGAAGGTCATAGACCACATGTTCACAGATGTCAAATGAACTTCAGGATGACTTGTGCAACTTTTGATTTTGTTTTGCAAGGCAATGATGTCTCTTGATGCCTTCTGCATCTTGCCTTAGGGAGCCAGTTCCTCCAGAGAGGTGAATGAGATTCTTTCTGGTACACCATATGACCTGTACTTATGAGAAAGCTGTCTCATTTTTGGATGTATGTCAGTCTTTTGCAAAATGAACGTGTTTCCATTTCATATATTTTCTCTACACAATTCAATTTTTTTTTCAAGCCGTTTCAAGGATGATGGAAACACACCTTCTGAATACTTGCGGTGATGTTTCAGAGATATATACACATATCTGAACCTTCCACATAATGTTTATATACGTTTCTTAATATATGTCCAACATTGAAGCTGTAAATGCCAGTTGTGGTTGTACAGGAACAGCGCTGCCTTAGACCTGCATCTCATTTAAAAGAGCATGATAACAACTGACCACGTGTTCTGCGCTTAATTTGCAAAAAATGATATCCCATTGATGGTGACATTTTCTCTGTGGGAGTTATCTGGTTTCTCTGCGTGGACATGTGGCAGCTCAGACTTAGAAGGGAAATTATTTTCTGATTCCTATCTCTTTATGACATTTATTCCTTCGCCAAAGTGTCATTCATAAAGTGGTGAGGAGCATGTAGCTGTAAACATTTATGTTCATGACATCAGATCGAAGCAGAGATTCAACATCTATTGCTGAATAATAAGTAAAGTCTCTAAAGTGAAATTGCTCATGGTTTCAACAGTCATTGTTTCATGTCTCCACTGCAGTGGTAAGATACTTCTGTGAGCTTTTAACAGTAATGGAAGAGGAGGACTTTCATCTTTCAATGATCGGGATTCCTGGCTCGTCACTCAGGAATTTATCGTAACTTAGAGAGCTTTGAAGCTCAAAAGTGCCAAATCCAAAATGAGTGGATGCTTGCTTTGTGTAATCAGTAGACATAATCTCTGTGCAGAAAAAAAAAAAGCTGGGCTTTGATTGCTTCACGCCAACCTCCCAAATAATCCACTGAAGCTAAACCTCATTTCCCAGTGGTGCATGATGAATTGCCACTTAATCACACTATACACACTTTTGAGGTGACAGCTTCTTTGCTGATGATTGATCATGGGCTTACGGTCATATCTTAAGGTAAGATATATTTCCCTGACACCTGTGAGACTGACTTATGAAATAATGACCTCTGTCTAAGTCAAATTTCTCTCATACAGCTTTCATACAGCAAATGCCCTTTTTTCTTTTTTTCTTTTTTTTTTTTAAAGGAATGATTCATGTAGGTGCTGCTACAGATCAGAGTCCAAGCTTCAGAGATTTCAGATCATTGCATAAGATAGAAACTGAAACTGATCCTTCTCACCTGTAAATCAAAGGAAAGGGTTCTTTTCTGTTTAAAAGCTTTGAGCCAGCCTCATTCTTCCATGTTTCACAGAGAGCTGGAGGTCACAGCTGACATGTAATTAAACTGCTCAGACATAGGGTTGATGCTTCAGCATCCCATATGTCCATGAAAAAAACACTGCTGCTACATCCTCAGCCTGAACAAACAAAGAGATGAAGGTAAATGAGTGGTCAGATGAGAAAGCAGAAGTTTCCGTCAGCTGGGGATATGTGTGTATCCTCTTATTAAACTAAAGGTTTTGTCTCAGATATGATGGTTTTCTGTGTTTTCTTATGCACTTTTTGATATAATGATTTTATTTTTTAATATATAGGACTTCACCAGAAATTCAACAGAATAATGAAAACGTATATTCTACAATTCCTATATGCAATATATTTGGTTTTCAAGGAACCGCAACATCTTGTTTTTGACAGCTTTTTCTAACACCAGCTGCCTATGACATCATAGAGGGCAGAATTTCCTTATATGGTCGTATTCGCCTGGCAGTGCACATCCACAAGAACAATAACATCAGCTGGCAATTTAAAAGTAAGAGTTTGCAAAAGTGCAGCAAGGATTGTGTCTGTTTTCACCCTGGTGGACCTGCTAGTACTGTATACTAAGAATTGTTCCTTTGTTTCAGTGATGTTTCCGGGGAAATGTTTTAATAGGTGATCTTTTTTTCTCAAAATTTCAAAGTGACTGAGATTCTGTGCTATATCAATGTGACTAACTTGTGGCTCTGAACTGCAAGTGGAACGTAAACCGTGTGTTTTGTTTTGCCATCCTGTGTGTTTGTACATTTTAGTTCAAACACTGAGAGTGCAATAACTAGATTTGTAGAGTTTTGTACTAAAAAAAAGACAAAAAAGACTCTCTAGTAAGTAATGAGCATGATATTGCCCAAATGGAACCACCCTACCTAAATCTTTGCCTTCGTGGTTCGCTCCCCACTTTAGTATTTTGACTCCTACTCTAACTCGAACATCCATGGCTTAGAGGTGTGATCATGGTTATCCCACGCCTCTAAGCTATGGACGTCTGTTTCTGTGTGGAGTTTTCATGATCTCTCTGTGCCTGCATAGATTTTCTCCAGGTACTTCAGCCTCCTCTAATAGTCTAAAAACATGCATGTTGGGTTAATGGATGAATCTAAACTGCCGGTCATGGTGATTATGAGCATGCATGCACAAATGCTTTTCTTTTGCTGGGACTTGTAAAAGACTGGTGACCCGTCCTGGTTGCACTTTGCTTCTTGTCCGACAGCCGGGATAAGCTTCAGCTCCCCTCAGACCCTGAGTTGGGTGAAGCAAGTACAGGAAATAGTTGGATGGAACTCTGAGTTACCTGGTGAATGAAAATAAATCACCAGTAAACTTCATTGCCACAACTATTTAAAAAGTATTCCTTACAGTCTTGAAAATTCCCAGCTATGTTTCAGCAGGGTCGAGTGTGGGAATGGATTTGTCCGCAACATTCACTCTGGACTTGTAGAGCTTTAAAACCTTCAAAAGAACGGTGCGTTAGACAGGGTGTGAATGTAGGAGTTACTCTTCTTGAGTATTTTTGCAGCATGTGAATCTGCATGCTGGTGAGAGTTGCTACTTCTTTAACTTTTTCTGCTGACCCGTTTCTTGTTTCCACTCCCTCATCAGTGATGTGGATCTCTGCAAATAAACGTGATTTTGATTTCAACACAAAAACAATCAAGGGACCTCAGCTTCCATCTTTGGTGTGCCGTAAACAAGGCAATTTTCAAAGCTTTAGTTTTGCATACTTTCCAGTATACTGTACACTCTGCCTTAGTGTTATTTCCAGTTGCAGGAACTCAATGAGAAATACACGTGTGAACCATCACTGCAGAGCCAGTGTGTACCGAACCATCCTAAAGTTCACAATGGCAATAAGAAGACAGACAGAGAGAAATATTGTGTGATTGTTACTTTATTTTTCAAAGCACAGCAGTGGGTCAGTGTGGAGTTGGGTTGAGTAAAAGAGTTATTACACTGTTATTTCTCATTCAGCATTAAACAAAGTTAAAAAAGTACGATGAAGTGCTGAAATCTGATTTATATTATATGATCAATGTTTGAATACATTTATGTATCTGCAATCCAAGTGGCAAAATTGCAACTGAAAAGGAAAATACAAAGAAACTTATTTAAAGGGATCAAAAGGAAAGTTGGCAACTTTTAGCTCAGAGCTCTTGGGCCCTTCACCTAAGCTATGCTTGAGTATGCAAACATTTGCATCACGACTTCCTATTTCAAATGTTTTTATGGTGGCATTTTGATTTTTTTTTTTTTTTTGTTCACTACTCAGACACCACACTCGGAGCTCTGCTCTTTCTTGACTTCTAAGTTACAAAAGTGATGACAGGTAGCCAGTCATTATGCTATTTCTTGATCAAAAGACTGCACCTCTGATTGTACCAACAAATATAATACTGACATGCACACTCCCCGCTTCTCCCCAGCAAAAAAAGAAAAACAAGAACCACTTGTACTGTTGTCAAGGATGTGAAATCTGTCCATGGAGTCCAAAACTATATTTTGAACCATGCTTTATTCTACTTTAGAGTTGGATTGAATGAAGAGTCAATGGAAATTGATTTGCGGTTGAAGCCAGCCCCTAGTGGTCAGTTAAGAAACTGCAACTTTTCTTAGTTCCATATTAGCTTCCATCCTGAAGTTGAAACATTGATGCTTGCCTTGACTTCAGCATTAATTATGAATTACTCCTGCAGACAAGAGAGACAAGTAGTGTCAGTCTACTCCTGAAGTATTTATTAAATTTGATTAATTGCACAGTCCTAGGTTAGTACTACCTGGAATTCAAATTGCCTTTTTTTGTGGCAAATCAAATTGTACCCTACATTTTCTTTTAGGATTTGTGACTGATCATATTTGAGTGTAATGTGTTGCTAAACTGAGCGCATGTACAGGTGCAGAAGGCTGAGGTCTTTCTTGTTACCATATTTGTTTGTATGAAATGCAGAGGGTCAGAGTGCATGGATATGATGACATATACTGTATATGCCCAAGGCTCTCCTGGTAGATACTAAAGATAGATGTAGGCCATATATGTCTCTGTCAGAGATGCCCATGAACTGCTGATTGCCTGTGTTCTTTGTAGTGGCTGTTAATCATAATAAAACGAGAATATGCTTTTAATATAAGCAATAATTATATACTAGATTCTAAGTAAAACTTCAATAATTTTCTCATATCATGAAGAAAGAGTCATCCCGTCACATGTAATGAAAAAACACATTACATACAGAAGCACACATGATGAAGAGTCCAGTCGACAGTTTCGTGCTCAAGGGGTTAAAAAGGAATAAAGCTGACACGCAAATGTGGATGTAAACAATGTAGGTTAAAAATACAGCTGCTTGCTCTTCCTTTTGGAGATTGCCTTTTTTGTGCATCACACTGATTGTAAAGAAAACTGTTGAAGGTTTGGAGATTATTTTTATCTTTACTCACAACGCCATGCTTTTATTGTTGCATTTATTCATGTTCACTCCTCCTGCAACTAATGACTGCACATGCTGTACTTTCTCCACTTAATGAAGTTGTGAACCTAAATTATTCTCTCTAGTGTCTCTGAAATGACTGGGCAAGTAAACATCACCGTGATTAAAAATCAGCCTTGTGTTGTCCAGGGCTGAGCTCTTATGCATATTAAACACGCCTTATTTACACACACTGTAGATTATATGAGACTTCCGTGGAGCTTGACAGTCAGGATGTAGCCAGTAGATGCCCTTGATCCCAGCACTTTGTTTGACTCATTGCTAGAAGATGAAACGAAAACAAGCAGAAGAGGAGGCAGCAGCTCAAAGGCCTTAACACTTTTGCTTTAGCTTCTTGATCTGCGGTCATAACAGGAGGGTGCTTTGCTACAAATTAACCAGTATGGCAGCAGGCGAGGAAAAACAGCTGTGACGTTTCAGCAGCGCCAGGATTATAGCTAAGCTTCTTTGCATGGCTGTATTGATGCCATGTGTCCATCCAAGAGTCAAAACAGACTCTTGACTGAACGGCAGAGGCAGCAGCGCTGTTTTCACGGCAGTAAAAAGCAGACAACCTCATAAATCCTCTTGGATTTTGTATTATCATACAAGCTGCACGCTGCATTTATTACGGTAGATTAGTGCGCCTTCTCAGGTTGTAACCATAGAAACCAGGACGAGGCGCATGGCTGGCCTTTCTATCATTTATGTGCATGACGTCAAAGTGACCACTGTTTTTCCTCTGAGGGAGGTTTTCCTTTCATTCAGAGCTGCGAGGGGTCTGCATGACAGATAACAGGGTGAGTCAGCTGTACTATCATGCACTTTTAATGAGGAAGTTTGTTAAGCCACAGCCCACATAAAGAAGTCATTTATAATGAATTCATACTCTCCCCATAACAAAGTGAAAAAGCTCATCCTTATCACATCTTTCATAGGAACAGAAGATGGGTGGAGACATATCTGTTCTGGTCTGATAAGTGCAAAAACACTGCTGACTGGAAAATATCTGGCCTTATACCTGAAAATTAGATGTTGGTTTTATTTCTTGTGTGTATTGGTGTAATTATAGCGGTTACGGAAAATTGTTGATACATTTTTTTTAACAGAAAAATAATTGAAACCTACAGATTCATCCATCTACTCATCCATTCATCTGTTACGTATACCTACTTATTCATATTCAGGGTCACAGGGATCTGCTGGAGCATCTCCCAGCTCTATGCAGGTGAAGTGCAGGGGTACACAGGGTTTGCATGTTTGAAACCACTAATTCAAACATGCAAACTCCAAACAAATTGACCCCTGATGAGAAATCAGGAACTTTCTAGCTGTGAAGCAACAATGCTAACCACCAAGCCAACCGTCCGCTGGAAATAAAGAAGCACAAAGGAACTTTTGCAATTTTTAGCTTCTATAGAGGTGAAGGTTAAGTCACTTTTATGGCATGATCAAAGATATGCTTTTGTTTGTTTGGTCTCACAAATTCTCTCTACTTTCTTGAGTCTCTTAGTTGGATTCTGCCATGATGTCCACTGTTAGCTGGTTTAATTGTTGGTGTGACATAGGACCACTGGGACATAAGTCCATAGTTTCTTTGCCTGACTCAAGGGGATGCAAGTCCGTGCGAGTTGTCGATGCTTCAGAAAAGTGAGCAAATATTGCTTCAAATGAAACTGAAACCGATTTTTAACGTGAAAAAGTCCTTTGTGCCACTTTAAACAGTCCAATTCGATTCTGTTCAAATTAATAGATTTCCTATTCATTAAAAAAAAAAAAAAAAAAAAAACAAAAACACACAAGCAAAAAACAAGAACACCCTGGCTAAGGAACCCACGAGATTGCAATAAATCTTCAACCCTTTTGCCTGTCCTGAGTGAGCACAAGGCCATCTACTTTGACTGGTTAGGGTTGTGAGAGGACAGGACAGGACAGAGATGCCAGCAAACCCTAAAGAGATTAGTCCATGGATGCTTGCTATGAGACGTGAAGGAGAAACACAAAGTTAATCCACTAACTTCATGTCAAGCCACTTTACCAAGAAACATAAAATCCAACAAATCCAATAAATGTGGTCCAGTTAAGTACAATTATAAATGTTACAATTTAATACAGTTCTTTAAACACTACATTTAAACTGTAATTAATTTCTAGTCAATCCAGCTCTTTTGAGTATTAGCTCAGAACTGGACCCAACATGACTCTTCGTTTGTCCTGAGTGCACAAACTAAAAGAAAAAAAACAAACAAGTGCTACAGCCCCTTTGTAACTATTCTTTATCTGGCTCCACAAAGCCCAGTAATCGAGATCACACTGAGCAGTGCTTGGTGGTCTTCATCAGCTTGGTGAGTCAACGCAGATTTTTTTTTTTTTTTTTCTGGCTACGAGCAGATTTAAGTAAACAGAGCGAAGATTGCACCAGACGTCCAGCTGCAGACGTGGCTCCAGAGCTGCATATTTCTCACAAGGAGAACAAACTGTAATCCTGAGAAAGTGTAAGTGTAATAAGTACAAGACAGGCTAAAAGCAACACAGATGCTGCCAAAATCTAGAAGAAAAGTGGCCCCCTGCACAACTTGCTGACGTGAATGAATAAAAAGACTAGATAATTGCGTGCAATTTAACATGGTGCTTAAATGTATTCAGATGAACTGTGAGACATTTTTGTAAAACTTTTGTAGTTGTGATCCTACAAATAAAGAAAAAGCATATGTCACACCAACAACTAGGGTGACTTTTAAATAACTTTCCTTCGACATTATAAAAGTACAGTGATTACATTTTTTTTCTCTCAGGAAGTTACGTTTTCCAGCATGAGTTACCATGGTGATCTGTCATGATGAGAGATTAATCATCATCATGTTCCTGAGAGCAAAAGGTTAAATGTGAAGTTGCCACAAATCCTGCTTCAGCACCGAGCCCAGGTGTTGAGCTGCGGCGAATAACAGACAGGTGAAGTGTGTACGCCCAAATCCAGTCTGGCACCTGAGTCTGTCTCTGTCTCTTGGCGCTATTAGAGCTGCAACCACAGCACTTGTCTCATCTCTTCAGACCCCAGGCTCTGTCCTTCTGACAGCCCCCCCTGTGTCTCTTCTCACTCTGGTTTGGGTTCATTTTTAAATAAACCCATACTGTGTAAACTCAGCACCCAGCAACAGAAACTACTGCAGCATATACCAGAGGAGCTGAAGAGAGACCAGTGCAGCAGTAAACATTTAAGTTGACCTTCCAACAACAGCATTTCAGTGCCAATAAACAAACGTTTACCACAAAATCCTTTGATAAACCAGTACAAAATGATTTGTGAGCCATCAAGGACTGACAAATATGACTTTTTTCTTTGCTAAAATAAATGTGTTCTGTTGAGATAAACAGCCTTGCACTGACTGTGAAATAAAGTTAAGTGCAAAAGTTAGTGCCTCTTGTTTAACCAGGAGGCTCGAAGGTTTTCACTTCCACAAAGGTCTCTTAAGGTTATTATTCGCAAGCTTTAGCTGTTGAACAAATGGCCTCACATTTCCCTCTAAATTTCTCTGGTATACAAAAAGTTCATGGTTGACTCAGTGGGTGCTTTTGCACCAGTGAGACTTCTGGGTTGATTTTTTTGGGACCAAATCGTTGTGTCCTTTACCAAGGATGGCTCTGAAACAATGGCCTTCAGGAACCTTTCCAGGGTGAAAATCCTTCCTGTAGTAGATGAAGGACTCGGATTGACCTACAGGAAATACCTGCTGGGGGTTTTCTGCTAATTGGCACTTTTTAGAGAACAGACGCTTTCTTCCAAACAAAACATACCTGTGCAGCCTTTTTCTGTTTGTGCTATCATGAACTTCAACATTTAACATCCTCCTTGAAAACATGCGACTCCAAATTCTTTGGCTCTGGTTTTACTGATGTGCAGTTGCAGTTGCTTCTTCAAGACAGTTGCTTGTGTCTTTCCCTAATGGCATTGTCGTAAGGCATATGTGAATTCTCCAGACCAATTAACTGCAAAAATTGATAGAGGTCTGCCCTGCTGATGATCAGTTCCTCCAGAGATAATGATTAGCAGCACCCGACTGCAAGCGACCCTCTTAAATCGTATTGACCACAGGATTTTTTATTTATTTATTTTTGTGGCTTTAGTTTTGTTAAATGAATAATGTTACTGTGAAAATGTCATGCATTGTTGTTGGTCTGCCGTTGACTTTGTCTAGAAATGTTCGAGACTGTCTTTTATCAGATGATTTTTATTATTTTTTTCCACACATTACAAGAGATGCCACCAACTTTTGCACATAACTGTGAATTTCTTTGTGCATAAATGTTCATGGTTCTCAGAGGATGGTTTCAGATGACTTAGGCACATTTATACCATTATTCAGTTATATAACTCAGCTATAACTTTGCTGTCTTGGTAGTGGTGTGGTAGAGTTAGAAGCAACCATCGAGGGAATGTGTCTACACAGAACAATTTTTGATCTCCTGTTAAGTTTTAGCCTTAGAGAAATACAAAATGTAGTGACCATCTCCTTCTTGTGCGATCAGAGT
>JAOWBL010000021.1:8157568-8169647 GCA_028564865.1 Zenarchopterus dispar | reverse complement strand
CACACACCGTTGGAATCAGAGCCTCTTCAGAGGAACTGATAATAATCGACCGTTGTGTGCCATGTGGTCACAGGAGCCAGATGATTGAAAAACAAATTACCTTTCCTTCTGAGTTACTCTTAACTAAGCTGAAGCTATCAGGTCCATTTTCGGGTTGTAAATGAGCCGGACTCGCTGAGATGTCTTTAAAGCTGTTGCTTCTAAGGTTTGTGAGCTGCTGGATGCAGTGAAATTTAATCTGTACAGAGAGCAGCTGTCAGAGCCTGGGAGGGGGGAAAAAAAACCCCAACACCATTAACACAACTGTAACAGTGATGAAAACTGTTTGGCTGATTTCTGTGAGCAGTATTTAAAAAAATATGTTCAGAGGTGCTGTGAGGTCACAATGCTTCTATCACTAAATCTAGTGGCCTTGATCCCAAACTCAAACTGCAGTACTCGTCCCATAAAACATGTCACACGCATCACTATAATTACTGATCATGTGTAAGAAAATGACTCTATTTCTTAAAGAAACAATGCAGGGTTAAAACAACTCCAGGTCTGTTAGTAGATGGTAAATGTTGGTTAGGGAACAAATTGACACACTGTGAAGCAGGGCAGTGGTGGCCTAGCAGTTATAGAGGTGGGCTTGGGCATGAAGGACTCAGGTTCAACTAACACTCCCTGGGTGTTGGAAAATGACAGCCCCCTACCCTTAGTGTAGCTAGTGATGGATTAAAAACAGAGGACAGAAAGAGATATATTCTGATTTATAACGATTATTTTTAGATGGAATTTTTGTTCGCATGAAAGCAGCAGTTACTATTAACATGTTTGCTATAGACCTATGTCAAATTAAACTACTATTTTAAGCCTCTGACAAGAATCAAAAATGTTTTTCCACCTAAGTGAAAGAATGATCAGGATCCTTAAAGCTTATCTTAACTTTGCCTGTGTACAAGAAGCCTAGAAAAAGGACTGTTTGTGCAGGCCTCTCTGTCCAGTCGCTGCCAGTTTATCATAAGTTCATATAAGTCCACCGCTGATGTTGCAGAAGTTACTGTCAGTAAATACAGACGGGGGAGAGTTCATGACCTCTGCCTTCAATGCGTGTCCAGTTTTCGTAAATGTGGAGGCATCTATCCATTTCTGTGGAAGCAGAATCCCTGAACTGTCATCTTCTTGCATTTGTTGACAGTAGTTTGTAGCCATTAAAAGATCTGTGGTTGATTTAACTCTGTAATGTGCCTTTAAGAAAATTAAGACTCCATGTTCCAGTACTTCATGGCCCATTTAATGAGAGCAATGCGCTTAGTCTCATTAAAAAGTTTTTTTAAAAAAAAGGCTGTCACAGTTATGGCAAAACTTGAGCCGTATTCTGAATTTATTGGTGAACTTTTTGAGATGGAGAAAACACACTCTTGAATCAAGAAAACACTCCAACACGTCACTGCCCTCACGGGTGTTCGATCACGGCTGTGAGACCGTGAGACGGCTCTGCACAGAACACAAGATTTGAAAAAGGAAACCGAACTGGAAACGACTGTTTTCTACGTCCAAGCTGGACATTATTACTTTCGCAACTTCATTCTGAAATTTTGCAGCATTCCCACAACACAAAACAAGCAAAAAAAATCTTTGTTTCTTTTTTCTCTTTTGTGTTTTGTTTTTAAAGGACAACTTTGCCATTTCTCCTCTTTTGTTCCTGACATACTGTTTTGATTTTTGAGTGGAAAAATGAATTAAAAAAAGAAAGTCTCAGTTTTCTGTTTCTGTAATTTGGTTCTGAAAAGAAACAAATGATTCACAGATATTTGATCAAAGCAATGTTTTCAATGTATTTTGAGTCCAAGATACAAAAACACTGGTAACATCTCTGTTGCTGGTCACAACACTCGAGTATAAATGTGCAACTAACTGGCTATGGTAGATAACATGTGCAGAACATGGTTGACATACACAACATATTCTGTACATGACACGTCCTTGACATCAGTACAAAAGTAGTTACCTTTACACATAAGCTGGGACCCTTGTCTTCAGTCTTTGTCATGTTGAAATCAAAATACGTTAAGGTTAGGGTTTGCATCACTTCCTGGCTCCTGGGCACGCTGCCCAGGCAACTCTGGTGCATTTCTAGTGGTAAAAACTCATCTCACACACACAGTCTCGTCTGGTGCTGCTACTGCAGCATTGACCCGTGAAAGGAGGTGAACAAGATCCCCAAACTCTTCCTGTGAACTTGTGGACTGAGACAAAGGGGGGAGAGATGTCCCAAGGTTGGATAAATCCAACATTTTTTTTTTTTGGTAATTATTAGCGATGCATCCTCTATTTAATACTCAGGGAGCATCTTTCTAATTTAAATAAGACAGAATGCAACCACATTTTGCACATGTTAAAACAGAGCAGCTCAGTCTTTAAGAGTCCAGGTGGTAAACTGTCCTGCTGAGGTTCAGGCTTGTCACACTTGGAAAAATGTGATCCATTATAAATAAAGACTATAACAAACAATGAACTGTTAAGGCAGCTGGAATCCTGTATCAAGGTACAACACAAAACATTTAATTTATTTATTATTTTTTTATTTTGTTATTTAAAATTTGGTTTAGTTGTATTTTTCATTATGTCATTCTGTGATGTTATTTATTATCATGTATTTTAATTGTATTTATTTACTTGATGTATTTTATTTTATAATTTATACTTTTTTATTTATTCTAGGATGTTTTTTATTTTTGATACATTTTATATTATCAATTAAAATCTTTTATTAATTTATTTTTTTATACATTTTTTATTTATTGTGCTGTTGAAGGGTGTTATTTATTTTCATTAACAGCAAAAAACTTTTACATTCCAATCCTCCTATTTTTGAAGATCACTACATTTGTTATTTTATGATGTATTACAATTTCTTTGCTTCCAAAAAAAAAGGGAAAGAAGAGCCTTTCTTTTAACATTTATTTCCTTTATACGTGTACAGAGAAAAAGAGTTTTTTTCTTGCCCTGCGATGATCATGTCTCTGTCTCTTTGTGGACAGGGAGCCTGATATTCCAGCTTGGGCTCCTTTGCTGTACCAGCTGCAGCTGCTGGACATCAGAGAGAAACCAGACCCATTAACTCTGCCCATCGCTGACCGCATCCGCATCGGCAACCAGAAACGAGAGCGAGGAAACTTTCATTTTCAGAGGGAGGAGTACAGTATGGCTGCCAGGGCTTACTGTGTGGCTCTGGACGTGCTAACCACACGCAACGCAGGTACCCCAGCATCAAAACGTGGTTTTGTTCGCAGAAAAAGGATTCCTTGCTGTTGGTTTTGAAATGGATGGGCTTAAAAAAAAGAAAAAGTGTATAGACACGCACATGGTATAAGACACAGCTTCTGATCTGAGAACCACAAACCTCACATGCCACATTTCAACATCAACTTTAGCCTGAAATGACATAACAGAAGTGCTCTCCACCACTGCGCCGGCACCATAATCACGGCATCTCGATGCAGAGCCATGCTCATCTCTGAGCAGAGCAGCACAAGTGATGTTTCTGCTTGATTCTTTTGCATAATCAGAGCCAATCAACTTCCTTCCTATTTCCATCTCCTTAATCACTTTAATCATTGACGAGGCAGCGAGGGCCCCCGGAGAGAAATGTGGCTGAACGAGTCAATAAGGAGACAAACATGACAAGATTCATGATGTATCAATGAAGATGGAGCAGTGAGTGAATCCCGAGAGGCGCTCGAGAGAGGAGTTTATCAAAGCATCCACATCATGTAATTAGTGGATGAGAAGAAGGCGAAAAATGCAGGAGAAGGGCCAACAAGCTGGCTCTCACTGGGTCATACGAGGCCCATCGAGGGGCCCCGGATGACCCAATCATGATCGCTTAACAATTATGATTCAGGATGCTCTGAGTTTGTAAATAACTGTGATTGATTAATGATTCCATACTTTTATTTTTGCTTATCAATAAAATGATCATTTTTACTTGCCCTGATAAGACTTGAATTTTAGAAGAGAATAGCCCTAAAGGCATCCAGCACATCTCAGTGGACCATAAACTCAGTATCCACTCACCAGCTTGTTCAGCTTTTCCCAAAGATTTGGATGTAAGTCTTCTCTCGAAAATACTTGATATGGATTTATTTTCTTCTGTTAGAGACCATCAAAACCAGGAAATAACTTTTGAATTTGAGATAGCAGGTATAGATAATATCATTGAACTGACTTAATTTATTCCACATTTAACAAGTCAGATTTTGTGTGTGTGTGTTTTAAATGTACTGATTTTTTAAAAAAAATATGGAGATGCTTTCTGTGCATCCTCACAGATGTGGTCTCTTAACTGCTGAAAATTGTTTCCCAGCCTGCCCAACGCTGAAAGTAAAATTCCCTTGTGCCAACAAGGGATAGTTAATGTTTTATACCGGCCTTATAATAGTACCTTGTGAGAGTTTCTCCTTTAAGACAAATCACCAAGATGATCTAAGAAATTCCTGGCAAAACTTGATTCTCTACTTCTTCTGTCTCCAATAAAAATAAACGATTCACCATGAAGTGTCCAGCACAGCAGGGTATCTGGGATGATGATCCATCATCTCTCTGTGCAGATGGCAGTGATGTTGGTGTGCAGGCGGAGGAGGAGGAGGTGCGGGAGTATCGGTTGAAGTGTTTAAATAATCTGGCCACCACCCAGATCAAGCTGGAGAGGTTCGATGAGGCACTACACACCAGCCGGGACGTCCTGACCCTCGAGCCAAATAACGTCAAGGCTCTTTTCAGAGCGGGAAAGGTAAGGGCCCAACCTGTCGCGTTACTACTGTATCAGCACACTAAAGGTAGCCTAGAAATCTACATGCACTGCTTAGGCATCGACCTTCGAAGATTCAGACTTTTTCTTCGAAAACTGAACAGAAGACAACACTCAAATTGGTTGTTTGCAAGGAAGGTGTATTTGCTGTTTTGCTGGCAGGCTGCAGCAAAAGTTTAATTTACTCTTTGACACAACACATTCTCCCATTGACTCGTTTCTGTTGCTCTGATTGGTTGTAGCGGTAACCAACTGCATCCGAAGAAAGTTCGACGAGCAACCGTTGGTGCCACCCCTTGGACGGGGAGGCTCTATGGATCATTTTCAGACCGTACAAGTTTTTAGATGTGCGTCTGATCTATCAGGCTACATTAAAAGCACGTAAAGTAAACGTACAGTGCCCGACCAGATGGGGGCAGCAGATTATGAGGAAGTTAATGTGTCAAGTGTCAGCTCCTGGCCTAAGACACAATAAAGTGCCCTGTAAACACACCTCTTCATTCTTCTTCCTTCCTCCCCCACATGTGCTCCACAGCAGCTGACGTAGAAATACAACCCTGTGACACTACTGTGTAACAATTTGTTATTATACTGTAGAGTAAATAGTAGCATGCATTAGCAAAAATAATTTAGTCTACTTACCAATGTGGACAAACAGAACGTTTACAGCATCTCCATCTTTGCTTTAGGAGATCCCCTCTCTCATGGTGACATCAGCCCACTCTTTGCTCCCATTGGCTGTAGCTTGATTGGCAGTTCCTCTGATAGCTCCAAAAAACTGGTTTCCTAGACACCCTTTAGCAGGTGGAGACAGCATGGCAACTCAACAGTGACTGTTTTTGATGTGTCTTCGAGTCATTCATACATTATGATTGAGTGCTGATTACCGAGCTCTGACTTCTCGTTGGTATGGCTCCTTGCCAGTGAGCGAACTCGGCATAAATGGTGTCATGGAGAAATCTGCTGTGACTGTAAGATGAGAGGTGAAAAATGAAACATTGAAATGAATGAAAAGTTGTTCTCAGTGAATTTATTAAATGCTGCAGCAGGAGAACAGGTTCAACAGAGGTATCACCAATGTCTCCAGTGTGATGTGGGCCGTCTGAACAGAAAGTGTAATTTATGAGTGATCTGCTCATACAAGGCACCTGGCATGTGTGTAGGTGTTAACTACTATCCATTCTGTAGAAAAATGTATGGCTGATTAGGTCAGCACGCTGTTCTCAGGAAGGAGATCTTGAAAGTGTATCATTCAAAAATATGTGGGTGGTTGTCTTAGGGTTCTCAGTAACGTTAAGAAGCCAATTTGAGCCTGTCTTCTGCAAAGTCTAACAAAGAACAAAAGAGGAGGAGGATGCAGTTGGAGCGGTTAATCTGTAAAAAGGTTATGAGTACATGGTCACACTATGCATGTCTCAAAGACCAGTAAAGTATAAATTTATATAAACAAAGGTCCATCAGGTGGTACTCTCAGAATGATTGACATTTGAAAAGAATCCACCCTCAGCCATTTTCTCTCTTCTTCAACAAAACTATAATGTGACATCCAAATGGTTGTTTTGTTTTTTGTTTTTTACTATATATATATATATATATATATATATATATATATATATATATATATATATATATATATATATATATATTCTCAGTCAGTTATTTGGTTGGTTTTTAATTTTTTGTTGATTTCTAATTCTGACATATAGCAGCTTTAACCTCCTAAGACCTGGTTAACCCCCACCCCCCCCAATTTGGGCACTAGTTAAAAAAAATAAATATTGTGACGTAGTCAACAAAATGTGTGATGTCCCCATTTGTGTATGTCAGGTCTTAGGAGGTTAATGTGGACTTCCTAGAAGGTGAAGTTAGTTCTTGAACCATCTTGTGCGTTGTTGCTCTTTCCTTCATGTTCTGACTCATGGCTGCTCCAACAGCACTCACACCGCAGGTCTTTTAATCTCTTGCAGCTGCTGTCAGACCAGGGTGAATACAAAGAGGCGATGGAGCTGCTAAAAAAAGCCTTGAAACTGGAGCCAACCACCAAGGTGAGATTATGCGGGTGAAGAGGTCCTTCCTCTCACCATGCTTCTTCTAAATCTGCTTGTGAATCCCTCACACACTCCCACTAACACACACACACACACACGCTGCCTGGCGACCAGTGTTACTAGAGCTTGTGAATTTACCCATGAGTGCATCTGAACAATGACCACCTGTGTTCTTTTAGGCTGCAGCTTATCATTTCAACTAGAAAACATTTAATTTTAGATCTGTTCAGCAAATGTGCACATCTTCCTTCTAGCTTGCCTTTTACCTTTTGCTTTAGAGAGCTGACATTTGCCCCGAGAAGACATGACTTGTTTTGTCATGTCTTTGTGGTTTGACTAATCTGCAAAATCCTCCAAAGAGGTTCTGGTAAACTGCACATCTGGCTTATCTGGATGAACACAATGTTCCTCAGACTTTGTAGCAAACACAGTTGTTTTTTTTTTTTTTTTTTGTAAAGATAGAACAGGATAAGTAATGATGTGCCAAGAGACAAGACTGACAGCCTTGGTTATACCATGTTGTGTGAAACTGTTATCTTCTCAAACACGATGCATTACTTTGCTGGAAGTAGCCATAAGAAGATGAATGAACTGGTCAATAAGGATGGAGATAATACTCAAGATGCTGCAACGGGGTCTTAAGTGCTCCAAGAAAATAGTTCCTGACTATTACACTGCCACCAACAAAAACCTTGGTTGTAACAAATGGAATCTGCAGTCTGGCCTGTTGAAGATGAATAATTATTGTTAGATATATCAGCCAAAAAAAAAAAAAAGTCAGGGGTGCAGTTAGGTCATCTCAGAGTTGTGTGATTGGTAGATGGTGACAGATGGTGCAAACATTGTTAATGGCATGGTGTTGTGTGCCAGTATGGGAGGAAAGAAGAAAAAAAAAAAATCAAAAGTCAGATGTGAACCATGTTTTAAACACCATTTGTGCAGTGATGTAAATTATACTGTATGAGTCACAAATTCATATTATAGTCATAACGTCGATGTTTTTGATGAGTACAGGCGTCTTTTTCAGGAGTAATGAATAAATCTTGTTTCCAATTTAAGGATAGTATAGAAAGCATTTGCTCTGACATCCTACTGTTATTATAGGTTTACAGCTAGCGAACGTGACAGAATCGTTCTGAATTAGAAATGACACAGAATTACTTACCCTACCTTTAAATGCTGGCGATTCATGGTGTTGTGTTTTCCTGTGACACGTTTTGGACCACATTCTACTTTTCCTACACATCAAAAATACTTTCATATGACAGAAGTCCCTCCTTTGTTTGAAACCCACGTTTGATCTGTACATTCACGTTCAACACGTACTTCTCTAAAGATTACAATTAAATGTTGTTTCCCCATGTCTAGATGTGGGCTGTTTTTGACTGGTTAGTGTTAGGAGAACCTTGCTTCACATCAGCGGGCATGACTGTGATACAGGCAGGAGTCTGATTTAAGCCGTCGTCAGTTATGATGCATAAAGTATAATACAATTACAGCCTTTGCAATATCATTTTCGTAAACTGTTCAGCCCTCCAGTACACATTGGGCAAGTGTGAGAATGTAAATGTGTGGGTCACGCAAGTCGAGTGGTTTCGTCAAATTCTCGAAGAAATATTAAAAACACACACATAAACATAAGTTTATTATTGTCTCTGTAAATCCCTGTGGTCCAGCTGCAGAAACGTAAGAAAAAGCCTGACTCACACTTTCCAGCAGAAAAAAAAACATACTCGTGTACAGAACCGGTCATCGAAAGGAAACTTAACTAAAATCACAGTTTATGGCCTTTAGTTTGTGGTTTTTATGCAACACAGAACATTTCCATCAGCTGTTTACAACACACCGCTGCCAGAATGACTGTGACCTGACACAAAGAGCACACTGCCACCTTCACAAAGACGTCTGGCGTTGTCTAGACAAGACGAAAATATTTTGCTGCTTTAGTAATTACACCCTAGCCCCATCGTTCAGGAACCTGATTTAGCTTCTGTGTGATAAAGGTTTGGCTCCATTGGTAAATCACAGAGAGGAAAAGGACAGTAGGCTTTTCTGGGAATTTATACTGTAATGATTAATTTCTTCACAAACTAAAAACATTTTGTCTTTTGAATATACATGTCTGAAAAAGTTTCAGTGGAAAATGTATGAATAGCAATCATTTGTTGGTGGTAGTCCTAAAAATCTACAACTGTGCTGAAAGCTTTAATTCAGGACTCTGGTCTCATCTGCTGGGCAATTTGAAAACTACACCTTAACCTTCCTCTTCTCAGATTTTGGACAGGGTTTCTTTCAGTATTTAAGCTAAGAGCTGTTTTTATTTTTAGTTATATATCTTTTAAAAAATAATTCTCCCTTATTCTCCAGGCAATCCATGCTGAGTTATCCAAACTCGTCAAAAGACAATCAGGAGGCAAAGACACCCAGCAGTGGAAGTCCAAACCAGCAGAGATGCTCGGAGACAATATCGCCCCTTTCCTGATCCCTTCCAAGAAGAAACCCTCTGTAAGGCGTCACATTTGCACACCTCAAACATTGTTTTGTTGTGATGAACAACAGACTAGATTCGGGCCGTCTTTGTTGTGTTTTAGGGAATTTCCTGGAAGCTCATACTGGGAGCTCTGGTGGTGGCCTTGAGCAGTTTAGTGACGTCAGTGATTCTGGCTGCAAGAAACTGAAATGTCTCCAGGAAGGAAATGCTGTGATGTGCAGGAGCCACTGGGTCTCCAGTCCTCTTTCATCAGGTTTCCACTCTCACAGCAGCACTGGAACATGAACTTGAATTCATTGAAAGATGCATAAAAGAATTGAATGAATGCAGCACTTTTGTTTTTTAGGACCAACAGACGTTTTGGAGAGAAGCTGTCTCAGATTGTTTTATTTGATGAAGGGATTATATTTCTTTTTGTTTTGGAAAATGTTACGCAACAACAGATGCTCAAAAATGCATGGAACAAAACAAAACCTACAAAAAAAAAAAAAGCTAAGTTTAGTACATAAACAACAAAAATCTTTGATCAGTGCTCGAGGAGGAGGTAAAAACAGACAAACATTACAATAAAATGTTTAAAAAAAAAAAAAAGACTTGTCTGTCAGACATTTGGTCTCTTAAGACAATTGAAGGGAAAAAAAAAAAAAAAAAAAAAGAGACTTTGTCTGGTGAAACCAATAAAAACATTTAAGCTAAATCTTGATTTAACTGTTAATAGTCCTTATCATTTCATAAAATAATTTTATTTCTAAATAAATATAAACAGTAAAGTCCGTATAAGCTTTATGATATGTACATTTATATCTGTGCATGTGCAGTTTTCTAAATAAAGAAACCATTTTTGATCAAATGTTTATGAAACTATAACGTTAAAAAGTGAAATATATCAAAGTTAAAAAACAGAAGAGTTGTGTTTTTCCTTTCAAAATAAAAGCAGCATATTGTCCTTCATTGTTCCATGTGTGTACAAACGTCAGGTTTCTAGAGTCCGCAGCAGCCGCTGAGAGTCTTCTTTGGGTTGGTTTGACTCAGTCTGACCTGAGATTCTGATTTCCTCAGTTTGACATTTTTCTTTACTTCTCTGTGGGAAAGTTAAAAAGGATCCAGTGTTCATTGTTTAAAATGGAGTTAAAAATAAATTAAACTCTCTCCAGTGTCCTACCTTGCTAGGTGAAGCACTGTCTCCACAACGTTGGTTCCCTCTTTAGCACTTGTTTCACAGAACAGGGCGCCATACGCCTGCAGAAATCTTTATCAGTTTATTTTGTCACCTTGGAGACCAAGTGATAAGCATTTTCCCCTCCAGATGGGATGAAAAACTTACCTTGGCTAATTTTTCTCCGTGTTCACTGCTCACACATCTCTGGGCTGGAAGCTGCTCCCGGAGGTCCACCTTGTTTCCAATGATACAGAGGGAGATCTCCTCATCAGTGGAATCCTTCATAAAAACAAAGAGGACAGCAAATATACTGGTTTTTATTTTGGTGCGTGTAGCAGTGATAATCTGGAGTTTGTGTAAGGGTTTTTCTCTGGTGGGGATAAGTTTGGCTCAAAGGAGCTCTGGGCATGAGTCTGGTTCTCTTCGGTCTGTGTAAATGCAGGAACCAAAACAGCTGTACTGTGAACCTTTGACATGCTGGTCTTGGTATGGCCATTGGCAAATTATGATGCTGTTTGCTGTACAAAACTCAACTATGGGTGGACCCCAAGTGTTTGTTAAAAAGAAAAAAAAAAGAAAGAAAAAAAAGCTTCCATACAAAGCTTCTATAAGTAGTGCATTGTGGGTTGTGAGGGAGCACATAAACACAGCAAAAGAATGCCAACGGATAAATGGCATTAAGCTGCAGTCATGTTTCATTTACAAACCGCATAGTTTGCCTGGAGTGATACAAGTGAACAATATAAAAAAAGAAAAAAAAAAAAAAGAAAAGGCCAACTTTGGGTCAAAATGCGTCATTATTGTGTTGCTACGCTTTTCAGGTCTTCACTTCAGGCCGGTTGTCATGGAAACATGACATTCTGCAAACAGTGATGCTGACTAATGACGGCACTGACCGTTGTCATGTGACTTGTGGTGCAGCACTTGGGCTTGAGTGAAAACACATATGAACACTGACCTAAACAAAAAGTGATTCAATATAATCCAGTCTGCCCCAAGGATGCACTATGGACACAAATATAAGCGACAACAGCTTCAGTTTATCACCATAGTTACCTGAATCTGATCCACCCATGCTCTCACATTGAGGAAGCTGCTCTCTGAGGTGACATCATACAGCAGCAGGACTCCGTGAGCTTTGCGGAAGTAGGACCTGGCAATACTACGAAACCTGAAGTCAAAGGGAATACAAATCTATTTAGTCATGAAGTTTCTTCTGAGTTAGCATTAAAAACCATCAACATATTCACAATAATCTAACAAAAACAGCTTTTTCATTTTGCTACTTCTTTAATATTCATTCTGGAGGGCGTGGCAAACCTTTCCTGCCCCGCTGTGTCCCATATCTGCAGACTTGTCGTCTCTCCATCCACCAGCATCTTCTTCATCTGGAAATCCACCCCTGAGAACAAAAACAAAACAAACAAAAAAATCACTCACTCATTTTAACATCTGAAATCAAGAAAGTCAATGTGTCCTCCTTCACTTTCAAACAATACTTTTACTAAAATCCCTTCAAAGTAAAGAAGAACTCACACGAACAGTCAAAACTTAGTGTCCAGAAGGTTGATGCCTTAAATATTTTT
>JAOWBL010000021.1:8126422-8145721 GCA_028564865.1 Zenarchopterus dispar | reverse complement strand
TGTGTGAAGAATGAGTCCAAATGTCTTATCTGAGTCTCACAAAGAACAAACCACATAAGTGAACTCAAATGGGCAATGCACATGAGCCAATATGGAACCAGTGAACAATAGAGCCCCATTTTTTCAGCAGGGTTATATTTCAGATGGGCTCCATATAAAAATGTCAGTTGGGATTGACAAGGCTTCTATTTGAGATGTTTAAAAAATGAAAAGGAAATACTATTACTGCAAGAAATTTTGAGTAAGCACACTGAGTCAGAACTAGATGTCAAATTATCTGTAACACTCATAGGGTTAAGCTCCATTTCAGTTTTTTTCTTTTTCCCGGCAAAACTTTATTTTGAAATGTTGATAAAACTCATTTGTGAAATGACTGCATTTCAGTTAAATCAAGTACTAAGTAATGTTCTCTCCCTTAGCAAAAATAAAAAATTTAAAAAATAAAAATAATTTAAAAAAAAGTCATCCTAAAATTATGATTTTATTGATAAATCTGGGAGGGGGGCCTTCAACAAGCCTGGCCCAAGAACCTGCTGGACCATATTCCGTCCCTGTGCTCTACTAATAACTGATACTCTTGAGTATAAAAAGTCAAATATCATTATTTTAAAAACTGAACGGGTTTCTTGTGCTTTCAGGGAGCTTCTCCAGGTTAAAGGTAACATGTCTTTTTTTTCCTTTTGTTTTTAATACCCGTGGGAAAAATCGGACAAATAGCATCTTTATTCACTGGGAGTGCTGCGTCAGACTAGACAACACAGTACATAAATACAAAAAAAAAAAAAAAACCTACACATCTTTACTTACAAATGGGAAAGTTAGTGGCAGCTATAAACTCCCACATTCAAGATCTAAAGTTACAAGCACCTGCTGTTATCTCATGCTAGCTAGCAGGTAGCTAACGGCGTCAGTAGCCGTTGGAAATAATGTCAGAGGACTCCAGGTGTGACTTTACCTGCCAGAGAGGACAAACCCCGCATCCACCCTGTCTACAAACTCTTCCCAGGGGGTTTGGGATGCCCCGGAGCCAAAAGACGCCAGGTCCATGGTCTCTGAAACCTCCCGGAACCGGGAGGAAAACTTATTGTAGTCGATGTAACCGTCCTCGAAAGCTCCGAACTTGCCGAACAGAGTTTTGATCTCCGCCTCCGGGACGTTGAGTTCGTGGCAGACAACCGTGAAGTCTTCATACTCGATCATACCGGACTTGTTCACATCACAAGCAGAAAATAGTCTGCGAAGGCTGGGCCGATCCATGGCCACTGATAAAACTTGTTTAAAACTTTCCAGTCCGCTCCTCCGTTAACGCTCACCGACTGACTGCTGGGAGTCGGACCAAGTAAAAGATCAAATCAGAGCCGCGGATTGGTCCAGGTCTCAGTGTGGGCGGGGCATCAACCCAATCAATAGAGCCAGTGTGCCGCCTCACCTACGGTCCATCAGTTACTATGGCAACAGGAGTTCGCGTTTATTTGTCTTATATGTGACGTTTGAGGGTAGAGGAGCCAAGTTACAGTAGTAAACCCACGTGAAACAGTTCTGCTGGCAGTCTGTTTGTCTTTGAGGTGGATGTCAAGGTAATATCACACGCAAACATCTTCCTCTTAGATCCACTATTTGCAGAGAATGTGTCTTGCTCCGTCCTAATAGATAGAACTGTACATAAAATCTTTAGAAACATGTGCATTTTTTTTAAAAGCTTTCATAATTTATTGATGTCTTAAAGAAACACCAGTGATGTTTTTTGTTTAAAAGACTGCAAATATGCAGTATAAAAGGTCTCTTTCCCCCCATGTCTTCATAGCAGCTGGTTTTAGAGGTGTAGTCAGCAACTTCACTTCACCTCCTTATTCTTTTGGGTGTGCCCAAAGTCTGCAAACTTACTGCAGCATCATGACGCAAATGGGCAAAACAAACAGGTCCGGGAAGTAAACTTGAATACATCCACCATATGTCATAGGAGTTAACTGTAGCTACCAGTTGCTTCAGGTGATTCATGCAAAGCTGTGAAGTGAATGTTTGCAGCAGGATATCCCATTTCAGATGTTGCTTTGGTGACAAAAAATCAGAAATGACTGCTCTGTTTAGCCAAAGGCGCTATGCAGCTATGCATCCTGATGCCACCTTCCCAACCAATGGGAAACAGCAACGTAACCGGTCTAATGTCAAGATATATTTTATATAGATGCCATGTTCATTTTAAACAGCTATTGTTTCGTTAACATTTCATAGCATGATGCTGGCTGATGTGGAGGTGATCATGGCTAACAGTTGGCTAAGCCAGCTGCTAAAAACATCTTCACCTCATTTAAAAAAAAATGAATTGCTTTTCATAGTATGTTGTCTTTATAGAGGATATCAGGTGGCCATTTCCATCCATTTTTGTCTTGTCTATGATACTTCTAAATTAGCCTTGCACTTGTCATACAGCAAAAACAGTTTAAAATTATTTTAGAAAAATGGAAAAAAAAATAGACAAAGCAATTCCTGGAGAAATTGCATAGGATCACTGCTACTGATCGTGCCAGGTCTCTTTCTTACTGCTTAGAAGTCTGAGAAGGAAAAAAAAAAAAAAAAGTCTGTGTAAACAGAGCATGTAACTAAGAAGTTACTGAACAACTGTGACTTCTTCATGGCAACGGTTTCCAAGGTGACGCATAATGGGTTTCAGTTAAGGAGCTGTGACTGGCAGTTCATGGTTTCCATGGTGTCCTATGGGAAGCAATTCCACCCCACTTAAGACTGAAAATGCATTTAAACATGTTTGGACACCACTATAAATTGGTGATAGTGGATTATATAGCAACTAGGAGATGGTTTTGGACAGGTTGACTGTCTGAAATAGGTGCTATTTAAAGTGAAACAGTTACTCAAAATTAATTTTCATTACCACTCCAAGAGCCACAAGGCTTTTTCCTCTACAAATCTGTGTAGCGTTGGTGTTTCTGGACCAAAATGTACTGGATTGTACAGTGAAGCTAAGGAAGTTTTATATGGAGGCTTTTGGCAAAATAATATAAAGTAAGTAAGTTAAATAACTGTCTGCTGCCTTAGAGAGTTACATTGTAAGAGAGACAGATTTTTTTTTTTGTTTAGAAATTGAGATGTGTTGACTCCAAACTCTTGAGCAGTTTAAATAAAAGGTTTGTCGTTTCGTTTTAAACTTCCTATAGTTTGTAGTCAAGTGACAGAAGTTTATCTTGACTTTCTTGGTATGCTCTCAAAAACGTTCACTTTTAAAATGAACATGGTCTCCATATGCAACATATATATTAGACCAGTTAAATTGCTGTTTCCCATTGGCTGGGCCGGTGACATCATGATGCATAGCCAGAAGCTGTTCTCATATACACGGCTGTTTTAGTCTGTAAAATTGAACAAATCAAGTTAATCCTCATCTCATGTGTTTAAATGAAGTCCAACCATCCATTTTCTATACCTGCTGAATCCATCTACATGGTCATAGGGTCTTCTGGAGTCTATTCCAGCTCATTACAGGTGAGGGGCAGGGATACACCCTGGACAGGTCACCAGTCTATCACAGAACCATGTATATAGACAAACAACCACGCACACTCACACCTCTGGGTAATTTAGAGTTCTCAATCAACCTAACATACATGTTTTTGAACTGTAGGAGGAAGTCAGAGTACTCAGAGAATACCCACCCAACCAGGAGGACATGCAAACTCCACACAGAAAGACTTCTCCCGGCCCAGGAGTCGAACCAGGAAGCTTACATGAAGTCCTGAAATTAAGTCTCACACCGTTGAGTTTAGATACTTTGATAATTTAGCAAAATCTAACAGCACCCTCATACATTACTTTTTTTTTTAACCTTATGATGACATCCAAGGTAAGAATTCATTTTTGCAACACTTAAGTCCAAAAATGCAGAAAAGTATTCTATGTTCACTCTAACACTACACCAGTGTGGATCTATACTCAGTATGTGTTAAAGTGACGAGTCGTTCCAATAAAAATAAGTCATCCATTTGATATTTATTAGAAAAATTAAAATAAAATGTTTTTATATACAATAAAAAAAGAAAAAAAACTGTGATGTATGATACAAAAAATACAATTCACAATATTTTTACATTGGCAGCTGAATTTACAAAAACAAACAAAAAAAAAAAAAACAACTTTTACTTGCTGTACAATACATGTTGACGAGAGTCTGAGCCACGTGTACTGTCACTCACAGAAGGCCTGACTATAGTGGTTCATTAAGAGGGACCAGACACTAATACTTACACTGTGGCGTCAACAGTTGTGGCTTCTTCTCAGAGAATCTGCACACATTTGCCTAAAACACTACTATGTTGTATTTCTTGTGGACTTGCTGTGGCAAATTCAATATATTTTTGACGACAGCCACTTCACTAAAAGCTGCCGCGTGTGTGTGTTAGTAATAACAGTCAAAGCATGAATCTTTCATACTGCACGAGAGATTACAGATGACCACTCCTTGAAGTTAAAATTCAATTTTTGCAGTGCATTTTATAAGAAATGTACCATAATACTAATGTGTTTCATATTTTCTTTAAAAGTGGTTATTTATGTACTACACTTTAAGAATATAATTTCATCCCTGACTGAGCTTGAACCCATCTGATCAAATAATGAATTAAAACAAACACCATGTGAGCATGTGTTGTACAAACACTGACTTTGTTAAACTGCATGGATTCATTGTTTTTCCATCGTTTCTGAAGATTGGCCAGTCCTGTCACACCTGCAGCGTCGCATCTGACTCTGCAACACCACTACCTGGTTAGTTAATGATCTCGAGGCACATCACATGATTATTATTTCAGAAGGCATTGTTCATTTCTACCAAGGCAGATTTGTACTCGCATCTACAACCTGCATTGTACTAAGGCGTTCATCATCATGTGCAAATCCAAGCTTTCTGAGTCAAGTCGCACGCCTTCTCTTTGTGCATGAAACTTTGTGTAATTTTGAGTCAAACTCAAGTAAGACTTTTTATGGTGTACCTGGTCATGCTGTCGTGTGACCTATACATTTGGTGGTTTATGTGGTACAGTATAATATTCATATAATATATTTGCACAGAGAGAAAAACTAAATGGGCTATTTCTATGTTTATTATTGGATGAGAATGAAAGTTATTGCTTTGATGGTTGCCTTTAAGACCATTTAAGCAAGCAGAGGATGTTCTTTCCCTTTCATTGATAACACTCGACACTTAATATTTCTGTCAAAAGTGAGGTTATACTGGTGTGTTGTATTTCAGATGACGTAAAATGTCTTTTTTTCCCCTATTATTTCCCTTTGAAAACAGTTCCAGATGTTTAAAACACCAAAATATAACCTCTAATATTAAACGTTTGGCCACATCATCAGTAAAATATTCGTAAATGTTTTATCACGCTGCAATAGATCAACTGCCACAGGTTTCCATGACGATGCTGGACCTTCGTCTCTTGTACTGTTATGCCAGCCTCTCAGAGTTTCATGATGTTCTTCACTAAAACACATCAAAAATGGCTCAACTCTATTTCACCGTCGCAGTTGGGTGCAATTTTTTTTTTTTTGCAGAGCCACAGACCCTAAAGTCATTCACAGCGCCAGTACCTTTGTGCTTACTCAGTCTCAAGGTGAGGTTTTCTTTACGTTTACCTCAATTCACATTATGTGCTTTGCATAGACTGGCTGTCTCATGAATAAGAGCATGACAATACCTGGAATGAGCTTTTCTTTTTTGTTGCATTCAGTTGAAGAAAGCCATGAAAACTCAAAAAGTTGGAAGTCAGGCCTCTCCAGAGGAACATTTAAACCCAGAAACAATTCAGATACTTTGAACATATATTTGTGACTTCATTTAATTTTGTTGTTTGTGTCCCCCATTTATAAATACATTTAACCTCACTTGTGATTCTCATCTTCTTTTAATTATTATTAGTATTTTCACTCTTTCTGCACACAGACTAACCAGAAAACCTTGCCTTTTTTTTTTTTTTTTTTTACATCACCGACTTGCTTGTGTATACTTTGCTACAGTACGGTACATAGTGCATAGCCTCAGAAGGAAAATAAAACATCAGACACCGTGTCGGTGTTAGAGGCAACATGTTCGCCTTTCAAAGCGTTACCAGTGTAAATATATGGACGGACAGAGCGCCATTGCTCTGAAACTGAATCACTACATGATGCTTGTGATGTCACCTCTACATTCCCGTGACTTGCGTGTGAAAGCGTCATTAGTCTGAGGACAAACTGGAGCTTCTCCATCTTCAGTGTGACTCAGGTCCACTTCAGTAAGGGCACGTGAGAGGAAAGTAGAATGAAATCCACATTGAACCACAGGGACAGAACTAAAGGAGGAAAAGTGCAAAATCTGTGTAATGAAATGTTTGTCCACGAGAGTGCTTCTTCGCCGCCTTATAATGTTTTGTCTTTCTAAACAAGTGCACTGTTTTCTCTGAGTTCACTCCATGTAAAATGAAGGCGGCCTCACACTATGGAGTCTTTGATTTCAGAGCCTAGTCTGACTCGTGGTCGCGGGCATGTGGGGGAGATCTCTACGTGGCTCTCTCTGAAGTTCAGAGGCCTTTTCTCAGACTCTGAGAAGCTCTTGCTGTTGTCTGGCGATGAGCACTCGTGCGGCGGAGTGCTGCAGATGTAGTTGTCGTTCAGGGTCTGGTACCCTTTGTGATCTGAAACTGATGTTGGAACTGCGTTGCCGTTGAGCGGCAGGTTCTCAGCTGTTTTAACAACGATTTTGGGCTTCTTCTGCTGCATGTTTGGGCACTCTCCCTCCTTGAGCATGGACTTCATGTGGTCGCGGTGTCTGTAAATCACAAAGAGGGAGAAGACCACCAGGGAGAATCCAAGCAGGGCGCACACCACTATCAGCTCATTCCAGTAGGTCTTGGTGTTGGTCTGCAGCAGACGCGTTTCCCCAGGTAGGTTGATGGATTCGTCCTGGGAGATCTGGGGTTCACGGGAACGGCCTGACGCGGTCGTGCTCTCCTGCTTGGCCTCGCCCCTCACGCAGTAGTTCGCCAGCAGCTGTCTGAAGCCTTCCTCAACCGACCAGCACTCGTAGGTTTCCTGCCTGTCCGCCTGAGCCACCACCACCAGGCCCCCCTCTGGGCTGGGGTAATGGAAGTGGCTAGCGTTCTCACTGAACTCCCACAGACTTTCAGCCAAATTAGAGCGCGGCTTGCAAGGCAGCACTTTGAACGTGTTGGCCGGGATAATGATCACCTGGCATGACGATGTCCCTGTAGAAAGGCAAACCAGAGACAGCTCTAGTCAGGTGCTGCATGAATCGTATCACACTGGACACAAAGAGAGGACAGTTTTGAGGAGAGGAAGTTCTCATACGTGCAGGTGGAGGTCTAGCAAACCGGGGGCTTGGTACAGTCTTGTTGCAAATAGCTGATGTGTCTGCTTCATCTACATCCTGCACACCAGCACTGAAAGACACACACTTGATCATTAAGGCTGCTTCTGAAACATGATCACCTACCATCTTATATGTGAAAAAAAAGAAAGTTTAATCTGCTAAACGGTTGAAGAGTTCATACTTGCTTGCAGGCGCTCTCCTGATGTCGACACACTGCCTCTCATTCCAAGCACAGTATGGATCCCTGGAGAGGATGCACTCCCCACAGCTCTGATAATTACTGCAGTTAGCGACTGGGACCTCCACCAGTTCAGAGAGAGACGAAACATAAAGCTGACCCTATGGAAGCGGAGTTGGGAGTGGGGCCAGGGAGCAAGAGGCCCAAATACAGTTAATGGGGCAGTATTTTCAAGCTTTCATCCTTGTCTGACTGTGATCTAAACATATTGCAGAGGGGGATTTTTTTCAACCATTTTAAACACATGCCAGGATTGAAATCCAGCTGATAAAAAACCTGCAGTTGTTTGCAGAACCCTCTGTGAGATAAAGCTCCATGTAATTATCATACTGAACACTGTGTCTGCTCATTAGGCTCTGAGTCTTAATGGCCTGTGGAATCTCTAAACTGCCAATAAACGAATTTACCAAAGCTTACTGGTTCATACGAGAAAACCCCAGGACTTAAATTGTATCTGCATGTCTCAGATTACCTTTTCAGTGTCCAGCTCAATGTGTTGCACCGGTTGGGAATCCCGGAAGATCACCATTTCCTCAATGATGTGCATCTTGTTTTTGACGTTGATGGCTTTATGAAGTCTGCCGTCATCTAGAAAAAGACATGGTTCATATCTTAGCGCCAGGTAACAGCAAGAGTGTGATGAGTGCTGTTTGTTTATGATTGTGAAGGTAGGTGGGAGGTGGCATACCTGTGCCAATGAAGAGCACGTGATACACTTTTTTAGCTGTTTTAACTCGATGGACAGCGATCTGCGTGTAGCGCACGTTTCGTTTCAGCAGAAGAGGCTGGCTGCGGATCACGCTGTCCATTAGGAAGTGGTCCT
The DNA here is from genome assembly GCA_028564865.1 of Zenarchopterus dispar. Classification (NCBI taxonomy): domain Eukaryota; kingdom Metazoa; phylum Chordata; class Actinopteri; order Beloniformes; family Zenarchopteridae; genus Zenarchopterus; species Zenarchopterus dispar. The sequence goes on along the minus strand of JAOWBL010000021.1, from coordinate 8,137,282 downwards.
TGACAAAGTTCAGCACCTTGTCTGGCATGTGGAGTGAGGAGGAGATGCCCTGCTTTCTGGCAGCATTTGTGATACACTGTTAAAACAACATATAAAACCACTTTAAAAAAAAAATACAAACACACTGTATAGAAACCCAAACTGCTCCTCGACTGCATCTCTTCATCTCATAGTTTTACATATTTCAGCGATTCTACTGTGATAAGCCTTCATGTTGATAAAAATCATGTAGTTTGATAAAAATCAATGTGATATTTAAGTCAGAAGATGAGTGATGTACAGATTGTTTGAAAGTTTTTATGTGCTTTTTTCAAATGTAATCAAACAGAAAATCCTGAAAAAAAAAACTTTTTTGGGAGAAAAGCTATTCCAACAGTTTATTGATTTAAAATATACATTTAAAAAAAAAAGAATTCAAAAGTCTTTTCGTGAATCCTTAACTGTACAAAACGTTTGAAATAGTGATGTAGCACAAACTAACTTGTAATTATAACTCAGGTTAATTTCGTTTTGTGATACTGTCACAGGTTTACTGTTTCACTTTCTTGTTGATGCACTTTTTTGTTGAGTCTACTACCGCTATATCTTGTGGTGTCCTAATTCCTAGTTGGAAAAGCTATGGCGAAGGGCTACATAGTCCTCCAAACAGAGCTCTTTCAAACACAGGGGTACATGGAAAACAAGAGCCAAATGAATTCCTGCAAACACAACACAACCAGGACAGGAGATCAGAGCTATGATACGTTGGGAGGTTTTTGCAGACAGAAAAATAGATAACGGACACTTCCAAGAAATCTACCTTCAAATGAAACTGAAACTGATGTTTTAAAATGAAAAAAAAAAAAAAATCCTTTGACCTGCTGTGAGAAAAAAAGGATTCACAAACAAGTTTTGGATTCAAATTTAATAATAAACACTGTATGTTTTCAGACTCAAGGGTTTTGCTGTTTGTGTGTATAAATAAATAAATAATTTAAATAAATAAACAAATAAAATAAAATAACTCCACAGTCACGCTTCCCAACACTGACCAGTAGTTGAGTTCAGTCTGACCAGCAGAGGGCAGCAAACATGCACTCACCGCTCCAGGCCGCGGCTCCGGGACCGGGTGGTTGTAAGTGTACCACTGCTGAGTCTCTCTGTTCACTTCCCGGTATCGCCCATCGAAGGCCTTTTCCACCTGCTCCATGGTGAAGGAACACACTGCAGAGCTTCCAGACGCACCCTTGTACCTTAGAAGTAAAACAAGGTTTTCAAGATGATGCTGCTTGTAAAACGTCAAACCAACCCGTTTTTAACCTCATATAGGAGGTGTTTAGCTGTGCAAGGTCCCAAGTGAGAGTGATTCAGACTTTAATTTAAATCATTCAAGATTCCCCTGAAGGATCCTACCTCCAGTGTGATTAGTAAAAGTTCACTAAATTTCCTCAATTTCCTCATTTTAAAAATAATCTAACACAGTGATTCTCAGTTGGTGGGTTGGGACCAAAAGGTGACTCATTGACCCATTGTCAGTGGGTCGCGGGCCTTTTCCTCAGGTAAAGCTCCAGATTTTCAGTCTTTTTAGAGCTTCTTCACATTTGTTGCCCTTTTTTTAATTTCATGTTTGTGCTTCAAAGCACTGTTAAGTCCATACAATCTGATGTTTAAACCTATCTTTTCATTAAATAAATTTGAGGACTTGAACATTTTCCACCGTTTGGGTTGCAGCTTGTCATTAAGGGGTGATGGTGGATCCTGAAGCCGGAGCAGGGGAGAACCAGTGATCTAAGACATTTTACTTTCTTTTATATTGCTTTTAGTAGTTATAGTTCAAGGGTCTAATAAAGGTCTTCACAAAAAGCAGTTGGTATGCTTATGTGTGTGTTTCTTATTTATACTTGTTTAGTTATTTACTTGGTCCTAAAATATCAGACAACTTTTCAAAAGCTGAACAAACATGTAAAAGTATGCCTGTAAAATTCCCAAAGGACAATTTTTGTCCTCAAAATGAATGCAGCTTTAATAATATCTGTATATGACAACTTTTTCACAACATAAGCTAGAGATCTCAAACACATGTGAAAGAGCCAGAGCAGGTGATGCTGGGCCTCACCACTGAGATGTGAAGACTCCATAAAACACAGTGTTGTTCCACTCTTCTGGGCTGGGCGTGAGCACAAACATGTCTTGGATTATGTTGAAGGGGAAGCCGTCATCAGGCAGAGAGCACAAGAGCTGAGCCTTCAGGAAAGTGGTCCACTTCTTCTGCAGAACCCTTTCGCCTCCAATATCACCCTGCGACACAGTTAGCAGACATTTAAAACCTTGTTCAGCACGAGGCCGGTAGAGAGGGGCAGTAATGTGAGGCAAACTTGTGCTGTGACGTAAACCGGTACACTTTGATATACAAGTGTGATTTCATGGGATCCCACAGGCTTTTGTTCTGCACATCAGGGAAAGATGACATGCATCATGTGGTGATTTAACATACCATGACATACGGCACATTGAGAAAATAATTCATCATATTTTTGTTGTCGTCACAACAAAAGCAGAAATAGTAATAAATTGCTGGTCTAACAGTGAAGCTGTTTGAATTAAGGAAACAGGAAAACGTGAGCCTCCTATAGCAAACCATAATGAGCTAAATCAAGTGTGCCTGCCACACAGATATACCCTGAGGCAGGACGCTTTTAGGTCATGAACACAATAAACTACATCATCCCAACAACATGGATCAAACACAATCAGAGCTGAGAGGAGGGCAAGTGCTTTTAAATGGATGAGAAAGAGGAGCGTTGCCCTGACAGTGGTGCTGTGATTCAGCACCTCAGAAACAAGCCTTCAAAGTGCTGCAAGTGGCACGGGACCTCCTCGACATGAGAACTAATTTAGCTACACAGGATGTATCACAGGATATCAGCACGCAGTGGAGGGCTAAGACATCTTTAAGCCTCGTTGTGATAGTGATTGTGATGTACTTTAGACCGTTACATTATTATAGTCCACGGGGAGGTGGAAGGGAGGTGCAGATAAAGGGCTAAAACAGGATGACCACACACTCTGTTTATCACAGATCCAGGGTGATGAAAACTGTAAGGAGTTCGAGGACATGCTATTAAAGAACGTAAGAGAAATACTATATGATCTAAGGTGTCAGAAAACCCTTTAACGTGAAACCTCTGTTGAGTCCACTTTGATATTACATTAATCAGAAGACATGGCAGCACTGCCATGGAAGGGAAATGACAAATGACCAATACTAAGCCTCTGAAGCAATTACTTATAGTACTAACCCAGGCAGATAATGAGCAACATACATATTCTCTTGTCCCTCTGCTTGAGCCTAGTTTTATAATTTAATGCCACTCTGAGCTTAAACTGACTGCTGAATAATTGAAGCAAATGCATCCCATTCATTAATCCCTTGTAAAAGCATCCCTTGTTCAAAAGGCTGCTCCGAAAGCCACGAACGCAGCAGCCAGTAATGGTTTCTTTCTGGGAAGCTGAACGGTCCTGCAAATCAGAGCACGCTCCGTTTTGTTTGTTTCATGCAAAAGATTGTTTAATCTTCCATAGTTGGCCCCGACGATGCAGCACTAAAGCACCAAACACCTGAACGCACAAAATAAAGAGTCCAACCGGAGTTAGAGACATGGAAATGAAGACCTGACTTTAATTATTTATTTGAACCAGCAAGATGGTATCACTTACAGCAAATGACACCATTTCTCTACTTCATTTTACACATTTGCTATGTTTAATACACGCTCTGCTTAAATCATTCTTGTTTTGAAAACACTCTGTCAAAAGATGGCACATTATTGCTAATTTCCTTTTGGGGAATCATTATGAGGATGAGCACTTAATTTGACCATATGTGAGAAAACCATCTATCAATAAGCCTAATGAGTCAGTATTTACAAGACTCTGTTGAGTGGAATGTTTCTATTATAATAAATATGTGGAAACACTGAGTGGGTAAATAAATGAATGAAGAAAATCTAACCCTATAATGCCAGATGTGTAATATCTGATAATTTCTGAGACATCTGAACCAACCCATATCTCCCCCCCGACTCCCATCCCACAAAAAAGAAAGAAAAAGAAAAAAACCCACTATACAATCCAATCCAAAAAGTAAAAAAAAAATCTATATATAAAAAAACTAAATAAAAAATACACGTCTTCATCATAATTGGGAAAATAATTGTTTACAAATTGCTAAATACAAAACAGGAAGTGTTTTTTTCATTTCAATATACAATCAACAATTCAAATTTAAAAAAAAAAAGATTTTTTTTTTTTTTTTTTTTGTTAATTCATATGCCAGGCATCAAAGGGCTACCCATCTGGGGCACTGGCTGTCATAGAGTATTTGTCATTATATTCTCCTTTTTTAAAGAGACAGATATCTGATCCAGAGAATAGATTTGAGATTTTATCAATGACACTAAAACGAAAAAACAAAAACAAAACAAAACAAAACACATAAATCCTACATATTATGAACAAACAGTCTGTGTGGTAGATATTTAGTGAGAAAAACATCCAAAACCTAAAGCAATCCAAGCCTTTCTCTTTGCTTACTCAATCTGGGGCTGAGGACAAATACTGGGTTGATAAGAATGTAGAGGGAGGATTTGGAAACAAAGAATCAAACAAAAGGGACAGATGAAGAGGAAATGTTTTCCAGAAGGACTGTGAGCCGTACAAGATGTGTTTGAGCTGGAAGCAGCTTTCACAAGGATTCGTGCGTGCCTGTGCAAGAGGATATACTCGACACAAGCACATATGAAATGGGCAAATACACAAACAACCACTCCCCCCCTTCTCCTCTGCCCTTTTCTGGGTTGATTTATTCCTATAGCAACATGTGGGCGTAGATTTTACTCAAGGGCATAAAAGCATCTTAAGATGGACTATCTGCCCTCTGGCATCACTCACCTTACACACACGAGCAATGCGTGACACAATGGTGTTGTCAAAGAAATCAAACTCCTTTCCTGCTTCACTGAAGAAGAAGTAAATCTTATCGTCATCGCCCACCAGGTTGCCCTTGGGCAGGCTTTGCTGTATGTAGGCAGAGCCGACAAAGGCCGGGTCTGTAAGGGGAGGGAAAATACTGTCACAATGGTGTCCAGGAACAAAAGTCCCTATAGTTGCATTAGAGAACGCAGGTAGACACTTTTCATATACATACTCCCTGACAGTGTTGCACTGGAGACCTGCCATGCAACATTTCTGGCACAAATAAACCTGAGAGTCTCATTTACCTGATGTTATGCCTGATATTAAATTATATATATATAGAATTTTGATCATATGAAGGTGTAATAAAAAGTGAAACAGATTTCCAGCCAAAGCACTGTACCTTGCAGCCAGTTGAGAGAGTTTTCAGTTTTCAGAGCAGCTCCCTGGCTCAGAGTCTTGTAAATGATGGGTTCATTTCCCTGGAAATTACTGACTGTGCCGGTGTACAGCTCTCCATCTGCAACGCAGTGAAGAAGCACGCGCTCAAATTAAAGCCAACAAGATTTTCAGCTGGCAAATGAACGTTCGCGATTGATTCCAGAGTTTACAGTTGTAAATCAACCTTTGTCACCCTGTGAAATGAGTCTGCCTGAGGGAATGAAGCCTATGTGTTGAAAAGACATTGCGTTCTTGATAAGTTTTTGAAGAGACAAAAAGATACTAAAAAAAAAAGAAACTTTTGTGAACACTTAAAATCTGCACATAAAGGTCAGTGCTCAACGTTCCCACACTGAGTTTGACCCTGAAGATAGGAGTGTAGGATTTGATAATGATGTCATTTCATTTACTAACAAAGCTGACCAATGAGCAGCAAGGTGGTTTCATTTACTTAAAAAAATACTGCTGATCTTGAAAATCAAGTATTTTGAAGAAGTATGACAGAGTAAGTACTTCTGCAACTCTTAAACTGTGGAAAAAAAGCTCACAGTTTAAATTTTTGATCATTCAGCTTTTGCAGTTCCACTTTACTTTCACCGCGGTATTGCCGTTAAAGGCAACAAAACCTTCAGTCCTGTGAGGGGACAGTTTGATCTGTGATGGAGCTGTCGTCACCAGTTTGAGGTCAAAAGTCATGGGTCAAAACTGGAGCTTAAGGTTTCAGACTCGAACAATGTTTTTCATGCAGCTGTCTGTTGCGTATGTGTAAACACATCTCCGCAAAATCCCTTTTCTTTGTGCCTTTGGGTAACTTTAAAAACTTTTTTTCTTGACATATAGAAATCTTTGCCATAGACAAACTTTCTGCATATGAAAAAGAAACTTGAATTTCACAGGACAGTTCAATTCCCAAGGCCACAATGTTTTTGTTTTTTTTTTACAGCTAAAAACTATTGTATAACTGGTAAATATTCATTCACAAGTTTTAAATCTTACTGGCTTTAAAAAAAATCACCAGCATAACCACTATGTTTGTCAAAGAGGAAAATGCTTCTGCATCTGATACGGTAAAGAAAATCCAAGGGTTATGGGACCGTCTTTCTCTCTCTCATCCACATGCAACTACTTATTTTGCTTCTTCTAACACATCAGAGCAAAACTCGGTTGCTTTCTTGAGCTGGTGACGAGACGTACCAGCTATGATGGCGGTAGACTTGTACTCGGGGTTGAATGGGCAGCGGCTTCGTCCGTCCTCTGTAGCAATCTCTCCGGTGTCAGTCTTGACAAAGGAGAAGTCTGCAGCCCTCTGAGGGAAACACACATAAAACACGCAGATGAAGAGTGGGACTGTAACCAGACGGAGACCACTGGGCTCTGGTTGAAGCCGAAGCGCAGATCATCTGTGTCTGTTTGATATGGATTGTTCTAAAAGGCCTTAAAAAATTTGCAGAAAATGACTGAAAATCAGATATTCTTATGTAATCTGATTACATGCATTAAATGTTTTGATCCATATCCTATAAGCGCAGGAGATAATAAAATAATGTGCTTGTATTGTAGCTAGCAGGGCAGAGCTTCAGACAGACTAAGTGAGCTGAGAGACAGGAAGCAGCATGCATCATAATTTAGATGCTCTTCCTGTAACAATGAATAAATGAATCACATATAAAGTCCAGAACCAGGGTAATTGAGTTTCCTATGTATAAAAAAAAATAATTTTCTTTTCTAATAATTGGACACAAAACACAAGTATGAGCCCTGCAACAGCTGTGATCATCCATGTGACCATAGAGACTTACGATGTAGGCGCAGATGGGGCTGAAGGCATACGTCCCACAAACGTACAGGTGCGTGCTGTTCACACGCAGTAAAATCTTGATGTAGTTGAAGCAGTCCTTCTGTAATTGAAACACAAAAGGGAATTTCACTAAACGGCTAAGACAGTAAAATAGTAATATTGACGGTATCAGTTCATGTACTTTCTGTTTCAAGACTTAGCAGTCAGTAAAAGCATACATTTTCTGCAAAGCTTCAAGCAGTTTCTTCCACCTGAAAACTGCATTTATTGCACTAAAGTTTCCACTCAGGAACTCCGACACAGCTTTTGAGATCTAAAACAAATATTCCAGTTCCTCCCGCCAAAGCGTTCCTGTGTAATTAAGCTTCTAGGTCAAGGTGGAGTAGACTGACAAAGGAAGGAGCATGATAGAGGACAAGTGTGTTTGCAAAGGAAGGGAAAAATCCATTGTTGTGGGATGGAAAGTTACAACTTGACAGGAAATGTCCAGAGTTCTGCCCTGGCTCTGTTTCCCGAATGCCATTCAGTGACTGTCAGCTTTGCCAGTGAAGAAACCCTGCTGTCATATAAATAATGATGGAGATGTGTGAGTTTGGCTACATGAGCTTCAAACCAACAGCTGACTTGCCTGCGGGTCTTTGCCTTTGAAACTGCACTCCTCTCTCTTGCTCTCTGGAGTTTTCCACGTGAGCTGCAAAAGAGAAACCCTGTCAGACATCTACAGTAGGTACAATACAGGGAGGTGTTTCATTGTCATTGTTTGTCAGTGTTTCATATGTATTATGAAATCCTTCCTCTACCCTGGGACCCTATTATAAATAAATTCATCTTACATTTCTTTGTAGCTTGATTGCACTGATGTCAGAGAGATTGAGAGCAAAGAGAATCTCCCGGGCGCCAACATATAGCATGTTGTCCTCACTACTGAGCAGGAGAGAGGTGTAGTTGAAGACCCCGCTGACTGAGAAACTTCTGGTTGTCCTTTCTTTTGCATCTAGACAGAAACACAGAAAAGACGAACAGAAGAGGAGACATGTCATGTTAACTCCAATGGAATGAAGATGTCATACAGTACACAAGAACAACTATTATATTATACACTGTTTCAGACCGAAAACTAAGTAAGGCACTTAAATATTGAAATGATTATATTTTAAAGTAGCACAAATGAACTTTTGCTATTTTTAGCTCAGAGGCTCCCCTGTATAGGTTTGGAGTTCAAGCTGCTTTTACAACACTCCAAGATTCATTCTTGTTCAGTCTTGTGCTCTCGTTTTCTCTTCTGTCATTACTTTCTTAAAACTTGTTTTTGCCTAAGATGTCCAATCTAGTTCTGTGAGTTAGTTTCTTTCCTGTAGAGCTGTGAAGAAGTGCTGCAAAATGATTTGCAGTTGCCATAAGAGATCACCAGGATGGAGTACAAAGTTACTTTGGGTGACTTTTGTTGACTGCAGAAATAGGACACAGAGAGCACTAGGGATACTTCCAAAAAGAAAATCAAACATTTCTTCAAATGAACCTGTAAAAGATATTGTAAAATTAAAAAAAAACATCTTTGTGCTGCTTTAATAATGTTTCTGTGTCCACATTTGATGCTCTGTCTTGACACAGTGAAGTGGTTTTTGCAACCCTTCCTGCTGAAGAGGCATCGTTGCCCAAGCTTAGATTTCATATTAAACAACAAAAAACATAGGAAAGAAAAAAAAAACATGTATGAATTTTCTGAAATGGCTTGACATCTATTGATGAGTAAACACCTTAAACAATAAATCATAGCAGGACACTTCAAGAGACAGAAACACCTGGAGCGTATAAACTATCCCCAAGAACATGAGATTTACAAGAATTCACAAACTGAACCCTGGAATATATGATACACCTGAAAGGAAATTCATAAAATGCTTACAATGTGTCTTAATGTGCATCTGCAGCTTTGAAATCCACATAGCTGCTCATCAGAGGAATGAACCTCCTCATATATCTCTTACAGCTAAATACCGTTGCAACATGAATAGCTTTGATCTGAAGTAAAGTCAAAGGTTAAACCATCCACTCTTCTAATCACTGCTACTGCGTAGGCCCATGTGTCTCAGACATCTGAAGCAGTCTGGAGGCCCTAGCTGGCAGCCCAACTTGAACAACTTCCCTTAATTGCACGCCAGAGTAAACAGAGCAGGGAGCCGATGGAAACATGAAGCGACTCTGGTACAGGACCTGTGCACTTAAAATGTGAAGACTGAGAAAGACATAATAGACCAAAGAGCTCCATTTATGCTGGTGAGAAAGCGTCTTCAATAATATTAGTCTCTAATGTGATTTCTTGTAAAAAAAAAAAAAGATTAATCTTGCCGGGTGTAATTCCTCTTTCAGCTTCTACTTTGAGGGCCCAAACTAATTCGACTGAAGTGAAGGACAGGAGTTAAAATATCTTTCACTTTTTACAAAAGAGAGACATTGTAAAATAATTTTTCTTTTGACCCACTTATTATAAGAAGCAGTGATTTGATTCAGCAACAATCATAATTAATATGTTACGCTGTACCTGAACAATGCTTTCATCTCACAAATGGTTCATTTAGAGAACTCAGTTAAACATTGCCAATAATACTCTGAGTAGCTTTCACTCAAACATGAGCGAAAGCAAAATTTTACAATATATGCAAACAGAGAAATGTTCTCTAAGATAGTGGTCAGGGGGATGGGCTCAAACATTTTTGACTATTCCTCTTCACAGAAGCGGTTCAGCTCAAATATATTTGTAGGATGTCTGATGTGAACACCTCTACAGGGATATGATGTGGGCTCTAACTGGGCAACTCTTATTTTTTTTTTTTTTTTTTTGAAACCATTCTAAAGTGGATTTACTTTGATGCTTAGGGTCATTGACCCACGACATCACCCAATTTCTACTAAGCTTCAGCTGATGGACAGTCGCCCTGATGTAATCCTGGAGGGTAGATGAACCTGGGAATAAAGTTGCTCTGAAGCAGTGAAGAAATTCATGACGCTTCCTCCACCATACTCCACTATCGGCGATGTTGTTTTGATGAAGATCAGTGGCCTTTTCTCCAATATTCCAAAATCAAGCTCCCAAACTTGTCATAAATTGGACTTCAGGAGCAAAATCTACTGACTACAATTAGGTTTCGTTGAAGTAATTAGTCTGAGGGGTTGACATTGTGTTTTTCTATTATTGTGCACTAGACGAAGATCAAATCACATTTTACGGCAAATTAATGCAGCAAAGCAACAAATTCCTCAGGGCTCAAATACATTTCCTATCCACTGTATAATAAGTGAGTGTTTGTGTTAAGAGATGAAGGAGAAACTCTAAGACCTCTTGTAGAATAGAAATAAGGTAAAAGGATGTTGTAAATGTGGACTAAATTACAGACAAGCTCAAAACTGTTAGATGTCTTTTCTTAGATAATAATGGCTGCTTTGAAATCATCTCTAATATCTTCAGATGAAAGAAAGATACCTGCACACCGAAGCTATGGACTTACAAGAGTATACTGTAATATGTTTTGAAATTAAGCTAAACTCAGCTCAGTTACATCATTGCCAGCTGGCATGACAGAATTCCTCATTTGAGATATCTATCTATCTATCTATCTATCTATCTATCTATCTATCTATCTATCTATCTATCTATCTATCTATCTATC
>JAOWBL010000021.1:8101898-8126322 GCA_028564865.1 Zenarchopterus dispar | reverse complement strand
CATCCATCCATCCATCCATCCATCCATCCATCCATCCATCCATCCATCCATCCATCCATCCATCCATCCATCTGTGCTAGAGTTGTTACAGACACAGATGTTTCATTACAGCAATGGATATTTGAAGTAAAAGTGCTGAAATATTGCAATTTATTCATTAATATTCACTAGATCATAAATATTTTTCACTCGTTGAAAACATTGTCTCATTAAAGTGATGTTACATGCATTAGTGCGGCATCAAATTTCATTTACCATGAAAATGCTGCTGAAAATTAGCAGTTGTATGCATCTGTATTTATCTATCATTAGTCATTCATTAGTCTATCTACACCTGCTTTTTTCCTACAACTGTATTGAAAAGGCAGTTTCTCACACAAACCGTCCCCATTTCAGAAGCAGCCGTCATTCATCTAATTTTACTTTATTTTCTCAACATGTTACTTCTAAATTTGGAACAATAAGGCAGTTTTTATGCAGGTGATGTGTTAGGAACAAAAATACTTCATTACTATGTCAATTTAGAAGAAAAAGTCTGAATGAAATTAACTGTCATGGTGTGACTGTGATGACCCAAGCCACATGGTTGCCATGGTAACCTATCTGCAGATGTAAACAAAACAAAGTGCAATGAAGTGGCTTTGCCACTGTCTTAAACGGTTGCTGGGAGCTGTGGTGTAAATTTTCAACAAACCACAAGAAAGCGCCAGAGAATGAGGACACTTCAGTGTGTTGTGTTTCATACTCGAGACAGATTAGCTGTTAGTTAATGAACAGCCAAGTCTACCACCACTAAGGTAGAAGATTTTAATAAAAATGTAGCGGTTAGCTGAGAGGACCACACCTATCAGCTACAAAAACATACATGTTTAAACTTCATGAGGTTTTGTTTTGTCAGCTGCTTGTCGATGCCTTCAATCAGCCTGCAGGATCTGCCAGTAGTTTAGGATCTAATCCAGAATGAACAAGTGAGCCTAAAATATGTCTCAGCACCATCTTAAGCTGTAACTGTATTGTGTATCTGCTACAGATACACAATACAGACATGAAGGCGGTTGTGACCAACCGCCTTCATGTCTCTTGATTAAAATAAGATGCTGATAAATAACTCTGCCTCTGTAAAGAGATGTTGCTCCACTTCATGAATGAATGAATCTTTATTGGTCAGTACATATCTCAGGAAACGCACCAAAATTTGTCCACTGCTTTTAACCCATCACTAGTTACACTAGTGGGCTGCTGCAGCTCCCAGGGAGTAGTTGGGCATTAATGGCCTTGGCCAAGCCCACCTCTGTAACCACTAGGCCAGGGGTTCCCAAACTTTTCCATGCCAAGATCCCCCAAACAACATTAGCTTCTTGCCAGGGACCCCCAAACCCAAGTTGTTGTTATTGTCGATAACAACTTGCTGCTTTTTACCATAGAAACTTAACAGACACAAAATATATTATAAAGATTTTTAATAAAAAGACAATAATGAGTTCCAAGGACAACTGGAACACACTGCTACTGAACTTTTTTTTTTTTTGCCTAGCTTCCCACTAATTTTCTGAGGCCCCCCTAGTGCCCCCTAGGGGCACCACTGCACTAGGGGCACCACTCTCCTTCATGTGTGAATGAATTCATTTAAACAAACTGTCCAATAATGTGAGTGCCTAGACCTCTGATTATTCTGTTCCTGTTTGGTCATATAATCAGATTAAACAAAGTAAATCCCTCAACTCAAATCAACTCAGCTCACACATGCAGGGAGAAGCAGAACTAAAATGTTAAATGCCTCCACTCTTTCAGTGCTTGTCAGATGATCTTTCATTTTGGTTGAAACAATTATTGTTTCTCACATGCTTTCCCTTACAGATGATATTAGTGATAGTCATCTGATTCTTGACCATGACTCCACTGGTTAAACCCCTGCAGAGAACATCCATCCACCCATCCCCATTTCTTCCAAGTCTGGGTCTCAGGGGTCTCCTGGAGATAATCAAAGCTGTCTTTGGGTGAAAAGCTGGACACACCCTGTACTGATAACCAGTCTTGTGTACCTGGAGAAACTCTGTGCAAGCACAGGGAGAATATGCAAACATACCACAGAAAGAACGCAGCTCTGACTCAAACGTCTTACCTCACTGTTCACATACTGCACAAAAGTGTTTGATTTTTTTTTTTTTGTATTTATTTATTTAAATTAAAATTTTTGTACTTGTATAAATTTCTTTTCTCTGACAGAGTTAAAGAACATATCAGTCTTCTTACTGTAGAAAGGGATTATTATTTGGTATTCAGTGGTTTAAAAATGTGTTAATCATTTTTAATTGAAAAAATTATAATTATAATTATTATTGTTGTTGTTGCTGTTGTTGTTATTGTTATTATTACTAGATAATACTATTATCTTTTGTCCAGATAATAAATATCTATTTAAATAATGTTGCATAACTACATGTAAAAATCAACATTTTGTTCACATTTACAGAATAAATTTGAGTAGATTAAAGATACATCAAGCAGGGTGTAACATTTCATTCAAGCAGTCCAACCTAAATTAAATCATGATATAATGAGTACGGGTGATGTTGATTTAAATGCTCCAAATGGATATAGTCTGCAGATAATTTCTCAAATGTATCCACTAGTTATTTAAAGATTGTATTTAAAGATTTAATCATTTCTGTGTCATAACATACTGATAATACAGTGTTTTGTAATAATAGTGTTTCTGAATGCATCCAGATAGACACACTGATGGTAACTAATATGTGCTGGTAAAACACAGGGAGGAAACTTATGTATTAATGTATGTAAATACTTATTTAAAACGTCAAATATGTATTTCTTTTTATTTGTATTTCACTCATTATTGTTATTATTGTTACTGGAGAAAAGGATTTTGAGAGTTTTGCTTTAATAAGAATTTTTATCACACAGATCAAGAAAACCTCAGTCTTAAATATTGATCAATTCTTCAAACCAATTTTGATGAATTCCAAATAAATCCCTTTCTTTCCAGTATGTTGCTTGCCTTAGAGTTTGTTTCCACTGAAATGCTCCTGTCTTTCAGAGCTCTCCGTGTTTTTTTTCCCTCTTTCCCTCCCTGCTTTATGCTCCTTTCGCTCGGTATCTTTTTTCAGCCTCCCCTCCCTTTCTCTGTCCTTCTTTCTCTCCTTCCTTTTTTTCTTTGGCTTCTTTTCATTCTGTTTTCTTTCATTGTTTCTCTTTTCTCTCGCCCAGGGACCCCATTTTTTTTCTCTTCCTCTATTCAGGTTTTCTTTATTCTCTTTTCTGAATAGTTGTGGTACTTTAAGGGAAAGGGGAAGGCGAGGGTGAGGGGAGGGAGGTTAGTTTCAGTCAAAGCTGCAGAACAAAACTTCCTCCCACACCACATGCAGTGTCTCTTGGAATGAGTTTGTCACTGACTTGAAGACACACTCTCCCTCCTATATTCACCACCATGGATGATACCCTTGCACCGACTTGGTATTAGGCCAGCAGACGTGAACATGCTCCATGCAGACAGTTGTCCTCTTAAATATCAGCGGTGTTGCAAAGAGTGTCCCCGGTTGGGCACGTGTGTGCAGTTGCACATGGTGACACATGATGTGGTGCTACGTTTAAACCAGCAGCTGTGTCTGCATACGATTAACTCCTGAGTGAGGTGCGTAGAAGGAGGAATGTGTGCTTCACAGGAACATCTTCATCACTGCAGAGAAATGACAGGCTACCTTGCAGGAGGCAGCCCCATGTCGAGGAGCACTGCCTGCTCAACGGCTTCAGTCTCCGTGGGACCCCACTCAGATAAGCACAAGTCCACTAGTGAAATCAAAAATAAGAACATCACACATGCCCATTTGTGAACGCACTGTTGTGCCATGGCTGTGGGTGTCAAAATGGTTTAAAAAATCTATTACTCTACACCTGAAAGACAATCAGCAGCATCCAGTTAATCTCTAGATATCATGACAGAAATCACTTCTGTCTTTATGACAGTGAAAGGCTACATCCTCCTGCATCTAAGGTTTTCATCTCACAGGCATACACACACACACACACACACTCTGCCCAAGACAATTTAATGCATGACTCAATGGCATTGAAAACGGGTTGGATAAATTGGAGATGATTAAAAATGCAGAATTGACAGGGAAACCGATAAAACTTTCCCTCTATAAGTAAGAACCAAAACCGGCATGATGGAATGGCAGGCTTGAAGGGGAGAGAAAGGTGAAAGACAGATGAAAGTGAAGAGAGATAAAAGCCGGAGTGAGGAGGGTGTGGGATAAAGCAGGAGGAAGGGAGGCAGAGATGAAAGCAAAATGAGAAAGATAAGAACAGAGTGAGAGAGACAGAGAGGGAAACGAAGGAAGAGATAGATAGTGTACAGAGCAGAGAGAGAGGTAACCATGGAAACAAGAGGAAGGTACAAAAGAAGAGATAGACAAAGGGTTTGATTTAAAAGAATGAAACTTGGACGAAAGAAAAGTAATTCCGACTGAAATTTGTTACAGGGAGGTGGAGGAATAATACAAAGGAGTGACGGCCATGGAGGGACAGTGGCTGCGTCCCTACTGTCTGCTGCAGCCAGTTTGAATGTGGTCGCCTCTGAGAAGCATATATGGCACTCCAGAGACCTCTAGTGTTAATAGGCTTCTGTGGTTCATTGTGGGCCTCACCTTGAATAAATCTGGGGCCATTTCACTATGTAGGGCACTTACAAGACAGACAAAATCGCAGGTTTCCTTTAAGTCCATCACCCACGGACTTTGGCACAGACACACAGAATATAGTGAGAGTGTATAGTGTATTTTATAAGCATACTTTTCCATGAATCACATAGTAGGAAGAGACTTCAGAATGACTCAAATAGGATAAAGTACCTTGGTAAGAATCCTCTCCTACCTTGCTGCAATGAAAAACTGCATTCCTGATAAGAAGATATGAGTTCTCCATAGTCCTACATTGTGTTTGCAGACTTATTGAATGAACTTGAGGCGCATGTTGAATGCTGTACTGTTGGCTATCCTCTCCCAATGAATAAATGCAATGCGCCCATATATTAGGATTCATATTTGTATATCTATATAGAGTTACAGACAGACAGAGGGTTTTTTATTCTGTGGTTTTTGAGTCTCTTGTGGCTATCCCTCCTTCTCCCTTCCCCCTCTCTGTTTTTCTCTCCTCTCTGTCTTTCTCTTTCGTCCTCTGTCTCTGTTTCTCCCCCCTCCCTCCCCCTCTTTCTCTTGATCTCTCTCTCCTCCTCTCTCTCCTGCTCTCATGCCCCCCCTCTTTTTCTCTTTCTCTATTTCCTTCCACAGCTCTCTGTCTCACTCCCGCGCCCCCCTCTCTGTTCCTTTTATATCCTCCTTGCTGAATGCTCTTCTCCTCTCCTCCCTCAACTCTGTCTTTTCTCCTTTATATTCAGTCTTTTTTTTTTCAAGCTCTCCCCACACTCCTTTCTCCAATGTTGTCTCCAAGCAGAGCTATTTCATTGCTAATATTCTGTCTTTCCATTTAGTACCCCCACTGCAAAATGGAAAGAGTAATCTTTTATTCTGGGTTTTTTTTTTCTTTTTTTGTTTTGTTTTGCTTTTTTTGTTTTTCTGGCAATCTCTGCATCCTGTCTCGCAGTTTGCCAAAGAATAATTTTTTGAGTGAGAAAATTGTTTAAATATTAGAGTCCACGAGGGTGGAGGCGCAAACAAACATGGAAAACATCAATATTGAATCAGAAATGTTCAAATATGGTGGTGGAAGTTGCAAGTGATTTACCTACAGTCTGATCATGCATACTCCACATTAAAAGTTGCTCTGCTTATCAGGAGTGGGTGAGAGAGGTGATACTGATGAATACTCTTGTGTCTGTCTGTCCAGTCTCTTCCCACTGGCCGTAATGGAAGAAGCTGGAGGCGTGCGACAAGCAGGGTGTGGCTGCGTTTATACAGTTTTGTTATATTCCATCTGCATCGCTTAGATTCAAGCTGTGTGATTATCTGATCCGTGCTTATGAAAAAAGCCGGGTGTGTTGTTTTGTCTGCTTGAGTCTCTGTGCATGTGTGTCTGTGTGGGCACGCGTGTGAAAGCTTAATTACAGCAGCTAATCATGCTTGAGACTTACTAATATGTCAGCATGCCATGCAGGGGTGAGAGTGATCCCACACTGGGAACAACAGAAGGTGTTCGTGGGTTTATACGTGAGGGGACGTCCGGCAAAATAAAATAAATAAATAAAAAAAATCACATCAGTCTGACAACAGCTAAAAGTTCAAAACAGTGAGCAAACTGGTTCTACTGTGCAACTCGAAGAAAATCCTCACCTGAACAGAGGAGTGATTACATGCCTGCACGCAAACCTACACAGCTTCCAGTTTGCCTGACAGTGAGAGGATGTTGAATTATAGCCATCACCCAGCACAGCGTCTCTCTCTGTCTCAGACACACACACACACACACACACATGTACACAGCCAGAGCAAACTCGGGCTGTATGCAGCCTGTCACTTGGCTGGATGAAGAAACAGCACCAACAATGTGAGCTCAAGCAGTTGGGTGTAAATACTGAGAGGCTAACTTAAAGCTCTTATACACAGTTGTTGCCATAAAAAAAAAAAAAAAAAACTAAGAGAGGAGTTGTCATCAATGGGTCTTCTGCAGTTGCATGATTCATTGAGCTTTTCTCAGGGGGTAAAACAGACAGCCGAACAGCTGATATCCGAAACTGTTGCACCCCCACCGCCACCATTTCTCCTTCCCTCTCCACTGCTTTCTATCTCCTTGACTTGTTCCCTCTTTCTCATTGCAAACAGTAAGTCCTAACTTTGACCTACATCACAGGGAGGATGTGACACTGTTCTGCATGGTTGTCCTATAGAGGAACAAGTGCTGAACCGGACTGCGGCTTTGGAAAAAAAAAATGGGCAAGAAGCAGCTGCTGATAGAAGAAAATAAAAAAAAATCACACAGACACCAGTGTCAGAAGTGTGTTGTCTCAGAGATGTGGAGAACTGAAAAAGCACATTGGTGTTTGTGTTGTGTATAAGTGTGTGTGCTTGTCCCTGATCTCAGACATCAGACAAATGCACAAACACACATCTGAAATCCCAGTTGAGTGTTAGCACACTTGAGCTCGGGCAACGGCTTGCTTCCCTCACTTTCTCTCTGTCTCGTGTGCCAAAGTTAACCTGTGGAAATCTACAAAGCGATTGAAATTTTACGCTTATTATCCCTGTAGTCTTTTCCACTATTAGTTTCCCGGAGCCCAACTCATGCAAATGGACAAGAGAGCAGGTTTGCTGTTATGAACATTCAGGCCTGGAAAGGAGCCAGAGCATTTCTTCCCCCCAAACTTTTGTTGTCTGTGTCTTTTTCATTTTCCCCATAGGCTAGTTCTGTGTTGTTTTATGTACGTGTCCCTTGTTGTTTCTTCCATGTGGTTTCTTTGTCTTTCAGCCTCTTATCTCTTTGTTTCTTCCCCTGCTCTCCTTCTATTTTCACTCCCATTCTCTCCCTCGACTTCCTGCTATCTCTCCCCCTCACTCACACCCTCACTCAATCTCCTTCTCTTTCCTCTCCCCCTCCCTCCATCACACTCACTCTCATTCCCTATCTCTCCCTCCTCCCCCTCCACTCCCCTTTCTCTCTATCTTTCTCATTCTCGCAGCACTCCCAGCTGCTGATGATTGATCAAGGTTTTCAAGGTTTGCCCTTTCCTGTTATTTAGTAGGAAATGTTTATGCACAGTCCTCAGTCTCACAGTCACAACTGGCATGTGTTCACATTGCGTTTTGCCGCGACTGCCTGTGCCTACCTACTCATGCGTGTCTCACATGCACTTTTTCTCCACTCGTTTCCAGTGTGTTTACTAGCAAAGGTGAGGTGGAGGTAAGCTCGGGGATAATATGTAATAGCAGTCTAATTATCAGAATCATGTTTGGTGCCGACGGACGACCAGAACGCACAACCTGTGCTTCACCCGCAGGTATCCGCCGCACTGTTTCTCCACACAGCCTGAAAGAAATCTGGAAGTTCAATAGTTAATGTCTTCCCTTGCTATTTTTCCTTTTCCTCACTCTCTCTGTCTCTCTATCTCCTTTCCTCTGTTCCCTTTGCTCTCACCCCCCATCCCTCCGCCACCTCCTCTCCTACTTCATTCTGCACCCCCCCCCCTTCTTTTCTCTTGCTGATGGACTCTTCTTTTTTTATTTTCACACTCCACCATCCCCCCTTTTTTCTTCTCTTTTTGTCTCTTCTTCTTTCTTCTGCCCCCTCCACACACACACACACACACACACACACACATACACACACGCACACATACACACACACCACTCTTCTCTTTCACCGCATTTTCTTTCAACTCTCCCTCTATCTTTCTTCCCATCCCCACCCCCTCCTCCCCACCCCCTCCTTTTCTTTTTCCTCTCTCTTTTATTCTTTCTCTTTATTTTGCCACATCCTTTCTTAAACCCCCTCCACCCCTCCTTCTCCTTCCTCCTCCTCCTCCTCCCTCATCCTTCTCCAGTTCTCCTTTCCCTTCTTCCTCCTTTTTTCTTTGCTGCATTCTCTTCTTCCCTCCCCCACCCAAGTCCTCTTTCCTATCTCCCTTTTTCTTTCTGTCTCTTTTTCTTCACACCCCCTCCCTCACTTCCTCGACTCAGCTTCACCCCCCCTCGCTTCTTTCTTTCTTCTTTCTTCTTTCTACCCCACGTCTGTATTCCTCCCTTCCTTCTAACTGTTTTTCTCTCTTTTCTTTCTGCTTCCTTTTTTATGTCACTTGTTCACTCTTTTTTTTCCTTTTCAAAATTTCTCAGACAGTGTACTTGAGGTTGTCTAAAAACTTAATTACTTTGAATCTTAAAATAATGGCAAGCCAACTACTCAATCTTCCAGGAAAGTTACAATTTTTGTGTTTCTTAAACATTTTCTGTCCCACAGCGTTGACAATGACAGACGCAAGTCCACCTGTAGTGCTCAAGAGTGTTTGTGTATTGCAAAAAAATGCATGTACACACACATACACAGATTTACTAAATGTTACCTAATATATATATATATATATATATATATATATATATATATATATATATATATATGTGTGTGTGTGTGTGTGTGTGTGTGTATACTGAATTTATAATAACATGTGACCTCAAGCTCAAGATTGGCTAATCATCTTTTATTTGTTTTCCTGTTATTAGGAAAAATATAGCAAGCAATAGATGTGGGTCTATGTATATATTATGTATCAGTAACTTTAGTTTCCACACCACAAGGACAGTGCACAATAGAGAAAACAGAGAATTATACTGTATTATACCGTGTCAGTGGAAGTTCTCACAGCTTTGAACATTTCATGCTCCATTTGTATGATTTGGAGGAAGATTGTTGTATTAAGGCTGTAATCTTACATGTCCACATTGATCTCCTGCCACTAACATTAATCCCTGTGAGCACCACCTGTCATAGAGTCTGGCATTGAAGCACTGTAACGGCAATGTATGTAAAAGAGTGAGGTTTAAATTGAAAAGTTTGCATTAGCAAGTCGCAACAGCCTCAAGCTGCTATGACAAAAGGAAGCTCAGAGGGATTCAATCTCTTATCTGTGCTTAGAGAAAGTATTTCCGGGGGTAGGAGGGCAGGGGGCTGTCAAGCTTTTAGGGTTCCTCTGGGTGTCTTGCTCTGAGATGTCACAGACTCACTATCTTCCAGCTCACCTGCTTCAAAGATGACTTTAAAGTCCATGTGAAGAAGAAATAAATGTCTTTTCTGTGTCTGTCACATTACAGAAAGGTTTATTAATCACTACGCTAAAAAGGTATTGTTGAAACAGTTAATATATAAATAAACTCAGTTTCAAAACAATAAAAACTGAGGAATGTTCTATGTTCTGAGATAATGAGTATTTGCCTTCTCAGGACATTGACTGATCAGGTTAATCACACTTAAAAAAGAAAATTACCAACCAACTTAAATGAATTCCTTAGTTGGTTACAAGCAAATGAATTAAATACATCTGACATAAGATTTTTAAAAAAAAAGTAGTGAAAATAAGTTACCACATTTTACTTGTAACTTTAAATCTGTTGAAGTGATTCATTTAATTTGGTTTTCTTTTTTCTCAACAAGACACAGAAAGCTGAATTGCATAAATGAACACTGCAGACATTAAATATTCTGGTTGTCTTCCAGCCATATTTACAGCATTGTTACATTTAGGAACTTCCACTTTCATTGGGTGAGGAGCTCCTCAGAATGATGCAGCTGAGCTGTGAGCTCAATGAGCATGTTAGCAAGAGAGGGAGGTGGTCAGTACAGAACAACAAACTATGGTTGAGATGCAGTTCTTACATCATTTCAGACATCTCAAGTGAAAGTTTGTACAAGTTTAAGTGCCTGGTGAAAACTGGAGTGGGTCTCATAGTGGCTCTGCACAAGATCCATGCCCTGAGTGTCCACTTGGCTTCTTTAAGTTGGGCTCTCTCAGCAGGAAGAAGGTCCAGTACTCAGGAGAGGCTGGGAGGTTCTGGAGACATGGCGTTACTATTAAAACCAAGAGTTTTGTCATTTAACCTGTGAGGAGGTCCTGATGCACCCTGCAGATGTTTCCCAGATCTCTGGTGGTCTGTCACGTATCTGGTTAGATTTTCCTGTCTGACAGCTGTTCTTCCACTAGATCAAAACAGAAAATTGGCAGCAGGATCCAGAACTCATTTATCATTTGCCTCTTTATTGGATGATGATTGGATGATGATACCAAAGATGAGGCTGATTGTGTCATCACTGGTATCTTCACTGGGACCGCCCACCTTACGAACTGGAGCTTTTTTTGTGTCTGTCAAACACTTTGTACCAGATAAGCATCCTTGGTGGTGGTGTTCCACAGGGATCTGTTCTTACAGTTGTTTTGTTTACTTTAAACATGTTGCCTCTTGGACACTAAATTGCAAAGAGTAACAACATGTCCCACCATTGTTATACTGATGATATCCAGCTTCTCAGCTCTTTCCATCCTAATGAGATCTCCAATCTCACTGAGTTAGATAATTGTTTAAGTGCCATGAAGTCCTGGTTAACTGCAACCTTTAATATAATAAAAAACACAAATGCTCTTTATCTGTACGCCCAACAACTCCCAACAATAAAAAAGGGTCTGTTGGTTCTTTTGCAAAATCCAGTTTGCGGCCTTGACGACATGATTCGGGATAGTTTTCTCTTCTAAGATGTTCAGCAGCTGACTCAATTTGATTTCTTCCATCTGAGAAATATTGCAAACTTAAGACATCTGTGATTTCAGGCTGTTCAAAAACCTCCAGGAAGCGAGAACACATCACTCCAACTGTAAAAATTTCACAGACTTCCAGCCAGTTTTAGAATCAATTTTAACTTTTTTTCTTTTAATTTTCAAAGCTCTCAGTGGCTCCAGGGCATCTCAGTCAGGCTCTGAGGTTTTCTGAGCAAAAATTGCTGCTATTGCCTAATTCCCATTATAAAACGTGGCAATCAGGTTTTTCAGGTAGTGGTGTCAAGACTCAAACTCTCTATCACCATATCTGTTATTTTAGAGTTTCAGACACTTTAAAATCAACTAAATTCAGGCAGGCTTTTAAGGTGATGTTTCATGTTGTCTCAAGCTTTTGCTGTTTCTTATCCCTTCTGCTTACTTTCATTAGTTTTAATTGCTTTTATTTTATTGTAAAGCATTTTGTGACTGCATGAGAAGTGAATCTTAGCTACAACATACTTTCCATCACTTGTGTCCCATATTAAAACCACCATTGCAAGATGACTATTGACTGAATATGGCTGCAATAACGGCTCTAATTCTAAGAAAGAAATGTTGGTGGGTCTCTTCCACTTGGTTGATGTTTCCATGGTGAATCCTGGTTTTGATTGATTGATGATCATGTTTCTCTGATTATTTTGTCTCTGTCTCTCTTCTGCTTTAGAACATACAAAAACATCAGACCTATCTCTGCTCTAGTTACAGGCCAGGGTTTTAGCCTACCTTGATGACTGCAATGCCCTGTCAGCTCACCTACCAGTTTGCTTGATAAAACCTCGACAAAAAGCTTATGGACTACAACATATTCTCCTCGTGTCGCACTCATAACATCTAGGAAACCTCAGACTCCTTCCAAGATGTCACACTCATCACAAGAACATTAACTGGCCATCGACTGACCTGTTCATTTTTTTAACGCCTAAGCAGCTGAAATTGATTAACAACCCCTTCTGCCACTTGACCAAACTGATCAATATCCCAGAAGTTTAAATGAGGAAATTAGTTTTTGTGTCCCTGGCAGTGTATATGTATAAATCATGTTTAAGTTTCTCATTTTAAGCTGCTAAATTGTTCATGATAGAAATGTGTATCTTTGATTCCATCATATATTATCTTTATGTTATTTGACTCTTTATATGTTTTTCATTTTAAATGTAGATAACTGTATGATATAAACTGAGCAGAAGTGCTTATATTCACTTTTAAAACCCTCAGCAGTCTCACAAAGTTGTTGTGAGAGTTGTTTTTAGTGTGCCTGTTTTCACTGCTTTAGACTTCCGCTCATACCTGCTGAGCATCCACACACACTATGCTGAGTTGGCCTTTTTCACAGAAGACATGTTCACATGTCAAAAAAGTAGAATGTGAGGCAGAACCTTCGCTTCGTCTCCAGTGGAATCCGCTCTGAGTTTGGATGTTCATAAGGGAGACACTCTTTACTTTTAAAGTCATACTTTTCAGAATTTTAATGAAAAAAAAAATCAGCATATAGATTCTGGAAGTAAGCCCTCTTGGTTGTATCTACAAATGTGTCTCAGACTGTTTCTCTGCAGAAACGCAGTTTGCTCTGCTAAGGGTGTTTCAGGGTCAAATCAAGGCTTTAAGAAGCTGTAACTTCATTTTTGCTTAACAATTTAAAGAATGTCATATAACTACATAGCAGAAAATAAACAGCAATGTTTCCAGAATCATTTTTTGCTAATTTATTTCTTTCCTTTTTTACAACTAGGTTCTCCCATTTATAAATTATTTTTAGATTAGATCAAAACCTGAAATTCCCTCATCTTATGTTGGTGTAGACTTAGTCATCCAAGTCATAATAATGCTAAAAATAATCCTATTAATGTTAAAAGTGCTGGTGCTATGTCTATTTCAATAATTAGGATAACTCATCTTGAAAATACTAATTGTACTGTTGTTTATGGGGTTGTGAAGTACTGCTCCGTAGACAACTTCTGAATAAATAAAAGGTTTATTAAAAGTAGGCATACAAAACAGATCTGCAGAATCTGGGATTTCCTCTGAGCCAATGGTGAAAAAATTGTCAAACAAAGACAGAGACATGCTTTCATAGAGGATGAGACTGAAACTCTGCCTCCACACAGCTGTTATCCATCAAACACCTTGACATGTACTGAAACTCATGAGTGAGAGAAACACAGGTCACAGGTCAAAGCACATCCTGGTAAGAGATTCTGTTTCTGCTTGAAGATATTTTGTTTTAGAGAAAAGAACCAAGAAAAGACCAGACATCACAGTACTACAATTATATTTCATATTACAGCAAAAAGTAGCATCAGAAGAGTGTTGTGACTCACAGTAGAAGCATCAGTTACTCACATGGCATCTATTTTGGAGAGAGGGAGAATTTGTTAGACTTTGTTGTCTTGATCCTGACCTACCCTCTGTTTACACTGAGTTCAGACTGGTGATTTGACACCCATTTAGAATTCATGGCCATAATTCATAATTAATTCTTCCATCAATGATGGTAAGCTGTGCTGACCCAGAAATAGCAAAACGACCAAGCTAGTTATCAAACAATATGGCTCTTTCCCTTTTTTTTTCTTTTTTTTATGTCAATGCTAATTATTTAGAGAGCATAGGGAGCACTGACCAATATGTATGGACAAAGTCTTTTTATTTTAATCATCACTGACATTTTTCTTTTTGGTGTGGGTTTTTATGTTTTAAATTAACATTCAGGGAGATTATGTCACTCATCAATCTGTTACTTGCCCAAATGTGGTGATATCTTGGTCTGGGCGAGTAATAGAATGATGAGTAACATAGTCTCCCTTAATACCATCAAAGTCACCTCCCAAGTTACACCTTAGATGAGGTCTACTCTACCAAAGTAAATAATATGTATAGTGACAGTACTTTAGGTACTAATGAACAGCCTGAAAAACATAAAAACCTATGGTGTCTTCATTTACAGTGTGTAGATGGATAGACCTCCTCTCGGGTACCTTAGTCTATTTACACCATATTAGCAAAATCTGAAACCCATGGCTGAAATAAACACAGGGCACTTGTGCTCCAAGAAGGATTAGCATTGTATATAGTATGTAGTACTATATAGTCAAGTTGTGCCTTTAACAACTTAACTACTGAACATTTAAACTCCTCTGTTACACTAGATATGATATGCAATGCTACACTCCTTAGGAACACCAAACCACTTCCTTATATAGGAGTTAACTACCCTTTCCATTCTCTCCATAGCAGATGTTGGAGTTTGGTACATTGGAACTGGCCACATAAACTTAGGGAAAAACCCAAACTGCAAACATCACGACCCCATCTTTATTGGGAGATCTGACTTGTCTAGTCTATCCAATCCTTCAGCAACATCCTTCCTAACTTGAGCTTCATGTTCTTTATCACTCAGGTTCACACTTCACCACCTAAACTCTTCACTGACTTTTCCCTAACTGTTGAGATTTCCTCCTTACCAATGAAAAACTTCACATCACTTACCTTTCCCCAACATATTGAGACTTATTAGACTTAATCTTCATGGTAGCCCACCTGAGGTTCAGATCTATCCTTTCCAATGTTCTCTTTGTGCCTGGAGTCGTTGAATTTACAAGCATCAAATCACCCATGTAAGTCCTAACTGATGGTAGCTGTATCCCAGCCTGTTGTCTCTCCCTGCCTACAACCCATTTGGAAGCCCTGATGACTATTTCCTTTGCCATTGTGAATGCCAATGGGGCAATCATACATTCTGTCACAATACCTGTTTCTGCCCTCCGCCAGCTAGTTGTGAAACCTACTGTGTTAATACACAACCTGATATCCTGAAAATATGCTTCCACAAAGTTAACAAGTATCCCAGGCGCTCTTAAATAATCAAACATACTCCAAATAAGGATATGAGGTGCTGAACTAAACTCATTTCAAAGATCTAAAAATACCACATGCAGATTACTTTCGTCAACTTTAGCTGCCTGAATCTGGTCTGAGATCATACTAGCATGCTCCAGACAGCCAGCAAAACCTCGCACACCTGCTTTCTGCACTGCGGTGTCTATTAAACTATTCTTTTCTAAGTCATTCGGCTATCTTTGTGCAACTACAGTGAGGAAAATCTGAGTCATGAAAAAAACCTGAAAAAAGAGGTGTTCAGGTGAACATCCTAAGAGCTAAACCTGTAGCCTCGTCAGATAATCGGCAGAAACAATTTCTTTTTGTTGTGGCCGGTATTTACAACAGTTTGTTACTGAGCAAAAGCAGAAACACCATATATCAGTTTCAATAGATAGAATTAGTATTCATGTTGGATTTTACTTAGATTTAATTGTAAATAGTGATGAATTTTAGCCATTCTGAAAAGTTTTCATTGTATTTCAGTTTTCGCTAAAAAGGAACTATCACTGTTGGCAGAAATTCCCTCCTGGAGTTGGACATTGGAAGCTTGTTGTAATGACTTTTTCCTTTAACACTGCAAGTAATGTGAATTCAGATGACATGACAGCATGAGTGGGTTTGTAAATATAAGAACATTATGTTAAAACACATCACAGTTACTTATGTATAATTGCATTGTAGTTGTGAATTATTATCATCTAGATTGAAATCATTTAAACAGCCAGGTTGAACTTCATGTTCTCTGTTGGATTTCTTTTTTGGCACTTTATGTAGTAAAAGCATACAGTTAAGAAACTCAAGAAAAACATCTGTAAAAGAGTACAATGAATAGATGAATACCGCACACTTAAGTGCTTTGTGCCACCTGCATAACGCTCTACAATAGCTGACTAACAAGAAAAAACACTGAGGTTGTGAAGAAAAGAACAGAGACAAAAGCAGACCAAAAGAAGCCGTCGATCATGACAAAATGTGCAAGTATGCTTTGAGTTTTAAATGATGTGGAATAAATGAACAAAACTGTACAGATTAGTTAGAACATGACTGTAATATACAGTCATGGTCGCTTCTCCCAAATAAAACCTAAAAGACAAAAATCGAAACAAAACCAGGTGCCTTCAACAGATAGAAGAACAATGTTTTTGAATTTTCTTTTTTCTTGTTTGGATTTTTTTTTTTCAGAATATTTACCAGGTGCCAAACCTGGTAAATATTCTTTCAAATTAGCATGTATTGGTTACTAAAGTGATGTCACTCATTAGTAAAACACCCAACGTACACCCCAATTTCAGATAATCGGAAAGGCCCAAACACAAGTTTGAAAAACGTAAAAAAAAAAATAAAAAAAAAAACATCAGAATATTACTGCAGCTGGAATGTAATGTAAATTGGCAGGTCCTGATACTGAGGTCAAGCCAGTTCTGGGACTTCAGTTCAACAATATTTTATTATTCCCTAAAGGAAAATCACATACTACACAATCAGCCAGTAATTCAATCAGTTTCAATCACACAGACTGAGCCAGTAATAAAGTCACAGACTTATGGCAGTACGACAAGTAAATACTCACTCTGAGATATTTCTCAATTATTTTTTTCTTTCTAATTTTAAGAAAGAAATTTCTTGCAGATATAACTTGAATGTGGGCTGTAATGGGGATTTCACATCAAAGGGATTACTCTGCAGCTCATTAACCTTTTTCTAATGCACAACGTCAAAAATTAAAGAAAAAAATGTTGAGACGCATCTGCTGTGTTCCTGCATGGTCAGAGAGGAAAGTCACTCAATGTTCCATATTAACTCAGTATAAGCTAAGCTGCATGCAGCGTATTCACTGCTGTGGCTCTCCCTCAGGTTTATCTTCTTTATGAAGAACCCACAGGCTCTCATAGAGTTCAACTACTTTCAATTCCTACAAAGCCTCTACACAGGTTATGCTTTCCATTTTCTGTCAGTTCTCTGCTATTTCTTCTCAGTTGCCCGTGTCTGTATGCGAGTAAATGAAATCCCCCCTGATGGCAGGAGATGTGATGTGAGAGCAGCGATCGGGGTACTTTAATCTTCGCCATCCATCCTGGAGGTTTGTGCCTTGCCTCGTCGCTTTCTGTTCAAACACAGAAGTTCACCAAGAAGACAAGGATTACAGCACAAGCATTCACTTCCTCCGTCTCGTCTCACTCCATCACTCTCTTGTCAAGTCCCCCACCCCTTCACACACACTCCCAAATCACTCCATTTTAAAACAATAGCATTTACTTCAGTGGCATAAAAAGCAGCAATCACAATATAACGGCATTCTCCTGATCTGATGACTATCAGTCCTGGTTTTATACACACATAGTCATAAAATACAATCACAATGTGCTTTTTACTGAGTTTATGAAGCAATACAAACAACTTGTGACCTGATTTCTACCTCAGAGCAGAAAACATTTGTTTTGATGTCCTTCTGAATAATGAAATCAGTGGGAATCAGTAGGAAAGACGAGGAAGCACAAGCACAGAAGTCAAAACACTATGAGCTGGGAAATTTTGTTTTCAGGCATCTGCACCATCTAAATAAGAAAACAGTCTGAATAAATTGTCAAAATTATGGTAATATTACTTTATTTATTTCTTTTACACTTGAGGTATGTCTGATGTGCACATTAGTAGTTGCAGACAGGCTTCCCAGTTAGTGCAAACGCATCTCTTGTCCTCTTTGCTAAGCAGGTTCTTCTGAGCTTATTTTAAGTCTTAGACAAGTGGAAATAGTTATAAAATGTAACTGTCTTCTCACTGAAAGAAACTTAAAGAGAAGCTAAGAATATGTCCTTGTCCTCTGTCCAGCTGAGAAGTTAGGCTCTGCCCTTCTGGCATCACTTTAAGATCTGACCTGTTTATTGTTTTTCATTTCAGAAAGAAGGTTTCTGACTCAAACATCAGCGGGGTCTTCTCTCTGTAGTTTTCATGTTGCCACCTCACCCTCCATACCTGCATTAAATTTCTCCAGGTACTCTCACTTCCACCAAATTCAAAACATCTGTGGCAGATGATTCGTGATTCTAGATTGCCTTTGGGAGTGAGTACGGGTGTGTATGGTTAGTTAGTCTGGCATGACCTGCATCTGTGCAAACGATCAACTCCAACCAACTTTCTGTTTTGAAGGCATTTTCAGATAGGCTTTTTACGGATAACTTAACCACAAATTTGAAGTTAGAATTGTCACATGTTTGTTTATAAAACAGCCTAAAGCTTCTACAACACAAAAACAAAGTTTTGACTGTCTCTTTTACTTCCATCATTACCTCTGCTTGTTACTCCGAAATGCATTCTGGGATACATATCCCAAGTCTCCACTGGATGCAAGAACACGTCAGGAGATTTCTACTGTTCTCTTGTAAATGACGACTTTGAATTGGGACAGAACTTCAACTCTGACTGACGATTCTCCAGAACAGACAAGTGCGAATACTGACACATGGCTTATAATATTGAGTACCTAATTCCGTCCTACAAACAAGTCCTGAAGAAACACAAGCCGGCAGGATGGCCGGTCTGGTTTGGTCTTCAGGACCGATTCGGCTGTACCCTCTGGGCCTTGTTCATGGAGGTGTGTGGTAATCTGGACCACCTCAAGGAGATGCTGTCAGCAGACATCACTTTCTTTCAGGACTGCCGTCCTCCGTAAATTAATACCTATTTATCCTAACAAGAAGTTTTGGGTTTCCAGGCCTGTCATAAACATAAATAACCAGTTTTTATTTGTGGGTAATTGTTATTGACTCAGAAAAATAAGTCCTGTTTACGTATGGTTGATGTATGTAGAAGAAAAGTAGTTTTTCTATGTCTTTGTCCCCGTTTTTAGGGGAATTGTGTTGTATTATTAATATTCTGATAGTAAATATTGACAGTAAATGCCAGCATACAGCATACATCACCATTCTGTCTGAAAACACCAAAATAATTATTTTTTACAAATCTCCCCACCCTATGCTGAACAGAGCTCTTCAGCATCAAGGGTGTGGGAGTGGGTGGATGCTGTGCTCATTGCTGTAGGAAAAGAGGACAATAAATGGATTTTTATTTTGTTAAAGCAGCTTCAGTAAATTATTGACAAACATTAAAAATAGAGCTGTGTGTCATTCTGCTCATGCACATCCTTTCCTCATCCTCCTCTTACTTCTGTTAATGTGATGTTGAATTAACAGCTCTCAGTGATGACGACTAACAAGGAGAATATCAAACCTACACTGGAGATTTCACTTTTTTTCTTTTTTTATAGGCATGTATATTTTTAACATAAAAACCTCTTACTTTAGTCTAACTGTGTATTGCATATGCTAAATTATCCATTTTCTTCATTTCTGAGCAAATGTATCACGTTTGTTTCACATTACAGTATTTATATAGTTGCTGTTAGACAACTAAGTTAAGTTCGTTAAGTAATGTTTAAGTACCTTTCTGAGGAAAAGAAAGAAGCAGAAGAGAGTAGCATTAATTAAGATCTACTTAATTATGTTGTGCGTAGCCTCACTTTAACTGCTGCTATGAGTAAAGCAGACGGATAATGAACAAACCCCTGAAAGCACTTTGCTTCTCGGAGCGACCGTTATCAGGGTATCATGCGCACATCTGTGTTCAGCAACCTGCTGACATGATCACGTCACAGCAGGAGACGGAGCCAGGCTTAACCAGCAGGGCTAAATTGATCACAGGGCTGCGTTTGATGAAAAATAAAGCTCAGGACATGGTGGCAAAAGCACGATTCATATCAGTTTTACCGAAAAAGAGCACTGACTTAATGATACAACCTCAAAGATTTCAGTCCTCATCGGGTTGGTCACACCTGTAGTCACCCATGGCAACAAGCTGGGGCTGGGTGTCATACCAAGTTCACATCAGATGCATACTTGCTCATGACACGTTGTCATCACGTAATGTAATATACATTACAGCATCACTTTTCAGCTTTCAGAATTAAAAGTGTTTCTGTCAAACTATTATGTTTTACTAACTATTTCCATATTGGAGTTTTGATACCTACATCTAATCAAGCATTGTGTTCAATATTAAAGGTTAAATATATGACATTTATAATGTAAAGCTGAATCAGTATAACTGTGTCCTGACCAGAAACAGAAGTCATTCTCCTCTTTCGTGTGTTTTTGTCAGGTATGTTTCTCTTTCACATGTTTTGGCAGAAGGCCAAGCTGTTTTTGCATGTTGCAAGGATTTCCAGATTTTACTCTGAAGAAACCACATCCTTTGGCTGGAAAGCCTCTCACAGGAATAAGACAAGAGTAAGACTGCTGTGGTTTGCGCAACACCAATAAGTTGTGTGAGCTGCTAGAAGTCAGACAAATACCTCGAAATACTTCAACACAGATCAACCAAAGCTGTCACCTCAATCCAGATGACCCCATAGCTCACTGCAACATATCGTATTGTTAGGATGACAGTGGTGGCACAAAATCATAAAATAAGCAAAGGTATAACCTTTTTTAGGAAGTGGTTTAGTACATGGTTGCTTGCGGATCATCAGCAGGTCAGTCACACCTGAGACTCAGCATAATGAAATACCCTGTAAGGCACTGAAATTAAACCAAACTGAAACAAACTTCAGCATGTTCAACACATCTGACCGAACCTATGCAGGTGTTACACAAAGTGATAGTAACAACGCTCTCCCGTGACATTACTCTACAAAGGAAGCCTCAGGCCTGGGTCTTTCATAAATTATCACCCTTTGATTCTTTGCTGTTTGGAGCTTCCACTTTTATCGTTTTTGAGAGTGTAAAATCCAATGTCTTTGTCACTTCAAAGGCATCCGCTAGACGTTCATCATGCCAAGCTTCCTGGTGAAGGGGATGAAAAACAGATAAATCATAGTCCCGATGTAGGTTCAACTTGATCAAGATGAACATATCGATGCAAATTTTCCCTGGAGACATAAGTGAAGTCTAAAGAGCCTCATTAGAGGAGAATCTGAGAGTGAAATAAGACAGACAAGCATCTTATTATCCCAATACATATGAGATGTTGAATATCTTTATAATTTCTTTCCAAGCTAAAGCCCATTCAACTGACTGAGCTGTTTTATTGAAGCCATGGCTCTTTTCTGTAATCACCACTGTCACACGCAATTTCAAACTGAAATCTTTATTAAAAAAAATGAGAAATACACTCATCTTTTTTTGCTCAGATTTAGATTATTTAGATGATTTAAATGATGAGGTTTAGAGGAATGGTACCAGACGTATGTGCTAGTATGCAGATGTGGCATTTTGTTCGTATCTGTCAAACCTGACACATTTAAATTATCTCAAGCTCCACCTTTGGACAATCATTTATGGCTAAACTTTAAGAAATTTGTCACAAACTGCAAAGACCGGGCCACAGGGGAGGGTAAGAAGACTGATCATCTTGCCTTTTGTCTTGGCTCTCTCTTCACCACAACAGACAGCTACATATTCCTGCAGACGTCATGCAGCTCCACCTGTCAAAATCCTGCTCCACTCACTCATGAACAAGACCCCGACATCCTTAAAAAGCTTTCCCCACCACCTCACCCTTATCCAGAGAAGCAACTCCACCGTGGTCCCGCTAAGGACCACGGTTCCAGATCCGGAGGTGTTGGTTCTCATCACTGATGCTTCACGCTCCAGTGACAGTTGGAGATAATGTCGCAATAGAAATAATTTTAAAAACACAGTAGATAGTAATAATGACTACAAACATTCATTTTACAGAGCCACTCTGAAGGACAATCATTTTAAAGAAGTAGCTGAATAGAATTATCTTGTTTAGCGATTTGTATTGCAGCTACCCTGAGAACACCTGTGGCATCGCTGTCCAGGTGATCATCCGGGTACCTGTAGCACTGAGTTGTCAGCTTGTTCCTGCTCCTCCCTAAATCCACAAATGAAAACATATTCAGTGACCCGTTAACTGAGTTAAAAGACTGGACAGGAAGGTGTCTTCGGTTCGATGAAGCTCAATAAGAGTTTATACTGTATCTGTGCATGCAAAATCGAAAATTGCTCACGCTCTCTCACTGATAAACCTCTGTGGACAAGAGCTGTTTGAAATTCTTTCTTTCTTTATTTTTCCCACAAAACCGGGGAGAAATTTGAACAACTCCAACAAAAAGATGAGTTTTTATGGTTTGTTTATCTTTTCCCTTAACGCAGCTATGTATTGCAGAGTAAATAAGAGCCTTGTGAGTCAATAAATACTGTTGTTAGACATATTGCTATAATTTATTATTACTAAAAGTGTAGAAGACCTGTATTTCAGTAGTGGTAGTCATGATATAATTTATTGAAATCATACACTGGAACAAATCACGTTTTGAGGTTGTTATACAAATTGCAGTTGTTGATCTGCCACAGATACAAAATGTGATTTAGATCAGAAAGTCCAAAAGAGGAACAAAACATTCACAGAATGATACTGGAGAAGAACAAAAAAAAAAAAAACACTTTTGTGGTGGATACGCCAAAGAGCAATTGGAGATTATTAATTATAAATTAAAATTATAAAACAACAACATAATCTTCTGTGCTGTACAGACACTTCACTGTTATGTTGCAGGACACATCTCCATAACTGGTCCATAATGAACTAATTTCACAAGTCTTTTGTAATTCCATCCATCCGTCCGTCCATCCATGCATCATCACAGCTGGTTTCTCTAGATGTGGGTGAGCAGTGACTCTACTCTGAGTCTCCCCTGGATGACTGAAAGTCACCCCCACCTCAAACGGAGAGTCCAGCCTACCCTGGACAGGAAACTCATTCCAGTCATTTCATCCTCCATCTTGTTCTTTTGGTCATTATCCACAGTGGGCGACCATATGTGAGGCTAGGAACATTGATCAACTGGCAAAAAGAGTCTTGTCTTTTTTCTCAGCTCTCTTCACCACAACAGACCAGTAGAGTCCACATAAGTGCAGATCCCACCCGGATCCACCTGTCAGTCTCCTGCTCCATCCTTTTTTTCACTTGTGAATGAGACCTCAAGATACTAAAACTCTTGCTTACCCGAAGAGTGCACGTCATCTTCCCTGACTGAGAACTATGGTGTCAGATTTGGTGGTTCTGATTTTCATCCTGGCTGCTTCACACTCAGCAGTGAACCCGTCCAGGGACGGAACAGAACCCCATCATCTGCCAAGAACAGAGATGAAATCCGAACACCACCAAACCAGATACTCCAGCTTTTTATGTTTTGGTGCTCTTTTTTTGAAGGAAATTCTTTTTTGTTGTCTGTCACTCATTTGTTTAGTGAGACTTATTTCACAAACTTGATTTAATTTTCATGTTGTATATTATGTGATTAACTGTTGAGATTTTCACAGCAGTAATATCACAATAACAGCTTTTATCCAAAATATGAGGCAGAAGACTTATTTGTAAGAGATACACCGTTAAGATGCTTATAGAAAAATACATTTCTACTTTAACAAAGCATCTTTTCATCCAAACTCAATTCCTCCCAATAATAACCAAGTTCATATTATTATGACAGAAGTATCATATTCATCAAGTGAGCATCACTCAGGCAGTTCATTGTTGTGCTGAGATGAACAGAAGAAAGAAGAGAAAAACAATAATGTTTCTGAGCTCTAAATTGTGTTTGCTGATAGCGCTACTGCTTGGCTGGCTGTTGATGGATATTACTTGCCATGCCGTTCCCTGGCCGCCATGTGAAGCGGTGCCTTTTGAAATGAACGATTGTGGGATGCTCCTTTTAAACTAGTTCAGCGTGACATCATTCATCATCCATGGCACTGCCAGCGGGGAGCGGCAGCGTTCCCATGTTTCCCAGTCACAACAGTGTTACAGGCACAACTGCAGTCTGCAGCCTCTCTGTGCTGCACGATGCACTGGGACAGAGATGCCAGTATACGTCACATTGTCCTTACACGTGAAACCACTGCAGCACCACAGAGAGCTATTTTGGAGGCTGTTTCCCAAGTTTTGTCACCCTGCATTTACTTTGTTTCCAGAAAAGATTTGCCACAGAAGTTTGTCTTAAGGGCAAATGGTGATACAGTAATGCATCATCCACACCAAAAATATGGAAATAAAACTTCTTACTGACATCTTTCCTGTTCTTGTTACTTTCATTTCAATTATATAAATAACATTTCTAAGTGTGTGTTATTACATTTCAGCTTAGCAATACTCATGAAAACGGTTTTTGTCAGTTTCTTTGTGCTTTAGTTGTGTGTGTGTGTGTGTGTGTGTGTGTGTGTGTGTGTGTGTGTGTGTGTGTGTGTGTGTGTGTGTGTG
>JAOWBL010000021.1:8080655-8101798 GCA_028564865.1 Zenarchopterus dispar | reverse complement strand
ATATATATATATATATATATATATATATATATATATATATATATATGTGTGTGTGTGTGTGTGTGTGTATACATATATACTGTGGTATATATGTATGTGTGTGCATGCAACTTCACATATATTCAGATATTTAACAGCGTGCTCACAGAGGAACTGCTGATTAGATTTCATATTTGTTTGTGCAATTGAGCACATGGTTGAAAAAAAGAAAAAGAAAAAAAGGAAATGCAAAGTATGAAGTGCGATCAAGAAAAGATAGAGCCTGTGCGCCTTAAAGAGAAATGTGTGTTGAAGGGTCATGCTGAATTGTGTGTAGTGAGAAAGGGAGATAAGATGTGTGTGTGTATCTGTGTGTGTGTGTGTGCGTGTGTGTGTTTGTTTGCAAGAGAAAAGAAGAGAGAAAGAGAAGTGAGATGGGAAGGAGAGGGTGGGAGGAAGAGAAAGAAATGGGGTGATGCTTTATGTGTGTTTGAGCGTGCGAGTGTGTGTGTGTGTGTGACTCTGTGTGTGTGTGTGTGTGTGGGGTGGAGGACCGGTGAGGGGGGGCAGGCACAGTCAGTTCTGATAACAGCAACAGTAGGAGGAGGATGAGCCGTGGGACCGCCCCACTCTCCCACAGATATAAATAGGAGGTGGATTTTTTTACTCCACTCATTTCTCCTGAAGGATGAGATCCCTGAAACACCTCAAACATCACTCCAGGAACAATGTGGTGAGTTTGGGAACTAAAGATAGAGGACGCTGTTCGGGGCTGGGGAGGGGGTGGTGGTGTGAGCCCGGTGGTAACTTGCGTAGTAGTTTCAGGAGATGTTTACACTCTTGTCCGAATGCGGGTTAGTGGGAAGCGGGGTTACTTTGCACATTCATGTGAGTGCTGCAGTGGGAACATGTTTTAAAAGAAGAAAAGAAAAGGAAAAAACAGTTCTGTTTCTGTCTGCTGCTGCTCTAATTGTTTGTCCTTAGGTGTCTTTCACTTGGAACTTTAAATGGGAAAGTACGCAGTCCTGCAATTATTACCCTGCCTTCTCTGTCTACTTGTCATTTGTCTTTTTCTCTTTCATTTTGTCAGCCTTTCATTTTGCTGTGCTTTTTCTTCTCTACAGCTCCCCCTCCCTCCTTCCCCTCTTTCTCTCTTACTCACTCCGTCTTTCTGTCTCTATCCACCCCCCCCACACACACCCCTCTCCTTTTCCTTTCTCTCTTCCCTCCTCTCACATGCTCGCTCAATCTCTCGTTCCCCTTCCCTCCCTCCCTCCCTCCCTCCCTCCCTCCTCCCCTCTTTCTTTATCTTTCAGCCCCTCCATCTCATTTCTCTCTCTGTCTCCCTCCCTCCACTCCTCCCCCGCCCACAGCTCTTTCTCCTTCTCTTCATACCTCCCTCTCTTTTCTTTCACTCACTCTCACACACACACACACCCAGTCTCTTTCTTTTTCTTTCTCACAAACACACAGTCTGTCTCTGTCTGACTACTTTAAAAGCAGTAATTATAAATGACGTGGTTATCAGGGCATCCAGGTCTACTTCCCCTCTCTCTCTCTCACACACACACACATACAAACACCTTTATTTCTTCACTCAATCTTCTCTTCCTCTCTCCTTTTTTTTCAATATCTTTTCTTGTCTCTCAGCATTGTGTCAGAAAAGGAAGCAGCTCTTTCTTATGTGGCACAGTGAAGGCTAAAGTGCTTGAAAGGAAAGCAGGGGGTCAGAGCTTCTCACTATACATTTTCCAACCAGTTGGATGCATGCTGAGAAATAACCTGAAACCAGTGGCGAGCGACGCTCACTTCTCCTTTACCACAGAGGACCAGTTTGGTTACACCTCAATTTCTACCCCAATTAGTTGGGGGTTTTTTTCTGTTCTGCTTCTATGAGCAGTAAAGTAAACATGTACATGTGGATGTGAAACCTTTCTGAGCCACGCAGTTATGTTCACAGAGTCTTGTGCATTGCTCTAGAATACAGAATGAGCTTGAGGCTCATATCTGTTATGGATCTGAGACTTTCTCCTGGCATTTATCATCCTGTTAAGGAAGCCCAGTGCTGCAGGTATCATTACATTATTACAACTTTGCTCCAATGATGGGCTGAGTTTGGTCAGCCAAGCTGTCCCAGGACCCCACAGGAAGTGCCGAGGACAGTCCACGGAAGTCAGCTTCCTGGCTGGACCTGCATCCCTTGTTGTGTTCTTTATTATTGTAAAGCCAGTCAAGGAAGGAAGTCGGGTGCTAACACAGATCTGGCTTATCTCCTCAATCTAATGTTCTGTGGATTCAGAGGGAAGACATAAGAGGTAGCCTGTGTGTGTGTATGTGTGTGTTTTTCACAGAGTAGCCCTGACAAACATGAAAGATGACTTTAGTTTGTCAGCCTGAAACACTGAATTACTAAAATCCCCTCTGTAGCCTTACATTACAAGGCTGCAGAGAGGAAATGAGGTTAAATGAGGAAATTATATGAAGTTGGCATTACTTCAGACTTACACTGCATATGTTTTGCTTTTCTTTTTATTCACAGGAGGAAGCGAGCAGTCACTTGGTGCGTGCCTACCCAAAGATGACCGAAGGCCATGTGGACGCGGGCACCCAGACGGAGCCTGTAGTGGTGCTGTCTTTAGCCCAGGCAGCAGTTCTTGGCCTCATATCCCAAAATGAAATATTTGGGGCCACCATTGCTCCAAATGGCTTTTACACCGGGGAGCCCAGGGACTGTCCTCCTCCTCCTCCTGAGTCGGTGGAGTATGAATATGCTGACCAGCTGATAGGGGCCAATGGAGACTACTTAGCTGACCCGGCAGGTGAGTCTGAGCCCCAGCCTCACTGCAGTGAGAGAAGACGGCCCGGACCCCGTGGGAGGACCAAGAGGCCGAGGAGCGATGAAGAATCAGACGCTCAGCCACACAAAGAACCTGCTCTGCAGGCTCAGGTTAAAGGTGAAAGACTTGAAACTGATGCTCCTCCATCCTGCATTCACACGAACAGCAGGCACAATACCAACAAGTCAGAGGATCTAGTCACTCAGCAAGGTCCTCTGAAAGAGGAACAGGCCTGCGGGAACTGCCCTTCATGTGTGAAAGATGCATCTAGGCCGCAAACAGACGGACAGCCAGAACAAGAGCGACAAAACACTTCTGGAAAGGAGAAAGAGAGGAAGGAAGAAGAGTTGGTGGTAGAAGAGGAAGAAGAAGAAACGGAGGCACTAAACCTTAAGACAAGTGCAGAAACTGGAAGTCCCCTGGAGAACCGCTTTTATGAGTCCAATGAAGCAGCCTATGAGTCCGCTGACATCGCGATGCCAGGAGAGTACGAAGAGAGCGGCCAGGCCATGTTGTGGTCAGACCCGGAGGGCCTCGCCAGACGAATGCAGATCGACCGACTAGACATCAACGTACAGATTGATGAGTCGTATTGCGTAGATGTGGGAGAGGGTCTGAAACGCTGGAAGTGCCGCATGTGTGAGAAGTCGTACACTTCGAAATATAATCTTGTCACTCACATCCTGGGTCATAATGGAATTAAGCCCCACGAATGTCTCCACTGTGGCAAGCTTTTCAAGCAGCCGAGCCACCTCCAGACTCACCTGCTCACCCACCAGGGAACCCGGCCTCACAAGTGTACCGTTTGTGAGAAGGCCTTCACGCAGACCAGCCACTTGAAGAGACACATGCTGCAGCACACGGACGTTAAACCCTACAGCTGCCGCTTCTGCGGCCGTGGCTTTGCCTACCCCAGCGAGCTGAGGACCCACGAGAACAAACATGAGAACGGTCAATGCCACGTCTGCACCCAGTGTGGCCTCGAGTTTCCAACCTACGCCCACCTGAAACGTCACCTGAGCAGCCACCAAGGCCCCACCACGTTCCAGTGCACAGAGTGTCACAAGTCCTTCGCCTACCGCAGCCAGCTCCAGAACCACCTGATGAAACACCAGAACGTGCGGCCTTACGTTTGTCCAGAGTGTGGCATGGAGTTTGTCCAGATTCACCACCTCCGACAGCATGCCCTCACCCACAAGGTACCGAAGCCTTGAGATGCACCTTTATCTAGCCATCTGTGCTGAAAACAAAACTCAGTGCAAGCCAGCCTTGTGCTCACATATTATATGACTAAACCATCTTTTTACAATAAAAATCCCATTATCATCACACAGATATATTAAAACAGAGCAAATGTTTCAGCCTTTTTTTTTTTGTTTTTATTTGGTTTGCTGTATGAATCATGGAAAAGTGGGGTAAAAGGCATGCTTTCATCCCAGTATTTTTCTTTTTTTGACAAAACCAGTTGCTTTGTAAACATAGCCTTCAAAAGCACTGAGTTTTTTTGTTTGGCTCAAACCACACCTAGCTGCATGTATGAATCACTTTTCGTCTATATTTTTCATTATTATTCTCCCATTCAATCGGGGGGAATGCTTTTCTTCATATGCGCTTTATTTACCATTGAGCTAATAGAGGGATAAGTGTTGGACCTTTACAAAAACGAGTTTATTTACATTGCAAGACTTTGTGCACAAAGCCATGTGCACACGCAACCTCCTGGTGATTTACAGTTTATTTTGCTCTCAACCATATATTTAGCCTAATTAATTAAAAGGCTCAACCACTTTCTTTTTCCCCAGGGTATGAAAGAATTCAAGTGTGACGTCTGTGCCAGAGAGTTCACTCTGTCTGCCAACCTGAAGAGACACATGCTGATCCACGCCAGCGTGAGGCCCTTCCAGTGCCACGTCTGCTTCAAGACCTTCGTCCAGAAGCAGACCCTGAAAACGCACATGATCGTCCACCTTCCGGTCAAGCCTTTCAAATGCAAGGTAGGCACACACCAAGGGATGGTTTACACTTTACGCTGGGACCCGATCCTGCTGTGAAGGAGGTCGCGCTGACCGCTGGACTCTTTTCTCTCAGGTGTGTGGCAAGTCGTTCAACAGAATGTACAACCTCCTCGGCCACATGCACCTCCACGCCGGCAGCAAGCCTTTCAAGTGTCCTTACTGCACCAGCAAGTTCAACCTGAAGGGCAACCTCAGCCGACACATGAAGGTTAAACACGGCATCATGGACGCCACGATAGACGGGCACGGTGACTAACCTCATCTTTTGTTCTCATTAAACACTGTTTTGGAACAGATTCATTTTTCAGATAGTGGATGGCTTGTGAGTTGTAAATATCCACTGCTCTGAGGGCTTCATGTCACGTTACTGTCTCTCAGTCTGTCTCTGGTGATTGTTGACTTTGCAGGTATTGCTGTGATCTGGTGGCCGAGTATTTTGATGGTTCTGTCACCCTCTCCGTGTGTGTTTAGTAAATATAACATTTCCTGGATTAGACATGCCTGTCAGTGGAGACTGATACGGAGGGGGAGGGGCCAATCGTGTCCTCAATGTGGCCACATGTCTGTAGGAGCAGCGGTGTATATGTGCTTGCATGTTATTAAGGGCAGCACAGGATCATAATTTTCTCTCTCTTTTTCTTTTTGTTTCGCCAGAACCCCCACAGGAGACAGAAGGCCAGGAGGACTATGAAGAGGAGAGCTTTGAATTCAGCGAGCGAGAAAACCGGGCAAACAACAACAACACACCGGATGTGGCTAAATTATCTCAAATGGAGTACTACAGCACCTATGGAAAGAATGCAGGGCGCTTCAGCACTGCATGAATTATTAAAATGAGCCCAAATTGAACAGGAGTCTGAACTAATGAAAACAGGATTGTTTATTTTACTTTGATTTTATGCTGTTAAAGGCATAGAGCTCGGATTCCTCCTAAAGGATGCGAGGAGGCCCAGCAAACTGCACATCATTATGCACTGGAATCACTGCTAACTACGTTTAAAATCTATACTTTTTATGTAAGTCATATTTTCATCTAAAACATTGCAAGTATTAGATTATATGAAAAAGGGAAGTCTAAAATAGAAGTATTTAGCTAAAAGAATAAACTATAAATTTGTACAAGCCGCCAGTGGCTTAACAAGATCATCTGAGCCTGATTATAAAAGCACATTTCCAGTAACAAGCGTCAACTGCTTCCGTTACACTGCACTTACTCATCCAGACAATCCCGGTTTCTCTGAACCAGTGTGAGGGGTGAGGGAAAGGAACAAGTGTTCTTTTACTTGCCAAAGCTTATCGAGAGGATAGAAGATTCACTTTGATTTATACTGTGATAAATTAGGGTCTGCAAAATGACTTAAACTCTGTTTGGTTTGCAACCTGTGCTTTATTGTATATTATTGTACAGAGTGTATCAGTCCTTCTGTATGTTGGCTGGTACTCTTAACCGGTGCATCGCACTGAGGACCACTGTGTCTACTTTTTACATTTTGGCATTTCCGAGCGTCACTGTATTAATCTATAGTCTATGAATGTAACAGTTTCAGTAGAATGTTTTCAGACGCTAATGAAAATAAGTCTGTTAAACGGTGGGATCCCTTTACCAAAGAACTGGATCAAATGTTGCAGCTGTGGGTGCTGCAGGTCATTTCTCACTGTTGTGTTGAGCTGGGCACACTGGATTTATTGGGGTCCAACGGGAAACCTCGTGAAATCACATTGAAGTTCACCTCCTAGCCAGTTTAAAAATCTCATCAAAAGATTAATGCAGAGAAAGGACTGAGCCTCTGAACAAATCTCACTATTTTTACCCTCAACTAAACCTCCACAAGGTAACACTGTAGTGTTAAAAAAAAAGACAATGCAAACATAGCATTCATTTTGCAGTTTTTCTTCTAAATGTACGAATCTCAACAAGAACCCTTAAAAAAAAAAAAAAAAGAAAAAAACTCAAGACAGAAATATTAAGTGCCCCGGTGTGTCTGCAAGAGCATGCCATCCATCACCCTGTACGCTGGTCTCGAGTGATGAACGACAACCTCCCAACATGTGACAGGGCCGTGGACCTTGTGGAAAATGATTTGGAAATGCTCAATATATTCAGTTTCCCACTGCTTGGCTTTTCCGACTTGTATCTTGCAAACAAGGCATCCATTTGAAATGATGATATTGTGCATTGAAAATAAAAAAAAAAAATAAAAATGTTCTTTTTTTTTCCAGCTTCTGTGTTCACTCCATCACTATTTTAGTGATGACAGAAAAGGGAGAACTGTTTGGCTTACATGGCTTTCTGTATTAGACTTTAGTGTGAAGATACTATGAATAGAGTTGTATGTAAAATGTTGTGTACCAGGCAAAGCTGTAAAATAAATTTATTTACCTTTAAAGTTTGAGCTTTTAATCATTTGTCTAAAAACCATCTATGCAAAACAGAGATGATGGGTCAAACGAGATTTATTGGCAAGTATGTGCGACACAGGTTTCCGTCTTGCTCAGTGATTACAACAATATTGAATACAGTACACATTACAAAAATAAAACCTTGCACATAATGGAGCAGGTAGTTAGGGGGTCATCAGGTGGAGGGACGACTCGACCATTTAATATCTTAGAACTCAACATATTCCTACAGACAGCATTGTATTTTCCTTCAGATAAAATGCGAGTGGATTTCATTGACCTTTTAAGTTAAAAATGAGGTACAAAAACGTAAGAGTGACATTGCCATCTCTATGCCAACTATGTTCCTTTAAGTCCTTCACTTGCCAAGGGCTTTATCCAGATTTGTTTTGATGGCATCGAGGAAGTCTGTGGTATTGACGTAGTGCTCGTTCAGCTTCACACTGAAAAGGTGAAAGAAAAAGCAAATGAGACAATACGGCACTCAAGGAGACGACGTGAGATTATAAACCCCTGCTGGCTGCTAATAAAAGTAATTTTTCATATCACATTAGTTGGCATAAGAATATTAGGAAAAACAAGCTTTGTGTTAGTAGTTCAAGTTATGCCATTTAAAAGAGGGATGTCTACTTTTCAGAAAATTGTGCAAATGACAAATGTCTCATCTTCCAGTTTATGTGCATTTCCAATTCAAGTAAATCCTTAAACCAAAAGGGGAGGGTTTAGGTCAACCTAGATGCAAAAATATGACCAGGTAGATGTTTAAAGAAAACAGCATTTCTTGTATACAGGAGTACGAAGTAGGGGCTTGTAAATACTCCAAGTCTTGTAGTTATTCATGGACAAAGATGGATGCAGTATGTGTATTACACAGGTTAAAACTGTCCTGGACCTATATTTTGTTAAACATGACTGTTTTTGTCTTTGCTTCGCTGCTAGATGTTTACAATAACTTAAATAGGGAGGGAATAAACATGACATGTTGACATTAAAGTTTTACTGCAAATTACTAGTCTTCTTCAAATGCTAGCAGGTTGGAGTCTAGGCAAACAATGTCAACATTTAATCATGTGGAAATAATAATATTGAGAATTTGAAGTGAAGAAATCTGACACTGGATGCTCCAAAAGCTCATTACTTTTTCTGGGTGCCATTATAAACCTAATGTCCCAAAAAGCAAAGATGGTCCAGAGATTAAACGGACACATTCTTCAAATTAGAATGGCACCTAATGACGTCTTGTATGATTAATCTAAATTATTTTCTAGAAATTGCAAGGTCGTGATCATTTCAGGAGGTCTAGACATTTTCAAGCTGAGTGTTTGGCAAAACAAACAGCCGAGAATAGAAAAAATGAAAAATGGATGAGTGGCCTTTGTGTTTTTGATTGAGTAGCTTTATATTATTAAGAGGGTTTTTCTTTTTCTTCCCAGATCAAAACTTCTGTTTCTAAAAATAGTCAAGTTATTTACCATTTGGACTAGACTGAAATTACATCTGGACCTGCAGTAATTCTCAAGTTATACTGTAACATTTGTATTTATTTCAGCACATTTCCCCTGGATAAGCGAACTCTGTTTTACTATAATTCACAGACACAGATACCCAGAAGTGACACAAGGCCTTGCGTCTTTAATTAAAAAAAACAAAAAAACAAAAAAAACAATTCCTTTTATTTTTTTTAAATATTAACTTTGAATATTGAGTTAAAAGTCCCTGATCAGACACTACAGTTAAGAGTTTAGAGGCTGCTAGTCACATTTCGACAAGTGACAAAAGTGGAAAATAGTGCATCAGCCGATGTGTTTATGTTGCCATGGTAGCAGTAAATGTCACCACAGGTTTCACTGAAGCCTAAAAAGGTTTTGTGCCGTCATTCAGGCTGTGTGCCTCTTCTAACTGTGTGATGCAGTCACACGTCATAGCATTGCAGCTCCTCTGCTGATCTGAGCTTCTGGTTACATGTGAAGCTTAATGTTGTTTAATTTCTTTATGTTTTTTCACCAAAAATATCAAATCACTACACTGTGTGTAGTTGAAATAGGTGAAGTCTTAGTATGATGTGATACTTTATACCGTATTTGAAATAATTACACCGGGAAAGAGGCAGAAAAAGGACAAAAAGAATTCTACAAATCAGAACTTTATGAACCTCGGGAGCCTGTTTTTATTGTCTGTTAGGGCCGTGGAACATGTGAAAGTTCACATGATCATAATCTGAAAGCATTATAAAA
The DNA here is from genome assembly GCA_028564865.1 of Zenarchopterus dispar. NCBI lineage: Eukaryota > Metazoa > Chordata > Actinopteri > Beloniformes > Zenarchopteridae > Zenarchopterus > Zenarchopterus dispar. Next base: position 8,092,333 of record JAOWBL010000021.1, on the reverse strand, counting down.
CAAGCAACTCCTCAAACCTTCAAACAGAAGCAATCTGAGCAGCTTTTCTATCCAGCAGTGACACATTCAAGAAAACCGTTCCCTTCTCCTCAAAACAAAGCTCAGTGTGAAATGTTTTGAAAGAAAAAATTAATGAAAAGAACAGCTCTACATCTTTTGAGGCAAAAGACTTGGACTTTTTTTTTTTTTGTGCGTCACTGCGAGAAGCACATGAACCATTTCCCTGGCAGAGGAATAGATCAAGAGGTGCAAGGTGAAGCTTTAGCTGTGCCTTTTACAGTACCTGGAACTTAATGTCATCTTCAAAAAACCTTTTGCTGGAAACAAAATAATGTAAATCCTCCAAATCGTCCAAAAGAAGGGTAAGACATTTGGCTTGGATCACAAGAGGTCTTTCGAGCTTTAACAGGTTGTTAATAAATACTATCTAGGTGTCAGACATTATGGCTTTTTATCATTATTTTGTTGTAGTAAAAACACACACCCACCCTCTCTCAATCATATTTAAGAGTCATCTTCACCCAACTTTCTTTTGAAGATTAACTCATCTTTTATTGGCACATTAATCTGGTGGCCTTAAATCTTTGAGTGAAACCATGTATGTCCAGCGAAAGAAGGGACCTAGCTTTCATAACTGTTGCTTAAACACCCGTTTATATACGTACTTCAGTAGTGATTTCCATTAAATACAATGAGCTTTCCACTTCTTATTTTTAGCAGCTTGACTTGAAGATTGTTGCAAGCAATTATTTGCCCAAATAATTCTCAAGTGTGAAGTGTCAAATTACTGTACTGCTTCCGGTCGAGGTGGAGCCTCGATACCAGCAATAGCCACTGAGAGCGAGCAAACTGGGTGGCCTTGCCAACCAGATTTAATGTACTTCGAAAGCTTAAAAAAAAATAAATAAAAAAAAAACAAAAAACAAAAAAAAAAAACATTGGGTGCAACAAACAAAACAATCTCAACCAAACAGAAAATAGCAAAAGAAAGAAAAAAAGCCAGCTTGTAGAATTGCATCAATAAAATGAGCATCATTATAAATACTTTGTGCAAGACAAAAATAAATAAATAAAAGGGCCATGTTTATTATTCTTGTGAGGTCACATGGGAATTTCTGAGATTTCTAAGTAGCAGAATTGCCACTGTGAAACTGCTGAGCTGTGTTGAAAATTTATAACATCAGAAATGAGGCTGGCCTGATATCTGTTGGCTGCTGTGTTTCTACACTTAGTTAAGATTTCAAAACTGTCGAATTGTTCTCGTCAAGATAACCATTTAACCTTCAGAAGCTTGGATAAAACATTTGAAACAAGTACAATGTCTGTCCTGACGCACAGTGAACCAGTAATACAAAGTAAAAACTTTAGTTCATTGTTAATTTAACAAGAGACAAAACTACCACCAATAGCAAACTAGCTGTAAACCTACACAATCAATCATGACATATTAGGCCCAGATTTTAGACATTACCTATCTTAACACCAAGTAAATAAACTGTAATCTTAGAGGCAAGAACTATATTTTAAGTATTGACAGTGAAATTAACTCACTTGGACAAGCCGTGGATGCAGCCTGCGAGGTCCTTGGTCATAGTGCCACTCTCAACGGTCTCCACACACACCTTCTCCAGAGTCTGGGAGAACCTTCAAATTAAAAAAAAACAAAACAAAAAAAACAGGGATTTTTAAATGATAGTCATTTTCCACATTAACCCCAATATCACTCCAGAATCACAACTACATCTCTCACTTTATGAGGTCGGGATTGCCATCAAGTTTGCCTCGATGCTCCAGGCCTCTAGTCCAGGCAAAAATGCTAGCAATGGGGTTGGTGCTGGTTGGTCTTCCCTGAACGCACAGATGAGAACAATGTTAACATTTTTAACTTGTAAAGAATCCTCTTGACGTCACATGTTGGACAAATATTGTACTGTTTTTGGACATGGGTATCATACTACAGTTTCCCCACAAGATGGCAGTATAGCTACAGAAATTAAACTGGAGCATGTGATTTTATTTATTCTCCCCTTAGTGCCCACGTTAAAAAAAAAAAAATTTTTAATAGAGCTGTGAGGCTGACAAAGACTGATCGTTACAAACCTTCTGGTGCTCACGATAGTGCCTGGTCACAGTGCCGTGGGCCGCCTCAGCTTCAATAGTCTTGCCATCAGGACAGACAAGAACTGATGTCATCAGTCCAAGTGAGCCAAAGCCTAAAACAGGAAACAAAATCCTTCCTTAGTGCCACACAGATCAGCCCCAAAACTGGCAAGCAGACATATGTTTATAGATTTGAGTAGTTAGAAATGCAAACACGTGTTGTTTTTCAAATAGCTCACCCTGTGCAAGAATATCAGACTGAACATCTCCGTCATAGTTCTTGCAAGCCCACACAAAGGCTCCTGAGGACTTCAGCACTTGAGCAACCATATCATCAATAAGCCTATGCTCATACCAGATTTTCAGTTTGTCAAACTCTGGCTTGTAATGCCTGTAGGCGGGAGAAGACAAATCAGAATTTTATTTTATTTGTATTTCTTTGACCTCAAAAGAACACCAACACTTAAGTAAGCACAAATCCAGTCACAGAAGACACCCACTTTTCAAAGATGTCCTGGAAGATGTCTTTAAATCTGCCATCATAGGCTTTAAGAATGGTGTTCTTTGTGCTCATGTAAAGGGGCCACTTCTTCCCAATGGCGTACTGGAAGCAGCTGTGTGCAAAGCCTGTAATAGACTGGTGAAGAGGGAAAACAAACAGTTCATGACTGCTGCAGGTTTTATCAGTTGTAAAGGGGTTAACAACCTTCCCCTTGTCAAGATGAAAGTCATCAACAGTGACCTCTGATGTTGTTAAATCAAACAGACCGGGCTGATGAAGGCAAACACAACAGTAGCAAAGCGGGCTGAAAATAGGCAGCTCTACTGCAGAGGCTTAAACTTTACAAAGCACCCTCGGCACCTACATTCTAGTACGTAAATGTCAATGCAAGAGGTATATTTGGATTTTTTGTTGACAGTAAAAATATTCAGAATCCCACTTTCTCCATCCTGCATGAAGAATTTGCTCACCTCATCTGTGTTGTACATGCCCATTCCACAGCCACCAGCAGGAAAGTCAAAGACCTCCCATTCCTTGGCAGGACTTCCATCAGCAGGAGAGAAGATCATTTTGAACTTTCCGGGCTTATCCACGACAAAGTCTGTCGCCCTGTACTGAAGAAGAAGTAACACAGAGAGCTCACTCCTAAGTCCACACACGTTCAGGCATTGCCATGGAGTGGAAAAACACGTCTAGACTGCAATACTTCCGTCAGTATTGAGACTGACCTGATCCCCAAAAGCGTGTCTGCCGATGGTGATGGGCTGTGTCCAGCCTGGAACAAGCCTGGGAATGTTCTTGCAGATGATTGGCTCACGGAAAACGGTGCCGCCCAGAATGTTCCTGATGGTTCCGTTGGGGCTTTTCCACATCTTCTTCAGGCCAAATTCTACAGGTAAAAATAAAATACACACACCATTAATCAAATGTTTTTTTAAAAACACATTTGTGCATATGGGAAAGTAAACAGCATCCCATTGTTTTTACAGTCGGGGTCACATGACCAAAACATCACTGCAAATTTAAAATACTCAAAATTTAGGAATCAAATAGGCATTAAAAAAAAAAGTAAAATATGAGATGTTTGACTTTAAATTTCAGTCTTGTTTTAATGAGAAATATACTGCCTCAAAAACACTAATTTCAACTTTGCTTCCTGATTGTGTGATTATTGATTCCAGTAATTTGAACCAACCAAAATTTCTGAGTATCATTTTACGTTGCGTTTAATATACTAGGTTCTGCCACTTTCCAAAAATCTTTTTAATGCTGCTGTAAATATCCTGCACCGCCCCCACGAAATACTCCAACAATGCAGGAATGCCAGAGGGTCAGTGATTAAACTGCAGATACCGCAGATTAGTGCAAAGCACTGTTCACTAACAAGTTATTACATGCTTTGATTGCCGTTTCATTTAAGTTTAACCACTTCTGCAGTATAGATACCACATCAATGTCTGTTTTACAACGTAAGAACAGACATGTGAAATTAAAAGAGAACAAAGAAGGAATAGTGTAGAAATGAACCAGCAAGGATTGGGAAGTGCTCATTGTTTTCACACAGAAACTGGAATCATTTCCTACAAACAGAGGCTCAAAACCTGCTGAAATACAAGATTTACCATTTACATACTGCTTAGAGTCAGGAAGTAGTAATTTAACATTTCTCTCTAAAAAGAATCTAAAAATAACTTTACAGAAAGATTCACATCTTTTAAAATTTTCTTGCATTTTATGAGACTTCTCTTTAAGAAATGTTCCTTTTAGTTTGGATTATGTTTTTTTTTTTTTTTTAATGTGTTGGTTTCGATTACCAGCTGAAAAACACCTACAGGCTTCCAGTTCTGTCAGGTTATTTGGTGTAGTGGCAACTCATCCTCTGACATTTTAGGCAAAACGAGAGTGTTTATGAAACTGTTATTTGAAAAGTTATTATCTGAAAAGACATTAGACCTACTCCATAAATTCTGCCTTGAAATATGAAGCCACAGCCAATGTTTCCTCCATGCATCTTTATTCACCACTGGCGCAGTCTTTCTGAAACAACTGCTCAGACATTTTATTTTCGGAGTCCAGTGCTTCCTCATTTCCAGATGGAAAACGGCGACTACACTTGTGCGGAGTGTTGTGACGTTCGAGCCTGAACTGATACAGATTTGATGATGCAGGACCTTCAATACCCACGTCCTCTTAACAGTAGTTGGTTTAGCATGGCACTTGGCTTGCAAAGGGATCGCCTGGTGATGGGAATCAGCGAATGTTGTTTTTGTAAAAACAAAAACAGTTCGAACTGTAGACTTACTCCAAAACTTAAACAACATCACCCTAATGAACATCCTCAATGTTCTTAATCTAACAAGAGCTAAAAACAAAGTCAACAAATCACACAGCCTGCAGCTTTCACTGCTTTCCATTGGGGATTAAGTTAACGTATCCAGCTGATCACAGTTAGAAGAAAAGTTGGAAAAGAAATTTATAATTGGTGCATTCCTAGATAAAATCAGTTTTGCTTCCAGGAATAGTGCAAGTTTAAACAGTTATGGATTGAGAAAAAAAAAAAAAAAAGTATACAACAAGGAAGTAAATACTTTCTAATGACCTTCCACTCTGGCTTCGTCGGGTGTGATGGTGGCACATTTAACCGCCACATGGTACTTCTTAGTGGCGAGGGCGGAGTCGATGGTGACCTGGTCATCAGTCTGGTCACGGTATGGCAGACCCAAGTCAAAATACTTGAGCTCCACATCTACGTTGGACAGGATGAGCTAACGAACCAAAAACAAACAAAAGAAAAACAACAGTTAGACTCTTCAACTTTGTCCAAAGTTCTCTGTCCAGCTTTTGTTTTTCAGAGAAACAAACTCCTGCTTTTCTGTTTTACTCCTGATCTAAGAACATCTGTCCCCTCACCCCCACCCAGACATCACACATAATCCTCTTCATAACCCCTCCCACATGTCAGTCTGTCCGTCTTTTAATACCATCACAGCCAACACCAGTATTTCTGGTTCTCGGGAACCACTGTCCTGCATGTTTTAGACATTTCTTTGGTCCAACACATTTTATTCAAATAAATGGGTCATTATCAGACTCGTGCAGATCTTGATGACTAGCTGATGAGATGGATCCATCTATCTGAAATGGGCCACATGTACAAGCATGCAGGGCAGTGGGTCTTGAGGATCAAGATTGAGAGACACTGGCTCTAACTATCCCTCCACTGAGACTCACTAGTGGGAGTCTCAGTGGAGGGACAGTCTTCACCCCTGAATGCCACTTTATCACCTTTTCTTTAATGAACTCCCAGATGATCCTGGTCATCTCATCTCCATCCATCTCCACCACCGGCTGGGCCACTTTGATGCGTTTGTCGGCATCTGTCAATGAATCAAACAGAAAGGTTGGAAATGGGTTCAACAATAAAAGACAGAATAAATACATCATTATATCAAATTCAACAGTATAATGTCAGAGTCCAACAGTCCAGAAAACCAAGACAAAACAGTTAATGTGTTATAAACCAACAATAATTGAACAACTGCTACGTGGAGATGATGACTCAGTTCCCTTAAACCAGCAACTATGAACAAAGCTAAAAAGACAATTTAAAAAGTGAGCTTTTGTATTTTGTCCTTGTAGTATTTTGACCAAAACATGACATAGTTCACAGTTACGAGCTTGAGAACAACGAACAAGCATAATGTCTCCTTCATTATGACACTGATTAAACCTAGTTAACATGACTGCATTTTATTGGTGCTCAAATTTACATCATGCAACCATAACTGGTTCATCGGGTGCTGCACAGCGTCATATCACACACACCAACACCTAAAAACTTGCTTATTTCAACACCAAGCATCACAAGGCCTATAACAATTTTCAATCAGTAACTGCAATTCACACTTGGAAGATGAAAAACTTCAAGCTTAAATCTTTTGAACATTTTAATGTTTATATGATTTTTTTAAAAAAAATCTAACACTCCCATAAGACTTAATTTTATGCTTCAAAAATGAAAAAAACTATTAATGTTTTAAAGCACAAGCTTTTAGGAACTAGAATGTGGTTTGTTTTCAATACCAACATTTGCTTTTTAAGACTGTCTCTGGACTTGTTTACCTTCCAACATGGATTAGTAACTCTAATCATATCTTCTCTTAGTCTGCTCACTGTGTGAGAGTCAAGCCAGCAGGACAATTTCAGTGAATTGAAAAGTACAGGGGGAGGTGCAAAAGGATCAAGTGACTCTCAGGTTTCCCAGCCAAGTTAAAACCCTACAACCTGCCACAGCCAAGTTCCCAGAGTAATGCAAGTAAACATAAAGAGTCATGTGAAAATCTTGCACAACTAATACTTTTTAGTGTCTAAGATTCTAAAAAGCTAATCTGCTCAAATTAAACAACCCCTGTGGAAGATATCTGAGCTCACTGGGATGGTGAGGCACCTGTCCAAACAGCCTCGGCTCTTCTCCCAGCCTTCAAACATGACACAGGCCCTGCTGGCTGCATGGTGACCGGACACTGAAAATAACCTCGGAGGAAAAACAGCTGTGATCTCTGCATTACACAGTGGTATAACAGCACTGTACTCCAGAATGGGTTCATGTGCATTTTGTTGTGGATATTTTTTGGTCTTGGTCATACCAGCACATCCTTTGACCTACAGGGCAGCAGTGGCTTGAGCGATGCGTTTAATGGGAGAGTAAATCACTGAGCAGTGGAAATTATGACGATCAACTTCTCAGCAAATGCGTTTTGAAAGTGAATCCACCAGAAGATGACTTAAGTAGCTATCTAGCAGGAAGTAGACACATGCACCACAACTCTGAAATAACTGAAAGCATTTGTTTTTCTATGGGTTTGTGAAATTTGTTTTAAATCTGTTTTGTTTTGGTCATTAGAAATAAATCATCAGCCACAAGACAAATCAGGTGTTTTAAAAACCAATTAATATGACATTTTTTTCTAGAAATTATATGAAAACAAAAGACGGAGCACACAACATTTCAAATGTGCTGCTTTTATTTATTTTTTTTAGGAGTGCAAACAAACTGGCTATTTTGAGCATATTGACTGCTGGCAGGACAAACGTAACTTGAAGATTGCATTTGGTTCAGGTATTTATGACAGACATTATTCATGTTTCATATACCAAAGGACAAATGGAAACGATGATCTGGAAATGTATCAATAACAGAAAATAAATCATGAGCAGCTCTATTCATCCTCATTATTGAAATGGAAATAAAAACAATCAAAAGGAGCAGTTCTAGGCTGCTAATATTGGTAAATATATGGTTCATGACACTGCTTGGGGTTCAGTAATTCTGCTGTCAAATAACAAAAATGAGATTAGCTGGAGTTTTTCCTCATTTTGTGACCGGCTTTGTTCTTTCCCACATGCTTTGGAAAAGTAGAGCTTCAGCCACAGTGCATTCTGGGTAAGTCATCATTGGATATTGTGGTCTGGCGTGATTTCTGACTAGTCTGCCTGAAATCTGTAAAAGCAGGACTCTTCTATCTCTCTGCGGGGGAAGGGAGGGCAGAAATGAGCCATGTTAGTTATGTAACCGCTGAATGTGGACCGTGAAGGGCGAGCTGGAACAAAGTCATGTGAGCCTGCCTTTCAACATCATTCGCACATGCATTAGAGGACTGGTCTGCAGAATACGTCATTTCCACTTGTAGCTCGAGACAAAGTCAGAAGAAGTTTGTAACTGTAATCAAATATACAATCATTTTAAACATTACACAGGTATACATTGACCTCAGATTTTTAGTGGGGTTTTTTTTTCTAAATCGTAGATGCTGTAAATGTGTTCACAAAGTCACCTGGATATGGTACAAAATCTTTAAATTGTGTAAACAAGACAAGAATCAGTGCCAACTTTCAGTATTTAGCAGATTTGAAAAACCTAATCTGCAGCACAGGAAACCGACGACTATTTTTAAAACTCAAAGATGGAAAACTATTCACCGGACATAATTCATGCAACATGCACCGAGGTCAAACGGTCAGAGACACACTAGCCTGCTCCCCTCAAGATTATGCAAAAGTTTTCAGACAGTCAGTGTAGAAAGTTAACCAGCTTTAATCCTATACTCAGGAGACATTGGCAGAGTAAACAAAACAGATTAAGAGTAAAATGCAGAGGAGGCTTAAGTTAAAGTAAGGCTGGTTAATGAGCTACTCACAACTGATTCACTCACTGATTTTACACACCCCATAACATGATTTACACCTTATCTTTTATGATTGCGCCTTATCTTTTGGACATCCCACAAACCTGCAAATCAATTTTACAAGGAGCTGCTGCTGTAGATTGTAATTACAATAAAAAAAAAGACTGCAATAAACACTGTCATTCAGTCTAAATGACAACAGTCAAGAACAAAGCTGTCCCATGAGAAAGTTTATCCCATTTCTCAATTGTAGTGCACATAAATATAGCTCCCACTCTTGCTTCAGTTTTCCTGAGTCACTGCTGGGCTAAAAATCAACCCCCATCATCGCCAGTAAAGATCAACCAGTATCCCCTTGAGTTTCATAATCTTCTGGATGAAAGTTACTTGTCTGGCTGCAGAGATCAGACTACAAGTGTGGACCCCTGCCAAACATCACATAATTATACATGTCGCTGTGTGCACTTTTTTTTTTTTTTTTAACTTCGAGCCAGTTTTCAAAAGTAAGACGCTGGATATGATTTTGGAGTCTAAATGGAGTAAAACTGGCGGGTTTAAGCCGTCTGGATGGGACCCAGAGGGACAAACCGGTATGTAGGACAGACTGCACTGTTCTGGCAGCCATTGCTCGGTATAGCGGGGTCTCGTATGCAGTTGCCTGACCTTGACAAAAGTTTTACAAGTTATTGTCGCACTATTGACACAACGGCCGAATAGCAGATCCTCCCTTTTGGGGTTTTAACAGTTACATCAATTTCGTTAGCGGGACCGTTTCTCTATATATATAAAAAAAAGAAGAAAAAAAAAACACCCCCAGCGACGAGCTATAAAATTTCCGCATATGCCGCTAAAAACGGAACCTACTCCTCCTCCAGCTGTATTGTCCCGCTTTCATTTTGTATCACCGCTGAAAGCGACACATATACAGTCTGTGTTCCGACCACAAACAGCAGCATATATCTTCACTTTCCCCCCCTCATCAACTATGGCTGGAAGTTTTAAGGTGTCCAGAAATAAACAAAGACAAATCCCCCCCAACGGCTCTGTCGGCCTTCGTGGATTTCTACGTGTTAAAAAAAACCCATTCATTATCCTCCAAAACTACCCGCACCTGAATAGCTTGGCCAATTGTAATTTAAAACACTGGGAGGCGTTTGGCGCATCATTGCGTCTAAGCTCAGAAACCATTAAAGCCATTAACAGCATCCCAGCCGGCTAACGGGCGCACGTAAATGGGCTAGCATGGCTGCATTAGCGCGGCGCCCCGGTTTCGACCTACAGGCTGATCTCACAAAAAAAAAAAAAAGCCATGTCAAAGCAAAGCTCCCGCTTAACGTCAGCATACTGATGCTCAAAATGACCTCCGTTATCTCCCTCTCTCTCTCCTTACTCACAGTTCCTTTGTTGCAAAGTCTGGCAATTTGCGGCCGGCGCGAGCACTGCGGGATTTCTGGAAAAAGCGGCTCCAGCAGACCTCGTCACGGAGCTGAGCACTTTCAGATATCCGGCCATGTCTTCCCGAGCCGAGAGACACTTAGCGGTTAACACTCGACGAAACTCAGAGGGAACAGGGGGCGACGTGCTCCGTGGCTCTCTGCAATATAGTCAGGCGCAGCACCGCCCTCCTTCCCCTCCCCGGCGGGACACGCTGAGCGCTACGTCAGAGTCAAACAGCAGCCACTGATGGGGAGGGGGACAGAAATGGCATTTACACTCCACACAACCTCATTGTGCCGTCACAGAGCGTGGACAGCTGGGTGAACTCACCCACTGATCCCAGCCAAGGACGCCAAGTGTCATCACCGGTGTTTTAAAATGTGCACTGCTGCAACATGACACTGTAACCTGCAACATTGTGTGAATATTCAAATATTGATTTGGGTAGACACAAAAACTGTAGGTGCATTGTGGGAAGATAAGTCACTGGGCCAGAGTCCACAAAGTCACTTGACATTTTTCAGGTCTTATCCAAGAAATGCTGATTTGTTGATTTACAACACTGATGTGAATGCGGAAGTAACAAAACTTGCAGTTCATCAAGTGACAGCTAGGGGCCGGCTCCAAAAGTGAGCTTCTTTTCACTGACCCCTGTTAAGATGTCCAACTTTACAACAGAAATAAACACACCTACAGCCTGGAACAAAATATAAAATAAAAATAATTTGGGTCTATTGCTAGGTTTTATTTCCATGAAATGTTGGCGTGAATGTTTACATACTTCATTAGTTAAAATTATATCAATCCACAAGGGTATCGATCATTATGGTTGTGGTTTCATGATTGGCAGCGGATCTTCAGTCTATGGTGTCAAATGGCTTGATGTGGTCACTTTAGCTACTTAGCACTTTCATTGAATGTGACTTCAAAATTGTTAACAAATACCTAAGGGCACATAATTTTCTTATTGTTAAAATGACATAGCTTGTTGTGCTGTTATTTGTACTAAAAGACCACTGCAATCAGCTCTGGGTTGACCCACCAAGGTCAAGAGAAAGAGTGCTAAGAGATGCCAAAAATTAAAAAAAAAAAACAAAAAAACAACATGCCAGAGATGTATAGAGAAATGTAACGAAGAGGTTAAATCAATTCAAATAAGAAAGATAAACAAGTCAATTATGATTACAATTCCATAGAAAATTAAATTTGTATGAGCTGTGGCAAAGTAACCAAAGGGGAGTCCAATCCACCACAAAAAAAGGCAGAAAAGATTAAAAAGACCTATAGCCATGATGAAATGCATCATTACATTAAAGAGACAGAAAACAACTAAAACTAGATGTGGAATACAAAAGGAACAATTTCAAAGTGAGACATAAAATAGCCATAAACCTTGCAGTGTGAATGCAGCAAGACACTGAATGGAAACAAGCAGGTGTTAAAAGAAAAATTAA
>JAOWBL010000021.1:8065245-8076136 GCA_028564865.1 Zenarchopterus dispar | reverse complement strand
CGATTGAATTAGTACTGAACCATTTGTAATACAGACAAAATGAATATTAAAGAATAGTTGAATTTACATCCAAGTGTGTGCACATTTTTAATTGGTTCAAAAAACAAATAAACAAACAAACAAAAAAACCCCGATGAAAACAGATGGTCACACAAATTGTAAGGGGAGGAAAACTTAGTCTATGAAACATTACTATCTTAAAGGCAATATTTACTATAAGATTTAGTTCTAGCACTCCTCAATAGTATTAGCTAGTTTAAAAGTTGAGAATCAGTCAAGCTCTAGTGACAATTAGAAAAGCTGTGAATGTATCCTGGAAAAAATATAGTCTGGGTCTACATCAAACTGATTCAAAACTATGTTTTTACCTAGCACATACACAGGAAAACAAAGCTTGATTTTTTAAATTCTTTGTTGTGTCAAAAAAATTAAGTTATTTGATAGTGCTACCTTTTTTTTAATTTCAGTTTACCGAGTTCATATCTAGTGATTTACTTGTTCTATAATAATAAACTTAGCTGTTGATGAAATCTCACCATTAATTCAAATTAACATACGTGCAAAATAATGAACTCATAAATAAGTTCTATTCATATAATCATATACTAATTATTTTCAATTGTTACCCAAAATAAAGATAAATTGAAAGTTAAAAGTAAAAAAAACTTTAAAAAACGTAAAATTATTTATTGCAAACTGTAAACATTACAGTTTATTGTGCTTCCTGTGTGGGTTTTTTTTTTTTTAATGGTTAAGTGCGCATGGTATTCCACATTTGCAACTCTTGTAAAGTTTTAATAACATGTTCATAATTTGTAAAAATCAAGAACGTGTCATTCATGAGGAACCAATAGGATTTCGCTATTGTGTGGCGGTGGGCGGTACTTCCGGTGTGTTACATATCCAAGCAACGTCAGCAGCAACTGTCATTGAATGCTTTTCCTGTTTGTATTCACACAGTTAACTAATAGTTCTTCCTAGCTCGCAGATGAAGAGGTTATTCTAACTTTTCAGACATCGTTCACTTCTATGGCAGTTCAGCATTAGCGAAGAAATGCAGACCTTAGCAGCTACAAAGTCGATATTTTTCCAGTATCCTAAAACTATTGCGGCGGTAACATTAACAGGTAAATATACTGTTTAAAGTCGCATGACAGAGACCATGAGGGCAAAGTACAGACAGAAAGAGTATTTAATAAAATAATTTATCTGTACGTTTGCAATATATGTGTAATGTTATCGATTCTGTGATAATTTACATTTGAAATAAATGCACCTACATGGCTGTCAAAATGACAAGTGATTATCTATAAATAAATAGATAGGAAAACAGTTGTCAGAAGTAAAGTCCATTTGTTTTAGAGTAAAACCTATTAAAACCTTATTTCAGACAATTTAATGTGTTAGTTTCAATATGCATTCAATGGAAAGACTACCTTGATTGTCATATGTATTTATAATTTTGAGTATATCCTTAATAACGTGTGTGTACTCATATATGATTTTGTATTAGAAAGCTTTGTTTGAGCCTTTTCCCCCCACCAGGGATGCAATTAACTATTATATTCATTTCTATTTGATGTCACTATTGTTTTCTCAATCAGTCCATGAATCATATAATCCATGAAGTGTCCAAAATGATCAAAAAGACATTCATCAAAAAAAATTACCTGGCATTAGTGATTTAGACCTTTATTAACACCAGGTGAAAGGTCATCTATTATTCCTGGAGCTCACAATGGTAAGCATCACAATGGGAAACTATCAAGGGAAAAGGAAACAGCAATGTAATAAACAGTAATATATAAATTATATAAAAAATGATTAAGAATATATTAAATCAATAACAATGAAAAATGGACCTGTGTTATGTTTTTCTGTCAATAAAACTTAGGTGTAGGCGGCATTTTGTGTATTTTTTAGTTTATATTCCCTTTAAAAATTAAAAATATCTCTTCCCAATGTCCAACTGTAACAGTACAAAACTCAATTCAGCTGGTAATGATCCATAGCAACTATACACTTCTATATTTAAATAGTAGGGTATGTGATTTCTAGATTACGTCACATCCGTTTTGAATTTGAAACAAAACATGTTGGTGGTGATTATTCCTTTTGTACTTGTGGATTTGTGCACAGGAGTGGGACTTTTTGGTGTGAAGAAATGGATGGCAGGGGGCGTTTGCCGCAGCAAAGCCCGGTTGGATGGAAAGACCGTACTGATCACTGGAGCCAACACAGGGATTGGCAAAGAAACCGCTGTTGACCTCGCTAGAAGAGGTTGGTGATTTATCTCAGCTTATATTTTTAATTACAGGATGACGCGTCTACTGAAACTTATGTGACTGTGTTGTAGGCGCGAGGGTAATTCTGGCATGTAGAGACATGGACAGAGCCAACAAAGCGGCAGAATATGTGAGAAAGAAGACCGGAAACAACAACGTGGTAGTCAAAAAATTGGATCTGGCATCTCTGCAGTCGGTGCGACAACTCGCCAAAGACGTCTTGGCAAGTGAAGAGCGGCTGGATGTTCTCATTAATAATGCAGGTGCATGAAGATATCACATCGAGCCCTTGATGGTGTGATGTATTATATTACAGAAGCTGTGAATTTATGCTCTGTGTTTGTGGCAACATCTGTATGGACGTACACTAATGTGCACTGGTATTTCTATTTTTAGGTATAATGAGCTGTCCACAGTGGAAGACTGAAGATGGCTTTGAGATGCAGTTTGGTGTGAACCATCTGGGCCACTTTCTTTTGACAAACTGTCTGTTGGATCTCCTGAAGAAATCAGCCCCGAGCCGCATTGTCAATGTTTCTAGTTTAGCACATGAAAGAGGTGAAGTTTATCGCCTTTCCACTTTCTCTGTGAAAGCTGTGGATGTTGCTTTTTTTTTTTTTTTTTTAAATCTCTCAGGAAAAGTTTTATTTCATTTTGTGTTTTACTAATTCCCCTCAACAGGTCAAATCTATTTTGATGACATCAATCAGGAGAAGGATTACCGCCCTTGGAAAAGCTACTCTCAAAGTAAACTAGCAAATGTTCTCTTTACAAGGGAGCTGGCTAACAAACTGCAAGGTGCTATATCCTACTTTATTTCTGTTAGGGAGATGGTCTGGGTATTAATCTTTAGATTTCAGCATGTTTTACATCTTTTCAGACACTGGTGTGACAGCGTATAGCCTTCACCCTGGAGTAATTCGGACTGAGCTTGGTCGACACTTCTGGCCCAATATACCGCTTTGGAAGAGAATTGTGTACACACCACTCACTTTTCTCATCAAGACTCCAACCGAGGGGGCGCAGACCACTATCTACTGTGCTGTGGAGGAAAGCCTGCAGAATGAGAGCGGACTCTACTACAGGTGAGTCGCTTCATGTCAGCAGTTTTAGGGCTCTTATGCACTAAGTTGATAATCTACTGTCAGAACATCAATGAAAATCTTCCTTTTTTTCTTTCTTTAAATGTATTCTGTAGCCTCAGACACAACTTACCCTTAATGCATAATAAAAGCACAAGTGCACAAAATAGTACCACCCATCCATCTGCTCAAGACTTTACTGGAACTGTTCTTATATTCATTTTATTACTGTACTTGTATTTATTATGAAGTGCAATATAATTATTCTGTGTTGGAACACCCATTTTGTTGTCATTATTATTTCTTTTAACTGAACATATTTATCTTTCAGAGTCAGTGCAGTGTAATTTAATTCAAACATGCACCATTGAGCGTTATCTTAATGACAATTATGTCCATCTAGGATGGTTTTGGTTTATTTTGAGACACTGGTTTTTGGGTAGTCTAAACTTATTAAAACATGCTGAACTGATTCAGAACTGGATTATAAAAGTGGAATGGATATTGACATTATTTTATTCACAAAGAGAAAAAAAATGCTATGTCCACTTGCATAGGAGTAGGTTGCACATTTTAATTGGCGGTGATGTCATTGCTGCATCATACAAGTTCTGTTTTTTTAATTTTTATTCCTGCCCAGATGCAACATAAAGAGTCAGAGCGCAGGGCCTTTCATCATTAGTTCTTCATGTAAGTTTGGCATATAAGAGCCTGTAGAGGTTAACAGTCCTTGCTAATGTTGCAGTAGTCTGTGAAATGATGTCAGGCAGTTTGATTAAGCACAAATTTTCCTCATAATGTGCGTCATTAAGTATAGTCAGTTTTGTCATGTAAGAGCAAAAGTGCAAAATGAAAACTGATTCACTGAGTCTGAAATATTATCTTTTAATAGTGGTGGTATTATGACCTGTCGCTCCCAGTTCATCATTTGACATCTCTGCTAAGATATCATTTTTCCAAATATAGGTCTGGAACAGTGCAGATAGAATATTTTAGATCTTTTTGACTTTTCCCATTTTTGTAATGTTTGAGACAGCTGTTAAACTAAATGAAGTAAGATTAATACACAATTTTCCACAAAAGCAAACATTAAAAAAAGTATTCCATTTACATTGGTATTCAGGCCGTATAACCCTTAGCTATAGTGTGTGTCACTTTTTTCAGTGTCAAAGCGCCAGAGATGCTTCGGCCATTAAATTGGATTGCACCTGTGCCTATTTGAATGCACAGAGGCACACCTGTCCACTTGCTCCATCTGGTTTAGGTTTGGCTGCCCAGCTAAACTTGAGGTGAAAGATGAACCTTGCACAGACATGAAAAGACAGAATGAACTATTTAGCCACAATTTCATATTGCATGTAGAGGAAGCCAGGCACACGGCATGACTGCATTATAATCAATATTGAATAATCTCATATGGGTGCTTGAGAATTTCTGCCAAGAAGAATGTTAGAGGTACAAAACCCAAGTTGTGCCCTGGTGGGCCCAGCCACAATTGTGGGCTTTTTTTTAACATTTTGTTATTCTGATCTAGTAGAGCCCTCTCACACCTTTCAAATTCCTGTTACACTACAATCTTGTTAAATGCTTGTCATGAGGAACTGCTGCATCTACGCGTCCTCTTCTGCATACATGTGCAGCTGTGCCGTTCTCTGGCACACGTCCTCCAACTGTGCCCGAGACCAGCAGTCATGCCACACTTGAGCACAGACCTGAGCACTCACACTAGCCAAATGAACTAGCATTTTGGACGTACATCATTCTTGAGCATGGTACAGATTGCTTTGAGTGAGTGCATCCTGGTTGCATCCTTTCAGAGAGGAAGGTGTACTAAGCTTGTACTATTTTCAAAGAAAACTAAAATCTGTTAGAGGTGCTTGAATGTCTCAACGAGTTTTTGTACATATTCCAAAAGCCTTGGTTTTTTTTGTTTTTTTTTTTGCTTTGTTATTGTGGAGGAGTATATATATGCTGGTAAAGAACAAAAAAATGAAGATGAGTTTGAAACACAAGAAAATGTTGGCAAACTTTCGTTTGATATAAAGCGTGGAACCGGTGTATTTAAAACACACCCAGCAGATACAGAGCAGCATTAGCATTCATTTGGAGTCACGTATCTTACCATCTGATGAATGTTAGTTCACTATCCACCATCCTTTATTCTCAGCTGACTCCCAAGAGACTGTCTGTCTTTTAGTTGTTCTGTGATCTACCAGCTTCTCGCTAAATTTGTCTGTCAACCGTCTGGGGCTTTGTGGTGCAGGTAAAGCACAATAGACTCAACTGAGGTTTCTTAGCAGAAAATAGCTGCCATCTAAGAGACGTGAGCAGAGATGTGGGCTGGAAAAGCAAAGCAATTATCTTAAATAGATTTAAAGGCCCTGTAAAGGTGAGCGATATTACGGAGGTGGTTGGCAAGTAACAATACATTACTTTTTTTTAAACATTATGCATGTATTAAAGAGGTGATTTGATTCGTGTGAAAAGGTGGAATTTAAAAAAATGTTAACACAATCACTTCTCTAAGATATTAATGTAAAAACAGGTATTGAATCATACTAAAGGAGAATTATCATGTTGGGAAATCATGTGCTTCAGTATGCATATGCTTCCCTCCCACCATATGAATCATCACATCCTTCTGTGATTTGTTTTTTATGTTCATTAGCCTCAGGTTCAACACATTGCTAATACATTTAAATGCACTTATTTTCACAGACCTGTGTGTATAACCTTTAATATCTTGCACAAGTATAGCCATTACCCTTTATTTTACCATGTGTCTGCCATTCATATTTATCAGTTAATCCTGAACTATTAACTTGCTCATGAGACTTAATGAGCACAGTAAGAATACATCAAGTTGCATCTCTAACAGCGAATTCTGCTTCGATTACAGCGACTGTGCACCTAAAGCTGCCGCCCCTCAGGGACAGGATGATGAAGCCGCCAAGAGGCTGTGGGATCTGAGCGCCTCTATGGTCGGTCTGACTCAGTCACAGTGACACTGATAATGACGACAAAGACGACCGTCATCATTACAGCACCCGAGGACAGTCGAGCGGGCCGAGAATGTACCAGCGCTCTTTCCAGTGAGCCTCTCTGTGGCTATTAATGGTTGAGCACCGGCTGATTATGACAAGTGAGTTAACAAACAAAACACAGGAAACGACAGGTGAAAGACATTTATTTTAGAACGTACACAAACTACTTGCAAAAATACTATGGATAAAACTGTTTCCTTTTTAAACAGAATCACTGCTTCACAGGTAAGTTACATGGAAGCTGTATGATCTTTAGATTGCCATTATTGTGAAATGACATTTTGATCGACAAGGACTCACATGTCTTTCACTGTTACTTAGTATAAACCTACAAGAATTACATGTTCTTTGATGCGTTTCTAACACTGCTAATGGTGGTATTTTCATTTGTTTCGTTTTTGCCCCCTCTTTTCCTGAACAATAAAGTGCTGACATACATCGTAGCCCATTGTTTCACCTGTAATTAAGGCATAATGTTGATTCACATCATGTTTATTCATCATGAGTTTCTTTTTTTATGTGATACCAACAATGGTGAAATAAAACACACTGATTTCACAACATGACCTCAGATGGTCTGAAAACAGCAGGTGTATTTGTTCTCTCTTTTCCTGTAGGTTTCTTTATCCTGAAGGCACTTTGTACAGAATCGCTACAAACAGTCAAATTTCATTTCACTCAAAGCTACATGTCACTCTTTTGTGTTCTCCAGAGAAAGTCCATTAATGGTGCTAATTACATGTGCACAAACTGCACCCTAGTGGCCTGCTGGCTACAAGTAAACCCTGTATATTTCCTAAATATCAAATGACAATGTAAGGGAGACCGTTTGGAGGAGAAGTACCATGTCTTGGCATTTACATTCAAAAGTGTATCACATATAGAACAGGTATGAAGTCAAAAGATATTAACTTAAGGTTGAACGTAACACAGGGAAGAAATCTATCTATATTGCTCAGTTTATATATATATGTATATATATATATATATATATATATATATTTATAGATGGTTGTGTTCTACACAATTGAAACTATGGATACATTTTCTGATAATATATGCTGTTTACATTTCAGCTTCAACAATATTTTCTGTGTCATCAGTAATTAATGAGCAAGCTCCTCAAAATCTGAAAGCTGTTTCATCTGCTCCACTTGCATAGAGTGCCTTCTCACAAGTTTCTTCTTTGACTTAATTCCTCCTCTCTTTGGTGTGTTTGGTGCTACTGGAGCTAGTGATCTAATACCGCTGGCCAGAGGCGAGGAGGGCTTGTTACTAGCCCCAATATCAGGAATGGGAGGGTTTGGGTTGACGTTGAGAGGTGGCAGGTGGCCGGGCCTAGTGTGCGAGATGTAGTCCAGCAGCAATGTGCCCGATCCCCTCCGCTCCAGGAGGCCAGGTGCACGCCTGCGTGCCGTGTTGGGAGAGGGTGTGTTGGCATTGCTGTCTAGAGACTCTCTGGAACTGGTAAGCATCGCAAGTGGAGAAGTGTTTAGTTTCCTTCGCTCCACTGGGACTTTGGGAGAGTCCAACATGGCCGAGTCTGAATAGAGCTGTGAGTCTGAGTCATAGTGATCATTTCCCAGACGTCTCCTGTGCACGGTGTCTCTCAGACTGACTAGTCCACTGCTGCAGCTGCTGCTCTCCTGCTCCGTGGGAACGGTGCTGCGCCGAGCCAGTGGCTGATGCTGGCCAAGAGATCTTTCATATGATTGTTTAGATGTTGGAGGAACTGATAGTGAAGTTGTCATTTTGCAGGGCTGTTCACCCACCAATGGGAATAAGCTGTCCTTTCCATCCACACTGTTCTGTCGGGATAAAGCTGACCTTTTGCTCAGAGAGAGCCCATTCACCCCTGCAACAACATCCTCATCAGAGCTGGCTTTTTTACTCTCCTCATGGGTGGCAGCTGCAGCCAGGACCGAGGGAGCAATCAGTCCCCAGGGCTCTGATTGCAGTCGCTTCAGCTGAGGCAAACGTGCACGTTTGGGGTTTGCGGGTCGGCGAGTTGGCGATGAGGGCCCATTTGTAAGCTTTGCGGCTGCACTCGAGGTTTTTAGCTTTGTCTGGAAACTGAAGACTGTGTTTTGTTGCTCTTGCTCAGATGTAGAAGATGCAGTGACATCAATATCAGAAGGAGACGCACAATATTCTGTGGAAGACCTCTCTACCAACTCTGGGGATGGAGGGACATTTAAATACTGTTTGGTAGTTTTCATGCCAGATGGTGACTTATCTGTAGTGATTATGATTACCTCCTTTCCTTTCGCTTTGCACGCATCCAAGAGTAACTTTAAAGTTTCCTTATCATCTGCATTAATAGCGTAGACCAGAGCTGAAGCCCCACTCCTATCCTCCAGACTTGGATCGGCGCCGTTGCTCAGCAGATGATCTACTACTTCATGCCCAGCCTTATGGATGCAGGCATGCATTAGAGCCGTCCTGCCTGCTTTGTCCTGTATGTTCGGGTCCGCCTGGTTATCCAGCAGGTATTTGACGAGCTTTGACTTGCTGACGCTCTGCTGGTCAGTGTGTGTTGACATGCAGGCCACCATGAGTGGCGTCTCCCCTCGTTCATTGCTCTCGTTGATATACGCACCCCCTTCCAACAGGAGCCTGGTGAGTCTCAGGCGTCTGAGCCATACCGCCTTCAGGAGTGAGTTCCCATCTGTGCGCAGCTCCAGAATATCTGCCATTTCCCAGCCAGTCACAGATCTTCTCTGTATTGAACTTACAGCTCACAGCCCTATGAACAAATTGCAGAGTTAGCTCAGTTTATATCACAAGATCTTGTAATTAAGACTGAGTTTTTAGGTGTTTTGTTCAATTATCAAAGCCAGCAGATGGCAGTCTGTAACAACAAACTATTATAAACATCACTTAATAATAGATATATATGGTAAAGGGAATAAATTCCTTATTTAAAAGACTAGTTGCACATAAACAATTTTCCATGAGCTGATTGTGTCAAAAAAAAAAAAGAAAAAGAAAAAAAAAACACTTTCAAGAAGGCAGCATGACAGCACTGTCTGCTAAGAGCAATACACACCACTGACAAATGATTAGGCAGCTTTTTTTGGACATTAAAATGAAAAGTGATCTTTTATTTCTACCCAGAGCGCAGTTTGCGCGCCTTCACCAATACAGTATGTCCACACACCACCAACCAGTGTTTTTGCGCACTACAGGTACGCAAAAACACAAGCCTTCTACCTCATCTTTCCAAATGAAGAAAAATATGCACAAGCAGCTCAACATAGTGCAGTGATGTACATCTGCTTTAAAACAGCGGCGTAAACATCTGGTGTGGGTAAGCAGTGGCACACGGAGCCGCAACTGTGGCTCATAATAGAAACTTGAGACGCGCGTCTTCACAGATTGTTACAGCTGATCGCTCAATTCGCTTTTAAATACTACAACGTGCGTTATATTTATAAGACAATAATTAATTTGCGAACATAAGCCGTCCATCTTTAATGTGTTCAATACGAGCTTAATCTAACATGCCACCCTCCTCTAACGGCATCATTTCACAATTTCACAGACCAACTTTGTCTGCTTGTTTTCTTACCTGGTCAGAGGAGAAATTCTCCATGTTCAAAGTGCCCAGTGTCATTTAAGTGGATGGGTACTGGAGGAGAAATAAATAACTGAAAGCTCAAAGTTTGTTCTTTCTAATATCTATTTTTCGGCCGTCGCAGCTCCCATCGGTGCGTCCTGGATTCGGCTACGGTGCGCCGTGCCTCTCTGTCACCATAGCACATGAGCCGTGTGGCTTTTGTGACGGAGCCACGTCCAATGGGGAGTATTCCTCTCACTGCGCACTCAAGGATCACAACCTGGAGATGCAGCGGGTTAAAAATAACTTAGTTTCTTGGTTGTTGAATGAAACGTGTATTCTCTTTGACGTCAGAGCCGACCGAAATAAATTGCGTCTGATGAAAACCTCTGTCCTGATCTTTAAATCTGCAGAACACAAACAAAGCGAGCGCCACCTCCTTCAGACTTGTGTTCGTCTGTCTGATTTGAATTATCTCAAAAGAATGATTTAAATGAAAGGACACAGTTTAACCTGCATGAAAACAAGCGGCTCCTGGCTCTGCTGTTTTGGAACAAACTGTGAATCTCCGTCTTGTGCCACAGAAAAAGGTTAAGTGTGGAACATGGTGCTGGAGTAAAGGCTGGCTTTCTACCTGTCATGTAATAATAAAGGGCACAGCAAAAGACAGTTTGGCTGTGGAATGTGGCAAAGAAAGGTGTCTGGATCTCTATCACACATCTACTATGTGGCACTTCTGAGCTGTTTTGATCTTTAAAATAAAAGCACAATAAAACAACAAAACGGTGACTATTTCAATATATAACTGGATTTCACTTACATCAGTTTTCTCTTCTCATTGGAGTTTTACTTAAAGATATGGAACAATATATATATATATATATATATATATATATATATATATATATATATATATATATA
>JAOWBL010000021.1:8030311-8052187 GCA_028564865.1 Zenarchopterus dispar | reverse complement strand
TCTATTAAGTAACAAACCGGTGCGACAGTTATAGAAACAGACTTTTTTTTTTTATATATTTAGGAGAGAAAAGGAATATTTAAGTGAAAGAAAAATTAATGTGGTTATATTGTGCTATTTTGTGTTTTTGGACATATCTACAACATTTTTGTAATGAACTATCATCTTAGATGTCACTAGAATCAATATAAATCCATGTTTTGGTAATAGTGCTTTCTTCTGGGGAGTTTTTTTCTGACATGAGTTTTTATTATACGGTCATATTTCCCAGGTAGTTTGCCAGAGTGCATTGTGCAGCCAGAATTGAGTGTGTTTTCTACCCCAGTTTATCTGCTAGTATTTCTCACAAAGTATTTTGCTTTTGCATCCTGTATGTCTTCAAAGAAATGTGTTTTTAGCTCTGAGGAAAAGTTGCTAAACCATGGATCAAACTGTTTTTCTGGATTGCCAGTGGAGGAAATGTATTTGTTTTTTTCTTGACACTTCACGTACGACTGTTTTATGAACAAAACCCAGTGAGTCACTGGATTTGGAGAAGGATGGAAGGTAAAATTCAGCAATGCTCTAACGCTAGAAATTTGTGAATGTGAAGCAGAAGTAGTAAGTAAACTGTCCGAATTTGCAACAGGTGGTTGTGTGTTTTAGTGCGTATACCGTGGGTTCAGTGGGTGTAGTTGCTGAGTCTTACACTTTGATGTTGATACAGAAAAAAATCCAATTCAATGCATCAGCTGTTAAAAAAATCTGTCAACTTCACTGATTATCACACAAAGACAGAAGTTTTCAGCATATGTTGAAAATATGTGTATGTGACAGACAAAAGGAGTTTCATGTGTTTATGAGCCATTAGCTCTCCCTATGTGCAAGCCTCCATGAACTTAACCAATGAAAAAGCTGTTTGTAGTCAGGAAGATCCTCTCCTTGCGATTCTCTGTCTTTGGCATGAATAAATATAATCACAGTCTCTCAAAGCTATCCTACGTGCAAAGTTACACTAGAAGTGCCAGAGATTAAAATTAGATGCTGTAAATTAGCTAAATATGGCAACTTTAGGTCCTGTATCAAATCATATTGCACCAAACCTCTATGTATAAAACTGTATTGTGCCTGAAATGTATGCTTCTGTCTCTATGTGAGTGTTGACTTTCCTTATTAGGGAGAAATACATGCTTAGAACTGGCAAAAATGTCAACTATAGTTTTAGTATAATGTATGTGTCCAGAAAAATGTACTTTTTTCAGTGTCACTGTTGATATCGAGAACAGATGTGGAAAGCTGTGCCCTAAAAAGACAGCGTAAGTAGCCGTGATGACTTCCCGGTCCTCCTGGTTCAGCTTATCAATCTGATATAATATCTTAGCTAAGACATTGAATGATCATCTTGTTCACATTCACAACTCTTCACTCCTGCACTCAGAGGATGTCTTGGCAGCTGATGAGTACAGTTACTGGAGCACAAAAGAAAAATGGGAAGGAAATTCAAAACAGCAAAGGTGCGAAAAGCAAACGAATGCTTGTGTATTTTTAGGGGTGATTTATGTGATACTCAATCCAGGACAGCCAACTGGAGAACACAAACCACAAGGGACTGGGGATAGAGCTGAACTGGGTCATCAGAAGGAAAAGAATGCTATCGTAGTTCTTGCATGTGTTTACAGATACAGCAGAGTGAATTTATCTGGTTTTACTCAGACTTTTGGAGAATTATTTTGTTTATATTCATAAGCAAGAGTTCGTACAGTGGACAGCTGATGTTTAACGTCAAAAATCCTTTTTTGTAGTTAATGATGTCCAGTGGTGTCCTAGTTTTTCATCTGCGAAAAAATATTTTTCAACCTTTACTTTCATGGCCCTCTTTAAGAGCATGAGAAATAGCCTGAGGTGTTAATTTATTCTCCAAACTCTCCAGATACCAATCTGATGGGACCTGATGGCATCTGTGGGAAGCAATCCAAATCCACAGAGACCCCATGCTATAACCAACAAGGCTCAAAGGATCTGTTACTAGCGTTCCTCTACCAGACTGTCCAGGACACCCGAGATTTTTCTCTGTTCAGACCCTGACTGAGACATTTAACATAGCCTTACAGTAATAAGCATGAGTTATTTACACTGTCTTTGTTTGTATGCAATGATTTAAAATTACCTACCAACCACGGAAAGAAATAATCTTTTCCTCTGTTGGTCATTAAGATGACAAATCTTGTGTTACATTATGGTAACCACAACAAGATTGTGATTTTCTCCATTGAGCACTCTCAGTATTTTTGCTATTCCTAATACTGCTCTCTTCTGGACAGAGATCTCTGAACTTGTTCCTGGGATCTGCTGGAGCCACTCTCCCAGCACGGGGGTCACAGCTCCAACTGCTCTGATTACCACTGACACCCCCATTTTCTTTACCTTAAATCATTTTTATTTCTTCCTTACCCTTGGTGTTTTTCTCTGCTTCTCACATGGATGTTTCTTGTTTTTGCTACATCTGTCACTGCTGCTTTCTTCTGGAGTTTGCTGAGCAACACAATGACCGGTTGGTTGGCCATCACCAGTTTATCAGTCTGGATTTAGAGGTCCTGCAAGATCTTTACTCTGTGTGTGTGTGTGTGTGTTTGCAAGGAAAGCCTAGTTACTGCAGTCTCAGAGGTCAGTGGGACATACTGACCTCATTTACAGAAACACAAGATACAGAATAAAGTTAGAATGTCTGGTTGCTGTTTAGAAACGAGCTTTCGAAATAAGGTAAGCAAAAAGTTTAGAAGGAAGTTCACAAAAATGTGTCATATGTTCAAGATCAAAAATAGCATAAAATATAAAATAACAAAAATAGTTGTGTAACTATTTGGAAACAAAAAAACAAACTTGTTCATCTGACTATTACAGTATGTTGAAGGTAAGGATATATGGAAGTTTCATTTGTACATCAGGAAAAATGTGGCCAAGACTGTCCTGATTGCAGTGGTATCAAGGGCATGCTGAGGTGTACGGTTTATAAACACAATATTCAGGCTCTTTTTCAGTAATGTGAAAGACAAACTGTGGTCAGTTATAGATCAAGTCAATACATCTGAGAAATTAAACAAAGTTAACCTAAATGTTTTATAACCATATTCTTATGTGGACATGTACACATCCACACGTCTTTGGAGACCTTTTTATTGCACCCGAAGTACAAAATAACATGCAACTGGTGGGAATTGTCTTTTTTCTGTTTTCTGTTTCTATGCATTTAAAACCACATGAACTAAAACAAATGTGACTCATCATCCATATCTATGATGTCAAAGCCCCAGACTGCTAAAGGGTTTGCAGGTATTTTTCTTTGTAGAGCATGGAGTGTATAGATTATTTATCTTTTGTGTACTTCATGCATTATGTAATATCCTGGTATGTTGAAGCCTTTTCCTTGAAAGGTATTTGTCTTGTTAACATCAAATGCAAATGTCGGATTTCAAAATGCCTAAAAACATTGTATAATATGCTTTCCTAATAATGGTCCAATTGACCAGTGCTAGTTTGTTTTATGGACCCACAAACAAGAAGATAAGACAGCATGTCTTGAGGTATTCAAGACATGCTGTAGTTGTTCAGTGCTCACCCTTGGTCAGGCTTTTGGTCTGATCAGTGGTCAGTCATGCACAGCCAGCTGCATGGACAAGTTCAGCGAGGCACAAGGTTAGGGTTTATAAATAAAACAAATAATGGACTATGTCGTCAGTGACCCTTAAGATGATGCTTTGGAAGGATTGGAAAGGCAAACATTTGTCCTAAAGAAACTAATAAAAACCCTGTAAGTCAGCTGGGAGGTGAGTCAGCTCAGAGTAGCGTCGTCAGAGAGAAGGATCACTAATCACATCCCTGGTGGGGGACACCACTGCAGCACCACATCCAGTGAAGACCTCCAAGAAACATGATGAGGTTCAAACCAGGAACCTTTTTCCTGTGAGGCCACAGTAAATGAAGCTATGTTCACATGGATCAAAGGCTAATTTACTTTCTCAAAGAACTCAATCAAGATATTATCTGGACACTCTAAAAATGAGATTTGGGCTCCAAGTGCACCAAACATATCCTTAAGGGTAGTTAGAAGGATTTAAAGGTGGAGTGGGGTTGAGGAGGGTTGTGTGCTGTAGAAAAAATGTTGTCTGTTTCTTTTCCATACCCACTTCTATCCCGCTCAGGGTCACAGGGAAATGGAGCCTATACCAGCTGTCATGGAGCAAGAAATGAGGGACATCGTGGACAGGTTTCCATGTCCATTACATGGCCAGAATTTGACATAGATCTGCTTTGCAGGGGTGTCCCTCTCATTATGTGTATCAGCACTGTCCAAACTTTTCTTCCTAATTTCCACTGCTGTCCCTAAGATAATTAGCTGCTGGTTAAGCATTTTTTTCAGAGCAATATCAGCCAAATGAAGTAACTATGCTTAATCTTAGCTGCCGTGTGTAAGATACAGCTTCAGCTTGTTGGACATAGACGGCAGCGCTGGACATGGTACGCCCTAACGAAGGGAGAGACAAAGCTTTTGTGTGTTACTGTACTGAAACTAATCTTATGCAGTCAAGAAACAGAAATTCTTTACTGTCCAAGTCTTTATGGCACGCTGACAATCTTCCTTAACATTTTTAAATAATGCTATGTACTGCAGTTTTAATAAAACAAACTTCAAATACATTTTTGATTTGGAAAGTTGAAGGAAATGTTTCGGTTTTTGTTGTCCTGCAAGCAAAACTATTTGAGCCATAGCTGAATCACTGGTCCTGTTTGTATTAATAAGATGAAACTCTTTAGCCATGAAATCTTGATGTAACGCTAACAAATTTAAATTTACTTTGCAGGTAAATCTAGCTACCATCCATTGGAGCTCAGTAATTATGTCAATCAAATCAGTCAGTCCTTGAAGAGAGCAGCTGATATAACCTAGATGTAAGCAGTGTAGGTGGCTGCAGCTGAGGATAGCAGTGTCAGCATCTACAGTTAAAGATTCATACTTTTTCTTCAAAAGCTGAACAAGTTATTCCTTTGCAAAGTAGATGTAATTTCTGTTTTGACAACAAGCTAAAGCAAAAGTTTAATTTACTTGTTAGCCCACTAATAGCTACGTGGGACTTAATGAAAACCCACTTGTGGTTGTTGTCTTCCCATTGATCACCCTGATGGAGGAACAAGTGAAAGAGATTAACAAATTTAAACCTTCAGCCCTGAAACTTGCTATCCACAATGAGAGTGAGATTTGAAGTGCCACCTGATATTCGGCAGTCCTGAATCCTGGCTTTTGCAGAGGAAATGGTGGGACATGTTGGCCAGCCTGGGCTTCCCTAACAGTCTCTAAAGGACTGTGGTAGACGAGGCTCATCTCACTTACAAATGATAAGAGACATCTGATAAACTTTCTCTAACAACAAAGTAAGCTATTCAAGAAGTAATCTTTCATATATCAGACTACAAATGCTGTTGTAATCAACTAATACCAGGAGGTATTTTGATCTTATGGTCTTGGAGACAGGAATGAGACCAATTACAATTTAACATACCACAATAAGGTTTTAAAAAAACAAAAACAAAATAACATCACACTAATCACTTGCTGCTAGCTGCATGCTTAATAAGCATATTGAACAGTAGTTTAAATCTGCTCATTTACCTTGAGGCCAAAAATAATTAAGCATATTTAGTAAAATGACAGTTGTTTCTTCAAGATTTTATACAGCTCTATAAACAAATAAAAAGTGCCTCACACTTGGACTGCTGTAAGCTGAATTAATTCACACTGGCAGGTCCATATATTCTCCTTCCCTTTGTGTCCAAGTCTGCAGTTCTGTTTGTTTGTTTTTTCAGCTGTTTTTTTTAGCAAATGCTCATACTTTTTTCAGCACTGATGAGAAAATGCAAGCAACTGGAAGTATTAAGTGTAAAAAGAAAAGAAGAAGAGGACAAGATAAGTGAGGATCTACTTCATACTTTTCAGAGTGTGAAAACATTTTAGTTTGCTCTGTTTTGACTTGTGGTTTTGGCATGGTGGACAGTCTATGGGACAGGGCAACTACAGTTTCTGGATGGATGCTGAAATAAAGCAATACACAAAAGCCTCCCGTGTCCCTGGTCTTTTTTTGTAACTTGAAAAGTTACAAAACAGTTGAATCTAATCCCAGCAGATATGAGCTGAAATCATATTCAGCTGGCCATGTGTTTATTAGGAATTTGTAAAGCAGGCTCGCCACCCCATGTTTCAGTGTGTTTACATTTGGCTTCATGCAAGTAGGCTACCATAGCAACCATGTGGATTAGAGAACATCGGCAAGGACACGCAGATCACATATGATCACCTGCAGTATATAATGTAAATGATCAATCTGTAAGTGTGTCTTCTGGTTGTACATGCTTAAAAACTGAATTTAGGCTGGAATCCAAACATAGCTTTAGCATGTGAATACCTGAGGAACAGCACATGCAAGGAAAAGTCCAGGTCATCCTCCACTGAACAAACTACTCTCTCCAGCCTGTCACATGAAGAGGACTAGCAGAGTCCATAGTGCTCTCATTTTTCCACAATAAGAGATCTCCAGTAGCATGAGGGGCTCCAAGTAAGGTTCCCCCCTCTGTTTTGGACCCATTTAGACTCTACTGCTATGATGTGACAGCGAGTGGTTTTCCAGAAACTTGTAATGGACCTTTAACTACATGCGAAGAGGTATTTTACAATAAAAGGCAAAAAGGTAAACTTCAGAATTACTTATTTATTAAATTAGTACTCAGGGCTATGAGTCATTTTTTTGGTTGCTTCCAATATCTCAGCCATGTGCTATATATTTGTATAATGTTTACTGCATCTAAGAAGCTCTAATAGCTGGGAAACACATCTCTATGCCACACTCATGTTGGCTTTCTGCCTTTGTCACAGTGGGGTATGGGGGGGTACTACTCCTTATGGCTTGTAATGTTCAACACTTATGCCTCTTAAAGTTGAAGTATTCCCTCTGACCTTCCTCGAGCCCTCTTTGTTTATTTATTTATTTATTGTACCTCATTAGTAGTCGTGATTGTTAACTTTGTTTTGCAGACACCTAACCAGTAAATAAGAAATTCTTTTCTTTTATGTTTTGAATTGTTAGGTTTTGGAGGATCCAAAGGTTTCTTTTGTATAGAACCTGCCTGGGTGGCATTAAAAAGTAGCATGTCAACATTTTCTCTGCTGTAGTCCATGAATATCTCGTTCCCGGGTCCCACTTCTTATTAGCATGTACTGATCCCCCAACAGTATTGTTAATCCGGATGATGTCCAAGCCAGCATGGCTTCAGTTATTTAATTGTCACTCACGTAGACGGCGAGGTAGGAGGCTGTAGGCGTGACCCTAGCTGGGAATTGAACCTTTTATTTTCATTTGAATGCATATTTTCATGGATCTTGTGAATACAGATAATATATATTTACTTGATTTTATCTGCATTCAGGTGTTTATGCATTTAAAGTGACAATGATCGTACCAGCACACCAATGACACAGGGTTATTGGTGATAAAACAGACTTTACTCCATTCAGGGTTCTCTGGCATTTTTTTTACAAGTTGGGCAATGTTAGCAAACAGGAAATTATTTTATATTATTGTTCGCATTACCCCCGTGACCCAGAAATGGAACAACGGGTTTAGAAAATGGATGGATGGATGTTCGCACTATGTTTTCTCAATGCTTAACATCCAGTAATTGACAATTCATATTTTTATTACAATTGTTAAATATTGCTTCATTTGTTCTTATTTTAATTATGCCTTTTAAGGGTTTAGATTCACAATCCATTTACTAATTTGGGTTCTTGCATACTTATTTAACATATTTTATCTTAACATGGTCCACATATTTGCGGAAGCTGAGCCTTTTTGTCTCTTTGTGCAGCCGATCGTATTTCCACCTGGAATGAAATGTGGAATGCAAATGAACTTTTTCCTGCTTGCAGTTATTACTGACATTGTATTTTTGACATTTCCATGATTTATACCTGGTTTTTGTCACAGCCCGGAAAAACAAATTGAACAACTTTATGTATTTATACAGTTGGGTCCCCTGTGCTGTGTATGTATGCAGATGAAAAAGGGGAATTGATTTATGCTTTTGCTTTCTAAAAGGTCAATAAGCTAAATGGCAAAGGCACTGCAACTTGACAGAGTGGCTCTCTGGACACTTTTTCGGGGGTTAGGAGATTTTTTCTCTGCCAATGCTCCTTCAGTCTCTAATAAAAGAATGGATACAAAACACATTTCTGGTGATTAATTTTCTGAAATGACGACTTTTGAAAATTCCAAAAACAATGACACAGAATGGAGACAATCTTTCAAAGCTCCTGTTTGAAATGTCTGAAACAGGTAATTTAATTTTTATTTTGCATTGAAAATGCAAGTTTACATTGTTCATATGAACGAGTGTTTCATTGTGGTCCTCCTGCCTACTATGTACTCCACCTCTTGCTCATTTTTCTATGCTTTTGTCTGACTTGCTTTTTGACGCCTGTACAGCTGCACTAGACGTGAAATCTGACAGACATTTGGCAGACATAAGTGGACAGTCAAAGGTCTGGACCCAATAGAAAAAAAAATAGAGGAAAATATATAACCTGGAGTCTTTTTTTTCTTTTGAAGAAAAAAGTACATTTATTGTAAGACTTTGAAAATGGATCATCTGAATTGTTTTTTTTCACTTTTTCCTGCAGAATTTCTGTCTTATTAGCTTTTGTCTTTACATAACACTTTGCAACATTTGTACAGTCTCGCATGGCATACTTAAGCTTTGTCAGAAACCACAGAAATTCATATATAGAGGCATGAGGATGTGATGCCAGGATGTGATGTTGACTGAACATATCATGGTACATGATGAAAAAAAAAAAAGAAAAGAAATACAAATCCAGTGTAAGAGCTGGGAATCTCCAAAGCTCAAGATTCATAAAATTCATTCATCTTGAATGTGAACAAGACGAAAAGAGATGATGGTGGATTTTAGGAGGCGCTGGAATAAGTAGAAGAAGTGGAGGTGGTGACGGAGTATATGTTCACCTGGACAACAGACAGGTCTGGAGATGCCACAGCGATACTCTCTACAAGAAGAAACAGAGCAGACTGTGTTTCTCGAGAATGCTTAGGTCCTTCAGTGTTTGCAGCAATATGCTGTGTACCTTCTATAAGTATGTTGTGGAGAGTATAATCTGATCGGCCGTCACTGGAGCACCATTGTCAGAGCCAGTGACTTTAAAAGGCGGCTTTGGAGCCTCTAGAGCTGATTGTGCAAAGAACGATGCTTCATAAAATTAAAAGCAACTTGAATATTCTCTTCAAACTGCACTAATTCAACAACAGTGTCTTCAGACAGAAGCTTCAGATCCCTCCTGCAGCTATAACCATCTCTAATGACTCTTTGAAGAAACTTAAATAATAAAATCTACTGCAACATATAATTTCACATTGGGGATGAGTAAAGAATTATTGAATTGAATTAAATTAATGCAAATAAAATATAGAGTTTGAGAATTAGACTGTGGTTAAATGTCTGATAATTCAGATCAAATTAATTCATGGCTTCATTTATTGTCGTTTATTTATTTTTCTCATCATTTACAGGACACATGGCATAACACAAGGCATGTCATGTGATGTCTTCTTTACATCCATTTTGTCAACTACAAATATTTCTCCTGTGAGTAACACTCTGACGTAAGGCTCACAGCAATTAGTGTAAGCAGTTGCTTCACCATATGTCAAACCGCAGTCACTGCTGAGCTCCTTATAAAGCACATGTCTCCATAGTGCCAGGCCTAACGTGCATCTGTCCTGAGCCCACTTTGTTTCATCAATGCCCATCAGTCAACCCTTTCCTGGCTGGTGGCCAGATGATGCAGATCTGATGAGACTGATTTGGTGGAACAGTATATGAGACAGTCAATGCCTTGGTAAACACTTAGCACACGGTAACAGATGGCTTGGAGCGCCAAGCACTGGTGGGTGGTCTGCTGTTAGTTTTAGATAATATCGGTGTGTTACCCTTTCAGTACAAGGTACGTCTCGTCTCTTCCATCTTTTCTTCCATTTGGAACCATGATCAGGCCATTTATCATCTCTTGAATGTCCTGGACATAATCATACCTCTTTAAGTGTACCATATTTTGCCTTGTGAGATGCTGCTATCTATTCCAATAGACAATGTGTGTGAAACAATGTGGTCACAGATGATTTGAAGACCCAGCCAAAATAAATTAGCAGCAGATATTAAAAGAACATATAGATTGTATCACAAAATTATAACCAAGTGTATGTTGATGTGCAGTGCCATCTCTGCTTCCCAGAGATGCACACCAACCCATCTTCCTTCTCCTCTATCACTTTATTGTGTCGTCATGGTGATGATTTTTCATCTTTGAGTCTAATTAAAGAGAGAGCTTGAGATGTATTGACTATTTCAGTTCACCGAGCACCTCTCCTCCACTACCTTTCGCCATGTCGTCATTGAAAGGGTAATCTTTAATTAGAAGCGCACACATGCAGCGGCAACATTCAGACTACACGTGGACAGACACAAGCAGCAGCAAAGACTTGAGAAGGCTGCTGCAAATTTTTATTTATTTAAGCTATGATTGATTCGCTGTGACTTTTAGAAAAGTTAGCGGTAAAAAACTTTCACAAATAAACTCTCATGCTTACTAACAGACAACAAGTATCAGTAAATATGTTTGTTTTTATAAATAATGAAAGTATGAAAAGTTTCAAATTTATCCAAAAGCACTTACAATTAAGTTCTTGATTAAAACACATAGTTGCCATAGTTACCAGAAGAATAAGGAGTGATAGGGGAAATCTTCTCATTTTCAATTTGGGCAGCAAACTCAAGTTTTCCATGTTATGAAAAATTAAAACAAGATTGGCAACCATAAACATGGATAGACAACGCTACCTTTTTAAAGTTGAACTCAACTCTTGATTGGGTTTTTAGTTA
This sequence comes from Zenarchopterus dispar, assembly GCA_028564865.1. Lineage (NCBI taxonomy): Eukaryota > Metazoa > Chordata > Actinopteri > Beloniformes > Zenarchopteridae > Zenarchopterus > Zenarchopterus dispar. The sequence goes on along the minus strand of JAOWBL010000021.1, from coordinate 8,041,210 downwards.
CTACCTCAGACAATCTCTTTCCTCCAAAATTTGGTTACATTTTGTGGTGAATAAAAAGTCAAAGGTGCCAGATAGATGAGAGAGCAGGCTCAAAAATGAGAGAGGAAGGTTAATGACGAGACAAATTAACTTGCCATTGTTGTGCAAATTTAAACCCAGTTACAATTGGATCCAAACTAGGAGATATAATGGTTTCATAATGGCAGCAGAGCCAAAAGAAAGACTTCAAAGTCACAGAGATAATGTGTCCCTACATTATCTTTCAATACAATGAGACATGTTTGTTTGTTCTTTAATAAGGCGTTGTCCTGTAATCAGCTGGAATTCATCTTAGGATTGTACTAACTGAACAATATTGTGCTTAAAAAAATGTCTCCAGTATTATGCCAGTATTATGGTGTCTACCTCTTGTAGATAGTTCTTTTGAAGATTTTTTTTTTTTAAACAGGAGAACAAAATGGTGAGCCCATGTCATTTACAGATAAAGATGTTAATAATGTGGGCATCTGACATCTATGTCAGTCTACAGATCAGCTTCAGGTGACTTTGGCACATCTTGCACATATAAGATGGTTTATGTTGAGTTTATCTGTGCAGGTTGCATTCACTCTTCTCAAAGATATAATTTTACATAGATATAATATTCAACTTACTCCTGTCTCGCCATTAAAAAGCTGCTCTACAAAAGTAGTGGAATAATACCCCCTTGTGTTGACTGACAAAGCTGCACTCACCGTCCAGATCTCAGACCTCCCAAATGTTACTATGTGCTAGGAAAAAAACGAAACAAACTATTCTAATATATTATCCCTTTATATATATGTGTGTGTGTATTTGAAAGAATTGCATTTTGCTTCATATTTTGACAAAGGCTACTACCAGAATTTTTTTCATCCGATTCCATGGATCCTCCTAAATGAAACCTACCCATTCCCATCGATTTCTGCAGTCAAACTTTTCCTGCCATTTCCCAAGATCTGAATACAAAAGTAAGATAAACTATTCACAAGACATTCAACCAATTTAATGACACAATGTTCAGTTCCATACAATTCAAAAGCACTCTATTCATTCCCAAAGGCAAATTAATTGTTGCAGTAGTTTTCATGATTTAAGTCTCTTCAGAGATTTATTGTAGAGGTTTATAGCCGTAGGCAGAAAGGATCTCATGTAGTGGTCTGTGTTGCATCGGATCTGAAGAAGCCTCTGATTAAGACAGTCCATTGCTGAATCGTTGTGTTGTGAAGAGGATGCTCAGAGCTGTCCATGATCTTCTTTGTTCAGTTTCTTTAAGTCACTGCATCTGGTGCTGCTCCTCCAACAAGATGTGATGGCACTCTCCACGGCAGACTTACAGAAGATATACAACATCTTGCTGCAAATGCTGAAGGACCTAAGCTTCTTCAAGAAGAAAAGTCTGCTCTGTCCTTTCTTACGAACAGCATTTGTGTTGTACCTCCAGTCCAGTCTGCTGCCCAGGTGAACACTGGTTTGTCAGGTAGTCAGTAATCCAGGTGACTGTGGAGACATCCACCTGGGTCTTCTGGCGTTTCTTACTTGGTAATGCAGGCTGGATGGTGTCAAATGCACAGAAGCAATTAAAGAACATGATCCTCACAGTACTGCCTGCTCTGTCCAGATGACACTGGGCTTTTTGAAGCAGCTGTGTGATGTCATCAGAAAGTATCCAAAGTGTCATTTATATAACCAGTTTGCAGTGCCTCTGTGAGGGGCACCACAATTTACAAGTTAGAGTGGTTCATATCTTCAGATTTAAAAGTAACAGAAAACTTCTCCAAGTTTTGTATCAAGGCAACTGGAGTTCCTATTAGTGGTTTTCGAAGGAATTAATAATGCTGTGTGTTTGCTTTTTGCTTTTTTCTTTTGTAAAGTTTTTATCATTATGTTTATCTTCTTTATAATTAAACCTGAAAGTTTGTTCTGTCTCTTATTATTGCAGCTGATTGAATTGTCAGGTTGCTTTTTGGTTCAGTATTTATGCTGGGATTATAACACTGCCAAAGGAAAGATTCTGTTCTTCTGTCTTCCTCCAAATCAAAAGTGGTAGAACATCTTGTCAAACATGAATGCCCAAGAGGATACAGCAAGCTGTTATTTTCTCTATTCATAGGTTGCTGCACACACCGAGCGGGTACTGAAAATGGATGGAAAGATATTCAAATACTGTTAGCCATCCTCATTTACTTGAAATCTTTATGCTCTAAGAATAATGCTTTTTGTTTACAATTTCATTTGTTTACTATGCTTTATTGAAGCCCTTCTACATAACAATACCATAATCAAAGGAACTGAAATAAAGTTGTTTGTACTTCTACAACCCCAATTCCAAAAAAATTGGGATGCTGTGTCAAATGTAAATAAAAACAGAATGCAATCATGTGCAAATCTCATAAACCTATATTTATTCCCAGTATAACAGAAACAGTGTATCACATGTTGAAACTGAGATATTTAGGGATTTTATGGAAAATATTAGCTCATATTTTATTTATATTTTTAAAATATGGGTTTATGAGATTTTTTAGTTATTGTATTGTTTTTATTTACAGTTTACATAGCATATGCAATGCAATTTGAAACTTGGATTGTAATTTATCATTATTTTTGCTACAATGCTGTTCTTTATGTTCAGGTAAGTTTATGTCTTGAAGTTGTTCTTTGAAGACTTTAAAAAGAGATTGTTACGTGATGAAACTGTGGCAGGACCCAAACGCAGGAGACGAGAATGGCAGGAGTACAAAATCAAAAATCCTTTAATGACAGCAACACAAGCATGGATCAAACAAAACTCAAAAACATCTTCAGCCAAAACCAACTCCAGACAGACAGATAATATGGACTAGCAAGGAGCAAGGGAAAGACAAGGCAATATATACAAACACAACTTAAGGAGACACAGGTGCAAATAATCAGGGCAGACAGGAGCAAGGGAAGTCTCACTATAGAACACAGACCTTCAAAATAAAACAGGAACTAACCAAAAACTAAACCCACAACAGAGATATTAAACTAATGGGCAAATAGAGATATTTTTGAACCAATAAACTATTTTTTTAAACCCTTTTCGAAGAGATTTAACACTAAAGGTTTTAAGTCCTGAACCTGTTCAGAAATTGGATATGCGACTCAAAAGACTAACTCTCGGACTGCCCGGCTGTGTATGGTTGTACTCACTCCATAAACAAGTTAAGAACATGTGCTCAAAATGTAGAGTTTGCTGTATATTTGTTCGTGGTATTGGAACAAAGGGAATTCTTTGGGACCTGTCTTCCACTTAAAGTTGGGAGTACACAAACGTGTGTAAAAGTTTCACAGTATCCAAGTAACTACAAAAGTGTTTCATCAGAGAAAGGAGATACTTTGCTGGGCTGTTCTGCATGGCAAGATATTTACTCAAATCAAGTATGAATCATCTTGAGAGAAAGCTTTAGGCATTTCCCTTGTTTCTTACAAACTTTCAAATCCAGTATTTCTTTGCATGCAGGTTTTATCAACACATAAAAAACCCCATGTGACCTGAAAGTAAGGGGCTTATTGACATTTAAAACCAACAGTATTAAAGAGTAAAGATTGTTTTACATTACTCTGCTTAATTTTCAATTTCACTTCTCTTTCTTCAGATGCACACCACATATGCAGTTATTTGACCACCTCAACATGTGATGGCTACGTTTTTTTAAAAAGAAAAAAATTTACATATTGAACTACATCCAGGAATTAAACAGCTGAATTTGTCTGACTGGACTTTTCTGACTCCTCATGAGTGAATTATGTCTAGATAACCTCTGTAGGCTTATGGGCATTTTCCCACAGACCAGAGTCACAGAGATTTGACACATGCACTGATGATTTCCATGGTAACCAAAGGGGAATTATAGTTCAAAAGGGTTACAGTTTCAAAAGTGTTTTAAAAATAAGCATGATGCATTCAGTGCACTGAATAAAGGTCCAAGGAGTTCAGCAGGACGCAGTCACCATAGCAACCAGACATCACAAATATATACACCAAATATAATCTAGCATCACCACATCAAAGTATTGCAGAAATGTGCCAGCACTGTTTGGCAGCTGTGATTGGCTGTAATTGACAGATGGTGTCAATTTTTCTTTTTTTTTTTTTTTTTTTAATGACAGAAAAAAAATGCTGTCATATATTTTTTTAATGCTTTCTTATTAAGATGTCTAAATTTCATTGTTTCTATTTAATCTGGCAAAAAATCTGACCATGCTATAATTTTTTATTTTGTAATTTTAAGAAAATCAACAGTTTCTATGTACTTTGTGTGCAGCATGTGTCACATTCTGTCGTTGAATGTTCCCAAGAACCACCTCAGGACTGTAGCGACATCAGATCTCTACGAGCTGCTGAAACCAGGAATTTCTTGCTATTAAATCAGCATGTTAAGCATGATATTCCTCTGTAAACATCTCCCAGTAACTCAGCAGATTATTTTGGCAGGGATCTTCTGAAGGAGCTGGTAGCGAAAACTAACTTTGGTAATTAGATTGACATATGGAGGGGTGTCTCCCGCCGGCTTCCTGGGCAACATGGCTGCATCCTGTATGAAGAAAAAGAGGCTTCAAAGCTGCTCTTCAGAAACCAATGCATCACATGACCTAATGCTTCATCTTTTGTGTTTTAGAGTCTTTGGTTGAAAATAAAGAAACATTTTTAACCTGTCTGAAAAAAAGAACCTTTAACAAGATATGTCTTAGATTTTATTTTCTTGTCAAGAGTGATAGTTTGTGAAAAAATATCAAATTTAATCTTTAAGTCATGAACTGCAGGAGTAAGGCTGAGATGCATGAGATAATTCACGTGCACTGGTCGGTGGCACCTGAGAGTTCAGAAATGACACGTGGTGAAAAGAATCAAGAGACCGAACATCAAGGTGTTTAATTTCACACAGTTTCAGTAGATTGTTCTTGGGGCTGTCTTTCACCAAATGAGAACAGGAAAGATAGAAAACTCACTGGATAAAGTATGTTCATTCAGTTGACCACTCAAAACACTTCAAACCAAAAGTCATGCTCACCTGTTCACATGCACGTCATACTACTCAACCTTTCAGTTCATGCAGTGTTTTTTCTAGAATATGCACATGAATGAGTGGCTTCTGAACACCATTAATACATTATATAAAATATTTTATATTAAGTTACGTAACCGTTAATAACGGCCTCTTCAATACACTTTCTAGATTATAATACAAACTATTATATATAGTACAAAAACAAGGAAAAGGCTCAGACAAGGAAAGGTCCATGACATAGCTGTTCTAAATTTACCTTAGTGTCCACTTTTTTTTACAACAAGTGTATTTATTTATTTTTGTTATCGTTTTATCCTGTGCTAGGTTTGTGATCACAACCCTACATAGGAGGCCAGTCATCTTAATTGTCACCACAATTGATTTTCAAACCCCATAAAAGCATAATTTGTTGCCTTTGTCAGCATTTGTACTTGACAAATACAAACTGAAAATCACACAGTTAATGTAAAACAAATTCAGATGAGAAACTTAACCACAGTATTCACGTACAAGCCTGATAAACTGGGTGGTTTGACAATATGCCACCAAAAAGTTAAACAGGTTTTTCAAACTTAATGTGCCTTGGTGATAGTAAAAATATTATTTCAAAGAAAATCATGATCATGAAGGCAATGTTAAATTAAAATAAGTATGGTATTTAGGCAAAAGTTTGTTCTATTTATGTACAACATGGCAGTATGTAGCAACTTGTTTTTAAATCATACTCAAAAGACTTCTTCACTTACTTTAATCTATATTATATATATATATATATATATATAGACATAGATATAAAGATCTATATCTACATATATATATATATATATATATATATATATAAAATATGTCCTAGGAGCTAGGAGCTGATATATATACATAAAAGGATACATTTGTATGGTACCTTCAGGAAATATCAGCAACATAATAGTTATATGAAAGTCAAAGTGAGTAAACCAAATGTGGCCAAGATATGTTAAGGAATATTAAGGGCAGATTTTTTGGAACCAACTTTGTTGTCCTGATGACATCATTGTTTGGTTCTTATAATAAAATGTTTTTCCTCTTAGTGGCAGCATATTGTTTCCAGTTATCAGTGATGGAAAGTGCCAGACACATAGCCTTATCAGTTCTCCGTCCAACAAACATTTGATAGATAGCTGGGCTGAAAAAGTGATAAGGAGATGTGCTTGACAACATTATAACCTGAACAGCATTTAGTAATAAAATAAAGCATGAATGATAGCATGAAATGAAAAAAGCAGTAGAAACTTAGAGATGAACTTACAAAATACTTACAAAGTATTGAAATAGTCTGTTCACAAATTAACGCTGAGAAGTAGAGACGTCCTCAGAAGACACAGATTACAGTATTGCTTCATTTTGAGAATAAGAAAGACATTCAGCAGTATTTGTAGTCCACTCATACTCAACATCCCAGCACTGATCTAAATCCATCAGGCAAACTAACTTTGAGGATATGTCCTAAGGTTTTATGGCTCTGTGGCCCCACCTCATCCCTGGTGCCATCCATTATCTGATTGGCTGAAACCGAAGACCCGGATTATCTTTGCACTGCCTGATTTTGTTCAGTCTCACTCATTATATCATCTTGTGTTGTACAAGTTGAAAAGCAGTAACTTTGTTACTTCTCTTGTATCAAAAGATTTCAAATTTCCAAATTAAACTTCTTTGTAACATACAAACACATTTCTGAATGGGCACAAATTGTGTATTTAAATGCAATCTCACCTCTGTCGTCTGAAGATTGTGATCCTAACAGTAATATTCTTTTTTATTTAACTTGTTGAGAACTTCACACAGTTTTATGTCTCTTTTTTTATTTTTTGAGGATAAATGTTCTTTTTTTTCTTTCTTTTTTTTTTTTTTTTTGTCTCCTGTGTTGAGTTCTGTGATTTTTGAAGAACAACATTTTCTTGTATCTATTTATTTTACTAGATGTAGTATTTTAAAATGTAATATCTTTTAAAATCTGTTTTAATCTTGAAATCCTGACCAGAAACATGGGTTTCAAATAAGCTTCTGCTAGAAACCAGTATACATGTTCTCTACTATATATATTTTTTGAAGCAGTGTTGAATGCATTTGCTCCTTTCAAATAAATATTTGAATAAAACTTTCATTGTAATCTATCCCGAATCCTGGATTTTGCAAATGTGAAGTTTAGGCTATTTTACAGACAAGCCCATAAATTACAACTTCTGGTTGTTTTTACATGATTTGCAGAAGCAGTATAAAGACTAAAATTAATGGATATGCGTGTTCAAAGTTTTGGCTGGTTGGGTATCTGCATGATGCATAAAAGAAATATTAAAAAATATTGAATACCATATTAATTTCAAAGACACTGAAAGTACCATGGAATATTACTAAACCCACCGTCAAGAAGTGGGGAAGTACGGGAATTTCAGGCAGGTACTGGTCACTCCTCGCATGGGAGACTGACATCTCCCATACTCTGCCCAAGTGTGGGCGGAGTGGTAGGGAGGCAAGACAGAAGCTGTTTCTGACAGAAAATAATATGGAAGTCCATCTGAATTATGCCAAAATAATAAAAAATATAATAAAATTAAAAATATTGACAATTATTATTTGACATTCCAACAGTGAAGGATGGTGGGGGTAGAATTATGCACTGGAGCTGCTTCTCCCAAACCGGGCCACTTGTCCGGTTTGGGAGGTTAAATTTATTTATATAGCACTTTTAAAAGGTTAAATTTATTTATATAGCACTTTTAAAAACAAAAAACTTGACCAAAGTGCTTTAAAATCAAATAACAACCAGACAAAAATCATAGTTTTAAAATAAGGAAGATATAATAATAAAAAAAAAGAACAATTTTCTGTGTGTCATTCTCTACTCAGTATTTAAAGCCAAAGAAAAGAAATGTGTTTTTAATATTGACCTGAACAAAAGTCTGAGCAGTGTGAAAATGAAATGGAAAAGCATTCTTCAGTTTTCCATTTCAAATCTTGATTTCAGAACATCTAGAAGCACCTGGTTGGTTGAGCTCAGTGTTTACTGCTGTATGGGTGTGCAGGAGTTCTGATAGATAAGAGGATGTAATCTGTCTAACTCTTTAAAAGTCAAAAATAAAATCTTAAAATCAATTCAGAATTGGATGGGGAACCAATAGGGAGATGCCAAGACTGGAGGATGTGATCCCGCTTCTTAATGTCAGTTAAAAATCGAGCTGGTGCATTTTGAACCCATTGCAGAAGTGGCAGAGAAGATGGATCTAAATCAACATACAGCGCGATAAAATGAAGATAAATGGAGAAATGAAAAGTACCAAATATCAACATATTTTGGTGCAGAATTTTCTGTTCTTTGTTGAAAAGCTGAAAAATTCAGAGGAATCTTAGAATTTAATACAAAAATGATCCAAAGCACACATCAATATCAAACACCCATGGAATGATGTAAATAAATTAAAAAAAAAAAAACATACACAGCTGGAAAGAGCTTCAACTTTTTTGGAAAGAAGACTGAGATAAAATTACAGTCTACATGTGTGAAGTCAAAGAGAGACAAGGTAAAAAGGTGCTTCCATAAAGTAATATTTGGGAGGAAGGCTCAGGTTTATGCAAACAATCTGTGGTAAATTTTCTTTTATTCAAAATGTTAACAAAAAATGAAAATCTCATTTGTTTTTCCTCTGGATTTCTGTTTGTTGAGCTATTTCATTAGAAATGACAGTAGTCTGACATTTGCGTATTTTCTGTTTTTTTATTTGCTTTAAAAACCTGAAACTTCATGAGGGTGTGTACACTTTTTATATCTATTGTACTATTGATCATCAGTGGTGCCAGCAGAGATGATCCATGTGCAAAAGTTAATCTCTGTAGTAATAAAATATTAACCTCATATGAAACAGTATTCCACAGGTGGATTTCTCATTTGGACTTGTATCCAAACTGTGTTCAGTTTATCAGATTCAGTGAAGAGCTAGAATATGTTGATACCATTAGAAAGAACCTTAGAGTTTAATGTGGAAAGTAAAAGGGGCTAAATTTTGTAAATAAAGATATTAAAGTTAGTTTTTAAGCTGTCATCACAACAATCTCTTCATTCAGGATCATGAAGGGTGGATGAACAATAAGTGACATGCTCTGACCGTAATTTATTGTTCTCTATAGTCACGCCTGTGGCATGCAGTGGGCAGAGGAAGGACAGCAGACGTCCCTGTATGCTTTGGTGCTGGTTATCTCTGCCTGCCCTCAATGTGAAAAGTCCCGCGCAAATTAAACACGGATGACTCGCCTTCTGATCCAGTTCCGGATTTCTTCTCCACACCAGCCGCCAACAGCAGTCACACGGATGAGGGGAGATCTGCCAAGCATCTCCTCTGCAGTGCTGCACTCTTCTGTGGGATTAGTTGTGCTGCATTCCCACTGTTAGCCAGGAAACGGCCGGGGTTCTCTACACAACACAAGCACACACACACACACTCACACACACATTAATTAACTTTCTTCATTTATCTCTCTGTCTCACTCAGATCTATCTATGGGAACACCCACTGTGCATTTTGTTCACTATACTTGTAAATCATTCCTTGTATCTGGAAAAAAAAAGTTGTTCTTTAAGAAAACATTTTTGTAAGGATATACTATGTCACATTTGGCTTAATATAGCTTCAGCTTATTAGAGTTTAAAGTAATCTTTTCATAGCTGCACTCTTTTAATTTTTGAACAAACTGAAAGCTGTTAATTGGCAAAATGTGACTGCTTTTTCCTAAACTTTCTCTGCCTATGCTGATAACTACGGTGCTGTGTTTTCAATTTATTTTATTCTTCTAAGGTAATGACTATAATGCTGGTGACTCCAGAAACATCTGGTAAACTTACTTCCACACTCTTATGACCCATCACTATTTATCTTTTCTGTCTCAGCCTTAGTGCGTCAAATGAGGTCATTTTCAAATGTAAGCCACCTGGAGAGGATCTGGACCCTTACTGGATCCCCTGCGGTCAAGATAACCCTTTGTTAAATAACCATAGATGATTAAAGCAGAAGACAGACGGGGATTTCCACAGCACTATCTTGCCTGCAAACAAAGCAGGCACTCAATTTAACGGAGGCTTTATTAAGCTTTTCCTGGAGAAAGCAGGTAATTCCCACTAATAACACCCAGGGAGAGAGCAGGCGGGGGAGCCAGGGGATTGGCTGACTGTAGGATGGTGCAGGCGTAGATGTGGGAAAATGTATTCATGGTTAAATAAGCTGGCTTTCAGCATCTCAGAGGACAGAAAGCGCTGATCCTTGCCTCTGTGAAATTACAGCTGATCTGAATAGCCTCGTTTACATGGAATCCAGCACACACCTTCAGAAACAAGTCCTGCAGCACTGTTTGATGATCCAACGCAGGGTACAGTGCACAACAGTGACTCAAATTAATCTCCAGCAGAGGGCACCAGATGATGCTTTCTATTTATAGCAGTTGACTAAGATTTCTAAAGGGGATTAGAGGCTTCCTGTGGATGCTTTCCTCGGTTTACACAGAAATAGGCCTATTTTTTTTCTAACAGGGCACTAAAAGTGACTGTACATCAGACATTCATCAATTTCTGTACTTTAAGCAAAGGTAGTGATTTCAATATTCAAAACATTGCATTAGTGGATGCATTGTCTTGAGTCTTTGCCATGGCATTTATTGGTTTCACTTTTACCAAGCAACATCATTTTATGTTTTCTTCTTTAAACTGTCTTTGAGAAAATTTAATTTGATTTGAGCACATTTTATTCTGGTTTGTAGCATCAAAACGTGTTCAATTTGTTTCTGACAGTTGTATCGGTATCTAATGCACACATGCACATGCACA
>JAOWBL010000021.1:7988474-8015159 GCA_028564865.1 Zenarchopterus dispar | reverse complement strand
TAATTTATTTAAAATGTCTTATTAGTATTTGGAACACTTGGAAGTTGCTTCCCCAAAGGCAGGCAGAAGAATTGAGAAGAGAGACTCCTTCAAAATAAAATGATAGCTAATGAAGCACTTATAATTTCTTTCTTAGTTCATACTATACTGCATAAACAATTTTTACAAACATTACATTTGAATTATATTGTTTTTCTGACTAACATATTAAAAGGTAAGCAAATGGCATTAAAAACCCAGGCCTCATCTTGGAAGATAAACATTATGAAAATTTATTTTTAACTAAAGATTTTTATTTTCGTTACTTTAATACAGTGTCGTCCCCTGAAATAATTTTTTTGCTGTATATTTGATTAAGCCTATGTTTGTCCTCACCTCAAAGCTAAATCAGACAAGACTGGCCAGGACATGGAGCACCTGGACTTCAAGATCGTTGTGGAGCCAAAGGACGGTCAGTCATTCACAGTCATCCTGGTGGCTTCCTCGAGGCAGGAGAAGTCTGCATGGACCAGTGACATCAGCCAGGCATGTCAACACACATAAGAATCTCCAGCAGTCAGACAAGATCTGAGGACGTCGGCCGAAAGCCTTTCACATTACAGTACTCTCAAACATTCCCTCTGTCTTATCTGCTTACTTCACTGTCTGTGTCCTGCAGTGCATAGATAACATCCGCTGCAATGGCCTGATGATGAACGCCTTTGAAGACAACTCCAAAGTCACAGTGCCACAGATGATCAAGTAAGTTATATTTTATCTGTAATCCCGAGGAGCTTCCCATGCTTTAGGAGCTTTTACACAGATTTTTGTCTGTTTGTTACCAGGTCAGATTCAAGTCTGTACTGCGATGATGTTGATATCCGCTTCAGTAAGATGATGAACTCCTGCAAGGTGCTGCAGATCCGCTACGCAAGTGTTGAACGCCTGCTGGAAAGGCTGACTGATCTCCGTTTCCTTTCAATCGACTTCCTCAACACTTTCCTGCACTCCTATCGCGTGTTCACCACCGCTAATGTGGTGCTTGATAAACTCATCACAATCTACAAAAAGCCCATCAGTGCCATCCCTGCTCGGTGAGTCGAAATACATTTGGACAAACTTTAAACTTATAATGTAGTTAGAACACATACAGAAGACAAAAAAGCATACAATAGATCCAACTGATTTATTAGGATTTTAGGCTTTGTTATACTCGTTGTCTTTGAAGTTTAACTGTAACCACATAAAGTGCTTAAAATTTATCTTTAAACACATAAGTAATTATAAGAACAAAAATTTTCCAATGTTAAGAAGATAATTTGTGCATTTTTTTTCATCTCACCTCAGGTGTGAGTCAGTCCTCCATCTCTCTTTCTTTCAAAATATTTAAGATGTTGGTTCACATTAGATCACATCACAGCTGGCTCAACATCTCTTCACTGGCTCCCTACTCAGTTTAGAATTGATTTTAAGATTATTTTTTATGTCTGTGTCTATATATATATATATATATATATATAGACACAGACATATTTGTCAATGTGCTTTTCAATGACATTTCTTAATTGTGTAAAGGCAACAGAAGTAGTGTCTAGAACAAGCAGCAACCGCAGAGACTGAAAAAAAATTAATGAAAAAGTGGTCAGAAAAGTCACAATTTCCTCTAAAATAAACGATCTATTTTATTGTAGTTAATTCCCCTATTCATCAGTAAATTGATTTATATAACTCATTTGTTTAAATGTTATCAGGACCTATAGTAATGCAGAGATCATGACCATCCTGAGTGTTGTTGTGCATCGATGTGCATGCATGTGTGCAAATTAATGCGTGTTCCTTATTTGGCTGAGTGTTTCAGCTGTGATCTGATGCTCTATGGCAACCAACCTCAGTGCTGCAGGACCCCACCCTCCCCTCCCTCTCTTTTCTCCTTGTCTGCTAAAGATCCATAGTGTGAAATATTGACGGAGTGTTGCATCTGAACATAACACGCTGCACTGCATGCCTAGAGTAAGGTCTCAACTGTGGAGTTCAGCTCAGGACGAGCTCTCTGTGTCCACACCCTGCAGTATGCTCTTGCGTGGTGCTTGTCATGTTACTGTGAGACACCTACACTTGGCTGCTTGTGTCAGCAGTCGCCATGCGCACTATCACTCGCTGAGCTATTTATGGGAACCCGTGAGGTCGGCAGGAGGGTGGCTGGAAGTGGGAGAGGTTTACTGAAACGCTGCAGTCTGTATCCTGCTCTAAAACGTTGAGACGTGGTTGCAAAAAGACTTTTCCTTGTTGAGTTGACTTGCTTTACATTCATTATTTAGCAGGCATTATTTTTGTCAGCTGTGCCCTTCCTTAATGCATTAAATGTACTTTCCAAATATCAGAGAAACACAGTCCTTTGCCCTGACGTCAAATGTACATATCCACTCTTGATGCAGGTCCCTGGAGTTATTCTTTGCCAGCAGTCAGAACAGTAAATTCCTTTATGGAGAGACTCCCAGCTCCCCCAGGGCAAACCGAAAGTTCTCATCCCCTCCACCTCTTGCTATTGCCAAGAACTCATCCCCCAACCGCCGCCGCAAGCTTTCCCTCAATATCCCCATCATCACTGGGGGCAAAGCCCTTGACCTGGCTGCCCTCAGCTGCTCCTCAAATGGCTATGCAAGCATGTATTCCTCCATGTCCCCATTCAGCAAGACCACCTTGGACATCAACAAACTGTACGTGTCTAGTCCAATCACAAGCAAAATCCCTGACGAGGGAGAGGACAAGAAGGACAAGGCAGAAGATGCCTCAGTGTGCAAACAAGGTGGGTCACCTGCAGGCTTTCCACGCAAACACTTCCAGGTTTGAACTGCTGTAAGTACCTCTTGAATGACCTTACTTCTCACTGCTCCGCATTTGCCACAATACAGATCTGTCTGTGCGAGAAGAAAGCGACAATGACCAAAACCAGAGTGACGAAGGAGACCCAGAGGCTTCTCCCACCAAGTCTCCAACCACACCAAAAAGCATCAAATGCAAGAACTCGTCAGGTACACGGTGTTCCAAACTTGTACAGTGATAGAATAAAACTATTATAGTTATTTTTGAGTTTGAAATTGGGCATATTTTACTTTATATGGGCGGTAAACTATTTGTTTGCCTTTTTACTTGGCTAAAGGTCGCTCTAGCCAATTTGTTATCCTAAAAAGAAAAAAAACAACAAATAAAAGAAACTATGAAACACGAGTAGCATAATTTTGGTCTACACAAATGATTATGAAGGGAATGCCAAAGCTTGGCTTTAGTAGGTGTTTGGGAAACTTGTGTCATGGCAACTGCTTTCCCTGCTGCCCCCAGTAATGAGGCTATTTTACTAGAGGCAAGATTTTCTCAGCCTTCTAAATCTTTCAACAAAAAAATCCACAATAGAAAAGCTTAGCCTGTTCAGGAAGAGACTGTATGTTCAGAATGATGTAAAATTGTGAAGCAGGGAGACAAATTCGTATCTGCTTATGATCTGTCTGTGTTCCCAGGATTCAAAAATAGTAGAGTGCAGAGAATCTGTTGATTCCTCTGTTATGCTGATATTTGGTGGCTATATTTAGCCGCAACCATCTTGAATATCAAAGCCTCTTGCAGAGAAGCGTCTGTAGGGAAACTGTTGTGTTGGCTTGTAGTGCTCTCTAGTGGAGGTTTGTGCAAAATTAAGTAAGCCATTCTGCGGTCTGTGCATGTTTTACAAAATGTTCTTCATGCATAAATTGTGACACATCACTTGTTATGCTCATTTGGCTTTAATGGGAGGGACTGATTTGTTTTAACTGTGCTTTCCTGTAGAGTTTTCCTTGTTTTCCTACAACAATGGCATGGTCATGTCCTCGTGCCGAGAGCTTGACAACAACCGCAGCGCTCTGTCTGCCGCCTCCGCCTTTGCCATTGCCACAGCTGGAGCCAACGAGGGCACGCCCACCAAGGAAAAGTATCGACGGATGTCCCTTGCTAGCACAGGTATGCTCACTTGTCCACTATTCCATCAGAGCTAAAGTTCAACATTTCTACTCTTTCATCACAACAGTGGTGCCAGGAACTGCAAACTGTTTGCAGTTATTTCAGATTTTGGGTTTTCAGAACTTTGTTTTTCTTCATTTCCATTCATTTTATCTTTCTTTTTTTTTGCAGGTTTTCCAACAGATCAAAGAAATGGAGACAAAGAGTTTGTGATCAGACGAGCGGCTACCAACAGAGTCCTAAATGTGTTGAGACACTGGGTGTCTAAACACTCTCCGGTAAACACACAGTTAAGGGCACATTTAGACATGCAGGATGTTAGATCCACTGCCTCTAAACAACACAGAGATTACTGGGGGAACATTTGGAAGACATTTTATAACACTAAAATAGATTTTTTTCTGTCAATGTATATAATCTAAAGATAAAAATGCCAAGGGATCACAACTAATATTAGTGAAAAAATGTTGTTTAAACTGCTTGCAACCAGCATCTTAGAGACTCTGCAGTCTTTATGAAGATGACTGTGTTGTCTGTGCTTCTCCAGGACTTTGAGAATAACAATGAACTGAAAACAAAAGTTATTGTGTTCCTGGAGGAAGTGATGCATGACCCCGAGCTTCTGACTCAGGAGAGGAAGGCTGCAGCCAACATCATCAGGTACTATTGTATATGTGATTAAAATGTGTTTCAGTGTCACATTTAGGGCATGCTTTACTAAGACTTGGAGTTGTACAAAGTACTCCAAACAGGCATTCGACTTTCTATCTTGAATTTGATGCAAATGAGTCAGTGTAGATCTGTATATTGTAGCTGTGATGTGATCTTTAGTTTATGTCAAAGAGCTACTTTACTTCTGACACACTAGTTCCTTGTGTTTGTCATATTTCTTGTTGGATATTTTTCTCTGAAATTTTTATTAAATGTCATTTTGGTCCTTCCATGGAATCCACTCTAATCATATATTCTGTCTCTCCCATTCCACAATTTATCAAAGTATTTGTACAAAGTTTTGACACACCATTGTTTTAAGTAGTTTTTAAAGAGCCAAACCACTCAATTTTCATCTAAATCAGTGTTGCGATCATGTATATTGACATACAGAACTTGATTTTTATTTTTTCTGTTTATCAGGACTTTAACTCAGGAAGACCACGGTGACAACCAGATCGCCATAGAAGATGTGACACAACTGGTGAGTGAAGTAAGGAGCTGCTGTTTGTCGTCCTCTGTTGTCCACTGGTCCTCAGACAATAAGCGTTCTGTAGTTTACTCATTGGGGAGCTCTGAGTTCATGCATTATGGAGTTTCTTTCTGAAAACAATCCTTTTAAATATCCTTTCTGAAAACAGTCCTCTTGAATTTTAAGGGAAATACACAGTGGGTATTTTTTCTTCCTTTTTTTCACAAAAGTCAGTCCCTTAAGGCAATGTAGGTATTTTTCATTTGTGCACTCTTTGTGTCCACAGAAACACTGCGCTCTAGGGGCGTTCGTACTACTGCAAATTAGGGCCATTTGAGGGGGTAAAATTGCAGGGTGGGGTGGAGGATTTAGAGTTCAAAGAAAAAATGAACTGAGCTTATGAGCTTGCAAATTTGCTAACAAGAAAACCCAGAATATATGTATATTTGAAATCATAACTCAGATGTATATCTGAGACATAATCCCTGCACTCAGAGATTTAATGTAATTATGCTATGTAGTAGTATTTCTCAGTAATCTTCTCTTCCTTAAATGACCCTGATATGGTATTCATGGACTCTAAAGATAACTTTCTTTTGAAATTTGTAATTTAAGTTGTTTCCCTGACTTTCCATGTTGCATCACGAGTTTTATTTCAGGATTACATTACAGGTACATGGATAAACAGGAACCAAGACTGTGATGGATATATGTGTTTATACACTACCAATCAAAATCTCTAGAACACACCAATTTTTACAGTTTTTTTTCTTTGTTTGTTTTGTTTTTTTTAAATTGAAATTCAAGCCAAGTCCAATAAATAGCTACAAATGACATAACATTAACATCTGAATTGCTAGAAGTTAAAAATAGGTAAGTTAACACAAAAGTGAAAAACGATGTACGTTTCCAAATTAAACATCACAGCATGACATCAGCTGTCAACTATGGAGGACAAAGCATCATGGTCTGGGGCTGTTTCCAAGGTCGGTGAGTTGTACAGGGAACCAAAACAGCTACCACATCATTCTGTAGCACTACGCAGTACCCTCTGGTGTACGCCTAGTTGGTCATGGGTTCATCCTAAACCAAGATAATGACTAAAAATGTAACCCAAAATACCCATAGCTTGCTATGCCAGATCAACCTTACGGAAAAAAGGACAAGATAGTAAGCTTGACATCATAGAGTGGCCAACTCAGTCCCGAGACTTGAACCTCATCGAGCTGTTTGAGATGAACTGGACCAAAGAGTGAAAGAAAAGCATAAAAGAAAAGCAATCTACAAGTGCCACACATTTATGGGAACATCTGCAGCAGAGTTGAGAAGAACTTTCAGAGGAATATTTGATTTTCATTGTAAAAACAAAAAAAATATGTCAGAGAATGAGTGTGTTCAGCTGTTATCTCTGCCTAAGATGGCTACTCTGATGAATCAAAGTTTTAGAACAAATTTATTCACTTATTTTTTCTTTTTTAACATCAATTGTTTATGCTCTATGCTTTCATTCCAGAGTACAATGAGGCAATGCATAAATTAAAAAAAACAAAACTGGAAAAATTGGGGTGTTCTAAAACCTTTGGCCGCAAGTGTACATGTGTCCACCTCTATACTCAACACTACAATATCACACTGTTAGATTAGTGGTCTATATGCATTTAAAAAATGAAAAGTATATAATTATAAGTATATAAGAATTCTTGAACCATTTG
Organism: Zenarchopterus dispar; assembly: GCA_028564865.1. NCBI lineage: Eukaryota > Metazoa > Chordata > Actinopteri > Beloniformes > Zenarchopteridae > Zenarchopterus > Zenarchopterus dispar. The sequence goes on along the minus strand of JAOWBL010000021.1, from coordinate 8,008,295 downwards.
CAGTCATCAGGCTAAATCTAAGGGTTCCAAGACATGTCACTTCTCATCCAAAAGACCTCCTAGGTTTTTGCTGTTGGTGGGAAGTGCAGAGCACTGATGAGGCTGTGTAAGGGACAGAAATAACACATTAAGATGATCATTCTTGAAAGACAAATGAAAAGTTTGAGAGAGCTACCTCAAACTGGAAAGAACATATGTGAATAGTAATGCAGACAACAGACCCAGGTTGGTTTCTGTCCAGCCCTGTATTTTTTACACTTCAACTTCTTTATATATATATATATATATATATATATATATATATATATATATATATATATATATATATATAAATGTTTAAGCGTTTAAAACTAACTGGATAAGATTGGGATTTAAAATTACATGGTATGGGTCAGAAAAACATTGAGGCTTGCTTCTAAAAAAAAGTACATGTTACAGGTTGGAGGGGGAAAGGCCGATTCCTTTGAGAATCACTCTGCGTTGGAAATTGCAGAGCAGCTGACTTTGCTGGATCACCTGGTATTCAAGGTCATCCCATATGAGTGAGTGTCATCACACCTCAGCTGAAATGAAATGGTAAAGAGCAAGCAGGAGAAATGACTGTCCACCCCTTCTGTCTCTTGATTTCTTCACCCTACAGGGAATTCTTTGGTCAAGGCTGGATGAAGAACGACAAAAATGAGAAGACACCCTACATCATGAGAACAACAAAGCATTTCAATGATGTATGTTAAATTGAAAAAAGACTCAACTCAACTCGTTGCACTGACTTTCTGATATAATAATTTAAGTCTTACCTGCTTGAATTTGTCTTCCTTTTTTCTGTAAGATGAGCAACTTGATTGCCACCGAGATCCTGCGGTGTGACGACATGGTCACTCGGGTAGCAGTCATAGAGAAATGGGTGGCTGTGGCTGACATCTGTCGCTGCTTGCATAACTACAACGCGGTGCTAGAGATCACCTCCTCTCTAAACCGCAGCTCCGTTTTCCGTCTCAAGAAAACCTGGCTCAAGGTGTCCAAGCAGGTGCCCATCACTCTGCACTTCATATCATAAACATTGCTTCCTCTCCAAGTGCAAAAGCTGGTTATAAAACGTGCTCATGATAACTACTTTTTCTAGACAAAAGCATTGATTGACAAACTCCAAAAGCTGGTGTCATCAGAGGGGAGGTTCAAAAACCTGAGAGAGGCTTTGAAGAAGTGAGTTCAGTTCAAAGACACACCTCACAACTCAAGCGATGTAGTAAACTTTTCCAAGTGGGTGGTGAGTGTTTATTTTCATCCATTTTTGCCTCCCATCAGCTGTGATCCCCCTTGTGTGCCCTATTTGGGGATGTACCTGACTGACCTGGCTTTCATTGAGGAGGGAACACCAAACTACACTGAAGACAACTTGGTTAACTTCTCCAAGATGAGGATGGTGAGATACTGGTTGATTAATCATCTGGGAAAACTGCATTTTAGATTCAGAAAGGTAACCTCCTGGTTATCCTTTTTTTTTCCAGATTTCTCACATCATCAGAGAGATCAGACAGTTTCAACAAACATCATATAAGATTGACCTGCAACCAAAGGTAATGATTGATGCTTACTATGAAGATCAATAGTAATGGCTCATGACCCAGAAAAATATATGTTTCACAGGTATCTACGGGTAATTTGACCTCATATTATTGAATAACATGTTTGTTTTAAAGACATGCTTTATGGTGGTGTTAGCATTGTTGTGACCTTTTATATTTCCTTGCCCTGACAAAATAAATGTGACAGTTGTGAGCTATTTGGCAGCACAGAATGTCAGGGAGAAGGACATGTTTATATTTTCTCAAGGTTAGTTTTTTATATGTTTCTTCTTTGTGAAATTCTCAGAGGCTTTCCTCTTCATGGCTCTTAAAGGTGAAGGGAAAATATCCCTCATTATTTAAGCTGCTTATAATCTATTATATCCACGAGTCATCCACAGTATTTAAACTGCAAGAAGAAGTGAATCATGTAGAATATATCATTATTCTGCCGTCCATGATGTTTGAGGTTTGCTACAGCAGTCTCAATTTGTTTTGGTGGTTCCTAAATGATAGTAGGTTGAATAGTCTAAATGCTATGGAAGTAGATCTTGAGTTTTTCTTATCTTCTTTAGCATAGAAAATGCTGGACCAGACTTTGTAATGGTCACGGATAAAGAAAGCATTTAGGAAAATGCCTTTTTTTCTTTTTTCTTTTTTTCTTTTTTGACTACTCAACCATGTTGTTGAAGTTAATGTACTGGAAACAGGAAAAATGGGTGAAATCATGTGAGTTACTTGAACAAGAGCCAAAATATGATGGTTGAATGATAGACCTAAAGCACCCTCGGATCCTGTAGGGTGTTGTTGTTGTGGCGTGATTACTACCTTGCAAATCTGATCAAAGAGAAAGCTCGGTGAACCAGTGTCAAGGACATAGGTTCGAAATAGCAAATGCACTTGGAGAGCAAACGCTGGTCGATGAGGTCACATCCCCCAGAGGAGAAACTCTCACATAAACTGTGGTCAACTTTAAAGCTGGTTATAATGAAAACATATCAAAACACAGCATGCAACTAAAGCTTGCTGGCTAGGGGAGTGCTCCTGAAGGGTCAAGCCTATATCCACATCCCCAAAAGTAAAATTTGACTGTCAGAGTTGTTTTGCTTTAAAAATATATGTATATATATTAAGGATTGAATGAAAACCCCTTAACCATTTGCTTCACATGTTACAGGTAGCCCAGTATCTTCTGGACAAGAGCTCTGTTCTGGATGAAGAAAGCATGTACGAAGCCTCACTCAGAATTGAGCCTAAAGTCCCCAACTGAGGGGGAAGGTGGTCCCCCAAACTATTTTTTTTTTCAGAAAATATCATTCATAAGATAAAATACACATTAACTTTGTATATCTGTACATGTTTAAGATATTTGCCCTTCTGTACAGTCGATGTTCAAGGTTGTTTGATCACAAAACATTTTAGTGTTTATTTTTTGATTGTTACCATGACAACATCTGCTGAAAGGATTTAAAAAAAAAATATTTCTTTGGAGTAATGCAAGAATAATAATAACAATAATAGAGGTCACTCTAGTTGCATGCAACTGTGTCCTATTAGTGACCAATGACATTATTTTGAATGATGTAATACTGTCTAATTGCACTTTCTGAGCACTTGTGCTGCTGTTCTCTTGGCTTGAGTTATATTGATCGTCGAAGTTCTCTGCAACCAATGTAGCATTGTATAAAGTAACTGCATAAAATCAGGTAAAAGAGCACAGACTAAGTAGGCCAGCTGTATTTTAAGAGGGGGAACAATGATCAGTGGAAATGACAGCAAGGTGTCTGAAGCATAAGTGTCTCTGCGCTTCCCAAACCAAAAGAAAAGGAATTCATTCTTTCATTTCTGATCACTACTCCAAAAATAGGAGTTCCCAGCTGTTTTGCACCAATTTTACTGTTTTATTATATTGATACTGTTTACTGTGAAACAGCCAAACAGGACAGAAAGCAAAGCATCATACTGATTTGTGTTTTTATTTATTTTTTAAGCTGTCCACCTGCTCCATCTCAGTACCACAAGTGTACATGGAAGTGTCAATTTTTGTATATTTTCTTTTAAAATAATAAATGAGCTCCTTGGGTTTGATGACACTGGGACAGATTTTTGTTGAGCGCCATGCTGCATGATTGTTAAATTTCCTCTCGTGAAGTTTCATCACTGGATTTCATAATCCAAATAAGGATTGTGGCCTCATCAGCACTTCATGTTGGGTATGCAGCCATGCCTATTCGCTTTGTGAAAATTCTCTCTTGTGAAATGGGTCTAGTACCCCGTCCATACACAGCTGTTTCAAATGGTACAGAATGCACCAAAGCAATCACAACAGGGCAGGGGTGGGATTTGACAACTGCCATCACATTATTTGTTTCTCCGATTGGTTGTATGCCTGTCCAGTGGCGTCCATCGGCAGTTTCTTCTGTGTCCCTTGAGTGTATTCCCTGGAAATCAAAGTGAAATTCAGAGGAACCAGGCTTAGTCTTTGTACTGAAGAGGAAATGGATTATGATGGCTAGCTAGGGAATCACTGATAGTTATTAGGAGTGAACATTACTGGAGTAAGTACTTTGGCTCAGGGGGTTCCAGTGACATTAAGCACCAAAATTGAAGAGGTCTAACTGCCAATCTGTACTGCCTGAATTGTGTCTATGGAAGTAGTACTTGATTGATTTTAAACTAAAAAATGCACATAAAATGAAATACAAAACCCTTTTTAGCTTTTGCTCCTTTTTATTCTTTCTCTTTGTTTTTTTTGTTAGCATATATATATATATATATATATATATATATATATATATATATATATCCAATATCTTACTTACAAAACAGAATGCTCTTACCTATGATCTAAGGTCATTCTTTCATTTTTCATTCTTTCATTCACCTAAACTTGACAAATCTTGAAGCATATTTGAAATTAATTTTATCAATTTTCTTCCCCGTTAACACAGAGGGTGCTTAAATCCCCTTAGACAATTCATTTCAACTCATAAAATCAGCTGTAAACTGAGTAACAATTTGCAGTGAACAATAAATATTAGCTCTTAAAAACAGGTGTGACTTAAGGTGACATCGTATATCTGAATTATTTGTTATATTCTAAGTACATCTCTAACCACAATGAAATGAATTTCACTTGGCTTGAATTTCTTGTTTGTTTGTGTTTTAACTCATGAAAACCTCTGAGATGCTGTTTCAAGTGTTGTACCTTCAGGTTTGGATTGGGGGGGAAAAAAATAAGGTTGTTGCTCTTCTGTAATTAAATGACAATCTGTCCTTTTTGCTGTTCCAGTGATCGTGGAACGTGACTGTATATTATCCTGTTATATGCATTGCTGTTGAAAACTACGATAAAATGTATGTGAATGACCTCTGCCTGCAGCATTCAAACACTATTTTTGTAGTAGTATAAGAGAGAGTGACCTGCTCTTTATATGGACATGGGAGCGTATTTTGTACTTTGTTGTTAATTCACTTCACTGAGATGTGCTGTGCAATTTGTACATGCAACCTGGCATATTTCTCAATGTGAAACAGTGTAATCCTTTCAAATACAACTTGTATCTCAAGCTTAACACAAAATGCTACAGCAGTGGGGTCTTGACACCATGACTTAGAAGTAGGATGCAACTTCAAAGTGTTTTGCATTTATACTGTAATCCTGTCTATAATCATTTCTGTTAGCAGGAATATAGTTATGTAGTGCTTATTCTGTGAATATTTGTATGTATTTTTACGATGTATGTACAGTACACTTTTGAAGCTCATGTGGTAGGCATGCAACACCTTCACAGACAGAATAATACTACTTATACTGTATACACTTATACATGCACTCTTATAAGGTATTTAAACAAATAAACATTTTGCTGTTAGCAATACCCAGTGGTATGAAAATTATCTTTCAACCCTCATGTTTCCACAGCTTAAGAAGTATTCCCAGTTTTGTAATAATAATTAAAAAAGCAAGAGAAAAGCAAAGTAATGAAGATGAAAATAAGTCAACAAAAATATGTTTCCCAATTACCTCTTGTTAATAAATCTCTTTTATCTCAGGGGCATTTTGTCTCAAGTGTTTTTGTAGACCTGTCAGTTGACATCTTGCTCATTAAAAATGATTACATAAAATCTGAAATTATTAAACAAAAAGGCAGTGCTCTATCTTAAGAAACACACTGCACAGCAGCCAATAGTTTGTAAAGAATATAAGCCGTTCTAAAAAGTATCACAGAAATTTCACCTGTGAACTAAACATTAGCTTTTCACATTTCTCTTCCTTGAGCTCTCAAAAAAAAGTGTTATGGGAATATATACGGTCCAAACCAAGATATTGTTCAAATAAAGTCAGTAATGTTTATTTCCATAGAACTTGTCACAGGTTAAAAGCCACAAAGTGCTTCACAAGCTACAAATACAAGGATAAGACACAAACATAAAAACAGAGAAACCATAAAACAAACATAAAACATGAAAAACACAAGAAAGAACATACAGTACATACTACCAAGCCCAAGTCTAATTAAAAGCCTTGGTAAATATAGTCAGTATCAAGCTGCTTTTGAAAAAACTCAGTTGAGTCAAGACAACATAAAGGAGCAGGTAACATGTTCCACAATCTAAAAGCCACAGCTCAAAAAGTCACTTTTAGTCTTACAATGAATGCATGGCACCACCAGGAGCCTTTAACCAGGTGACCTGAGGCAGCGAGAGGTGGCGTAGAGAGATCTAAAAGGTCTGAGATTTATGCAGGAGCTTGACCTCATAAGGCTCTGAAAGTGAGAGCTAAAATTTTAAAATGGAACAATCATCTCCAACTCTGATTTAGAAAGTAATTTAGAAAGTTTAGGCAATAATGCTAAGCTGAAAGAAGCTATTTCTAATCAATTCTCTCAAATGACATTCCAAAGACAGAGCAGAGTCAAAAATAATACCAAAATTTATGAGGCTTTGCTGGACAGATGAGTCTAAAGAGGCTGTTTTATTTTAGAGATCTTGCTTTCAGGGGCGATAATTTGGGTTTCCATCTTCTCTGCATTTAGTTTCAAGTAGTTGTCACATTTGATGCTGGTCAAACATTTGACCAAAGATGACAGCTTAGTAATCCTGTAGTAGGCCCCAGTGGGGCCCAGATAAAACATCCATTTTGGTGTGAAAATTTGAGCATTCATACCAAAAATGGCGATGATTCAACTTAATTCTGGCTCTCCTAAAATCCACAATCATCTCGTCTTTATTCATGCATCTGTGAAGCAGCAACTCACATTTAAGTTTATTCTTGTTACCCTAGATGGCAGTGCAGGTTCTTTTGCAGCATCATAGGCAGCACTGCTGAGTGTCTTATTGTTTACTCCCTTTATGTCACTCAGAGTTTAGGAGCGGTGAAAATGAAGAATATTTTATGTGAGCTGGAGCAGATAAGTGCTAAACAACAGTTACTTTTACCGACAGTGCAATCGATCTAGGAAGAAGATAGATCCCAGTCAGAAGGAAAATGAAATGATACCATTTGTTTTGTTCAGCCTTGACCTGACATACTGTTACATATCTATTACGTCATAGATTACAGTTCAGAGTGCTCAGTTACCACAAACATGGTGTAAGTCACAGATTCAGCACCTCTGGACCTCATTAATCCTTCGGAGGGCGTGCTTCAAGTTTCACACTTTATTGATTTTTATTTATTTATTTATTATTATTTTTTGGCTCTGTTGGCACCTGAACCACATTTGATGTCATGAACTATCAAGTTGCGCGCTGTAACCAGCAGCCGCATCAGGGATTAGAAAAACCTCGTGACCGCCGCGTCGGTTCCCACTTCACCTTCAGCTGCTCAGTCGGCTCCGACTTTCGCAGGCGAACATGAAGATCTTTGTACTTCTGTTCGCTTTGCCGTTCCTGACTTCTGCCTTTTATTTGTCCGATCAAGGTAAGCTGTAACTGAACTCGTCTTCAGCAAATAAACTTTTGAGGACTTTGTTTGCTTCAGCGCGCAGTTTCACTTTCATTCTAGCCTGTGGCATATATCTTCATTTCTTATTGTTGCGCGACCTCTATGAGATATGTTTTAATTTCGTAAATCCTTTTTCAGACGAGTTTCACTTCAAGTCATGGATGGCACAGGTATTTCTTCCTTAAATGGCATAAATATGTAACTAAAGTCCAACATGAATGTTGGAGTTACCTAAAGGAAACACTGCGCTCATGCTCAACTTTCTGAGCTGCACAACTGTAGTTATAAAAGATAATTATTAGTCATAAGAAATAAAATTTGAAAAAAAGTTAACAGTAGCCTTTTGTGTGAACAGCACAACAAATTATACAACACCAAGGAGTACAACTTGAGACTTCAGATATTTGCAGAGAACAAGAGGAGGGTTGACAAGAACAATGAGGGAAATCACTCCTTCACAAGTAAGAGCTCTTTGTCTCTAGTCTTTGTTTTTTAATGTCTCATACTAAAGTAATGTGAGTTTTATTTCATCTCTCTCCATAGTGGCACTGAACAAGTATTCAGACTTGACATTTAGTGAGTTTCGAGAGTCTTTCCTCCTGTCTGAGCCGCAGGTAAATTCCATCTGTCGAGGAAGCTGCATATGTTGCATGCACTGTTTTCTGTGGGGCTTTTTTTTTAAACAGGAAGTTCTTGCTGAACAGAAAAAGCTGGAACTGAAAATAAACCCTTTGTTCAATTTTCAGATGACTTTGAATTGATTTACAGCAACCTTATAAACCTATATTTCATATTTTGGATGGTCAACTTCATTTCATATTTTAAAAATATATATTGGTGCATTCAGGCCTGGAGGGTGTTACAAATAATAATTTAAAAAAAAAAAACTTATACGCTTCAGTGTTCTGTGTTCTCAATACCAAAATCTTTTTAAGTGTTGTATGAACAAAAGTCAACAATACAAAGGGATAAAAGCTTTACTCTTACAACTTTTTTAAGAATGTGTTGAAGGTTTGAAATGGAGAAATTGTATGTATTTACTAAGATGTTTGTTTTAGTTCTTGACACGATGCCAGCTTTGATTTGGGTTTGAATTTTGCAGAACTGCTCTGCTACTAAGGGAAACTACCTCAGCAGCAACGGACCACATCCAGACTCCATCGACTGGAGGAAGAAGGGAAATTATATAACACCAGTGAAGAATCAGGCAAGGGTTAACTCAGACATCTCCATCTTATTATTTTGTTGATCTCAAAGGTCATGTACCATTATTGCAGGAGCAAAGGTGCTAGTAGTAGTCATAGTAGTATGTCCACACTAGACATTTACCATATGCAAAACCACAGTCCAATATGGAGGAGATTCTAGCAGATGGAAAAAGTCAACTCATCTTGGACACTGATGTAGCTCCAGGAGCACCTTAGAAAACAAACAAGTCAGATGAAATTTAAAAATAAAATAAAAAGTTATGCTATTAAATTTCAAGTTTACTGGCTAGTCAACTGCTGACTCACAGGATTTTATCATGGTAGGAGACAACTGCTTTTTGCAACTCTTTTTTATTTGTATTTATTGGAACAACAGGCTATATGTTGTAAGGAACTGAATTAAAGCTCTGATATGTTAGGAGGTGGCTGCAGATAATAAGTTTCATTCTTTGTTGAATTCTTGCCATTGTTACAGCCATAGTTCCACCAGTGTTTTCCACATGTAGCCGTGTCAAGATGTCACAGATGTCTGCTGAGATGACATGACCTATTGTTAAAGGTTGCAGTGGGCCTATGAAATGTTTTTCGCAGTTTAAAGGGCAACATTAGAAAGATGCTTGGTGCCTGCTGTTAGAGCTGTCACTGATCTCCCAGAAACCTGGAGGCCAGGTAGACAGAACCCAGATTTAGATTCATTTCCTTCTGAACTGAAAAGATTGAATGTGCAAGAATGAATCAGTTCAGTTTGCCTCTAAAGCTGCCAGTTAATGATCAAAAGGTGCAAAAGCGGAGGGCGTGAAAATAAGCAGTGCTTGGAATTTGCTTAAGATGTCTACATTTTCATTTTTGGTGCACGCTCCTGTTCACATACAACCTTATTTTGCATCATGTTTCACAAAAAGTTCTTAACATGTCAGACACTTTAATGCTGTTTTTCTTTCCTTCCTTCCTTCTTTTTCAATACCAAAGGGACCTTGTGGTAGTTGCTGGACTTTTTCCACTACTGGCTGTCTGGAGGCTGTCACAGCTATTGGCACTGGGAAGCTTGTGCCTCTGGTGATGCACTTTCACTTCATTATCAAAACTCCTGCTCTTGTATACAAAAATGCTTACTTTAACCTTAACTCGATTCTTGTATTTCCCAGTCAGAACAACAACTGGTAGACTGCGCCCAAAACTTCAACAACCATGGATGTAATGGGTGAGAGCTAGACATGTTTTCCTCTACGTTTTAATTTCTTTATAACTATTTCTATATTTATTATATTTATTAACTATATTTATTTGTTCGTGTACATTATGCCAGTTGTATTTTTATAACAGCATCTTAATTTTCTCTCCAGCGGCCTTCCCAGTCAAGCATTTGAGTACATCATGTACAACAAAGGACTGATGACAGAGAAGGACTACCCATACACAGCTGTGGTACCTGATCAGCTAACCTAAACTAAGTCAAACTTAATTATCAATTAAATTATGTTTAAATAGATTTTGACTTTTATTTTTTGTTCTTTTAGGAAGGTACGTGTGTGTATAAACCTTCACTGGCTGCTGCTTTTGTGAAGAAAGTGGTAAACATAACAGCGGTGAGTGACCATCAGTGTTTTTCTTCAAAATAAAAGTCCTGACTGAGGTGAGTGAGCTAATAATAAAACTTTCCTACCTATCAGTACGATGAGATGGGGATGGTTGATGCTGTTGCCACTCACAATCCTGTCAGCTTGGCGTTCGAGGTGACCTCAGACTTCATGCATTACAGCAAGGGCGTGTACACCAGGTGAGAACAAGTCACGAAATTAATGTCGAGTCTGTTTGATTTAACATGTGCAAGGCAGGAATATGAATAGAAGTATGAATAAATGAACTCGTGAGGTACTGGTGTGGTCACAAGATTAACATAAATGGATAAATATTGCACAGTCATTTTTCACAGCAGGTTATGAATACGCAACAGGAAATGATTTGTAACATTTATTATGCATTTTATTGTGGAAGAAAAAAGTTGCTTTTTTGTGACAATGTCTGTTAAATCAAAAGTTATATTATAAAAGAGTGCCTTTTTGAGAGGTTAATTTTTCTTGAAAAATTACTGATACTCTATATACTGTATATTCAATCTGCATATCTGTGTTTTTTTTTCTTTTTTTTTTTAGATTTAGACTGGCATACTGCATTTCTGTAGTTAAGATTGTTGAGAATGTTTTTATCTAACTTATTGGTTGAGTCAGTCTCCTTTTGACTTAAAAGACCCATCTGCTTTGTGCTCTGTATTTTAATTTTGTGGGTTTTTAAACAACTGGCTTTTTCTGTCAGCGAAATTGCTATATTTAGAGTTTTAGTTCCTCATTCTTACAGCAGTCATGTGTATAAAGTCAGATGTAACTTACTGCTTTCTTTTTATTCAGCACTGAATGCCACAACACTACAGACAAGGTGAACCATGCAGTGCTGGCTGTAGGCTACGGAGAAGAGAACGGTACCCCTTACTGGATAGTAAAGAACTCCTGGGGATCCAGTTGGGGCATTGATGGGTACTTTTTATTATTATTCAGAACATATGAACAAAATATTACAGACAGAAATATTAACAGAAAGTTAAAAACAATGCTCTCTTCTCACAGCTACTTCCTCATTGAACGTGGGAAGAACATGTGTGGACTTGCTGCCTGCTCATCTTTCCCAGTTGTGTGATTTTTATTTTTTTACTTTTTTTATCATGATGTACACACCAAAGTGTTTGTAAAAGAAATCATGAAATGTATTATTATTATTTTTTTACATATGTACGGTGGGCCTCATTCAGGAAATCTTCATAAATCTGAACAGATTTGCAAGTCAAGTTTATTTCTATAGCACATTTAAAAACAATCTCAGTTGACCAAAGTGATGTAAAGCAAAATAAAATCATAAAAATAGAGCAAACAACAGATAAAAAGTCTTAAATGAAATAAGAAGACAAGTAAAAAAAAAAATTACTGAAAACCTACTCTGGATTCAGGAATGCCACATAAAACTCAGATGGGATTTGAAAAATGTGTGTTTGTTCGTCTTTGCTTCTCAATTACAATTTGACAGATGCTCACTGTGACTTTTCCACTCTCCCTGGGTGGAATAAACCTCCACCTAGGGACAACTTTAAAAGGAGATGAGGATTACTATGTAAAGGTAAACTCTTGTCCTGGATCTACATCTGTGGACATGGTGCATGCCAAAAAGAGAGAGAAGAAAAACTCAGACGTAGTAACAGAGGTAGTTCTGATCAAACTGCAGCAAAAAACAAACATTTTGCTCTGTTCAGGGACCAGCAAGGCTCTGGCCTGAAGAGAAATGACTAAAGCAGTTAATAAAAAAGTGAAGAAAATGGTTTGATCTAAAGTTACTGGAAGAAATAGTGGTAAGAATAAAATTTATTGTACATTTAGTTCCTTAACTGTATATTACATAAAGATTGTTAGTCCATTAAATTTGTTTTCTTTTTGTAGCACCAATAAATCAATTGGTCTACAAAGACAACTTTCCGAAACATTTATTCTCCTCAATTTTATAAATAATTGGAAGTAAACATATCTTAAAGGTATATGCATATTGTCAAAAATAAAGTGGATAATAACACTGTAAAGTCTGATCATGACGAGGAATATTTATAACCACTCCTAATTTGCACAAGCTCTATGCACAGTGAGAGGCAGGAGGAGATTTTATTCAAATGTACAAAAACACATGGATGAGGCCCAGTGGCTTTTGGGGAAGGGATTGAGATTTAAACACTGATATGACAGATCAAGTCTGATATGACAAATCACTACAGATTGAAAAGAAATTAAAGTATCAATAAAATACTAAATCACTGTGATTATATTCCTAAATAAAAGATACTAAATTTGCTTCTTTGACTCTTTTGGTACAGTATACAGATGCCTATCTGCCCCATTGAAAGAAAATAAATCAGCATTTATAAAAATAACTACAAAGAAACATTTGGATATTATTCCAATAGTTTTAGGAATCTCTGGAAATGATCATGTCTGTCTTTAAAGACAAAAATGAATGGAATCACAATCACCCCTTATTTTTGGTTATGGTTTTACTTTAGTCAATTTCCCTTCTTATCATACCACAATCAAATATCAATCACAAACCCCATCTTCTCACTCTGTCTCGACCATTTCCTTTTTTACCACCCTGACATGGACTGCTGCACTGTACACAATGCATGACACTCCAAAGACCAAGACAGCTTAGCTCAGTTTGTCCATCCATCCATCCATTTTCTATACCTGCTGAATCCATCTACAGGGTCAATGGTGTCTCTTGGAGCCCATCCCGGGTCATTACTGGCGAGAGGCAGGGGTACACCCTGGACAGGTCACCAGCCCATCACAGTTGTTCAGTTTGTAATTTGAGTTTATCTGCATTTGACCATGTTGTTACAAATAAAATAACATAAAATTATAAATAAAACAGAAACAAACTCTTCTGCAATATTTTATTTTATTGAGAAACAATACCTGAATCACAACATTTTGTACATACTTCCCATCCAACAATTAGCCTACAGTTTGTAAATATTTCTAGAGGAAAATAAACATTGGTGAAATTAGTACCCCAATGACGGATGTAATTTTGGACATCAAGAGATTTATCTCTGTATGGAGTGAAGCTCTACAGTGAAGAACAGGGGATTTGTACAGTTTCCGTTTTCACCACTAGATGTCTCCAAATCTGAGTCCTTAGGAGACTCACGAAGCAGTAAATAAATTAAACCCATTAGCTGAAAAAGAGTTTGTCATAACTGTCCAGTCAATACCCCATAATATTATTGCCGTAGCTTTATCTTCTGGTATTTAATGAAAGAAAGTTAGTATTTAAACTAATTTAAAATCAGCTATGAAAAAAGGTTTAAGCTTTTATGTTTCCGTAATAGCTCCGTAGCTTGAGTAGGAGCTCGATGATAATGAGCCTCAGTAGCAAAAGCTGGGGGGCGTGGTTTTGAGCGAAAGCGCGCTTCTCTCTGATTTAGAGGAGGCGGGCCTGGGAACGCAACGGCTTTTGATTGGGGAGCACAGTTCCACACAGTAGTTTCTTATTTATATCTCATGAAACAACATTTCCCAGAATTCCTGCACATGCGTAGCCTCGGCCAATAAGAATGTTGCTGTGTTGAATGGGCGCAAACTCCAGTGTTTGTGTATTTCGTGGTACAACGAAAATGTATTTTTTAGCTTAACCATTTACTGAAAGTATGTAAATTTTGCGACTTTCACCCAGCTATGACATAGTGCGACAATCGTCAACTCGTGTAAGAGCAACACTGAGAAAACGGGTTAAACTTCATGAACGGAATTTTTATATCGCTAGCAAGCTAACAGTTGCTACTAAACAACCGCCTGACAATGTCCAATTTACCACAAAATAACTTAAAAGAGCAGTTGGCGAAACACAGCAATGCTGCCCAAAGCAAACCATCTCTTGCTAAACCTAAAACGGGGTAAGTAAAGTTCAATTATGGAAACAACGGCTAACTTGCAGCTTTGAACTGACATCTGTACAATGTTATGAATACTAGAAGCATGAAATGGGAATTTGTTAAAGATTACTTGCTTTGAGTTAAATGTTATTTGCATATGTTGATACTCAGTCTCATACGAATGACATCTGTGCTTATACATGTCACGTTTTATTTTTGTCATATGTATATATTTTAGGGCCTTTTTGTTCAAGAAGAAGTCCTCATCAGGTACAACTAAAGTAGAATATCCGGCCAAGGTAATCAATTCAAGTGTTCTGGCAAACAGGAACGTCAATGTCACTAAGAACAGTTTGGTGACTAAATCTCCTTTAACATTTTCAAACAAGCTTGAAGGACCTCAAAAATCCAAAATCAACAACTTCTTCCTTGTAAATTCAAAATGCAAGTCAGACTCCATCAGCCCAGCAGGTAACTCCTCTCCAGCATGCCAGATTGCCTCAGAAGTATCTGGTGTCAAAGTAAAGCCTACTCCAGCTAAATCCGAGACACAGTTTTGTATCGGCAATGAAATCAATTCCACAAGTATTGATGCATCTGGATTCCCAGTGGATGACTGGGATGATTTTGATGACTTTGAAACGCCTACAAAAGGAAAAAATGACTCCTCTTGCTCAGACACATTGGGGAAGATCACAAAGCTGCCGTTGTCTCCAAAAGAAAAATCCTCAGAATTCTCAGGAAAAGAAAGTGGTGAATTGAGCCACAAATCTTGTTTGGAGAGGGATGAGCCCAAAAAGAGTGGCAACGATACCGCAGATTCACCAGGTCCAAGTTTAAATGAGGAACCAGCAGAATGTGAACCAGAGGATTCTCCAGTGAGGATTAGGAAAAGACGTCCTCCTCCACACATAACGTCTGTCTTGAGTGACAGTGACGATGATATCAGTATCATGACTGAATCTTGTGAAGGTACAACAGGTAAATGGGAAGTTAGTTCATTCAAGTTCAACATTGGAAAGCAGATTCAGATCTTTTTGAAAATTGCAAAAACACAATGGCTTTAATGGATCATCTCTTTGCCTTTCAGATAATAAGAAAACTTGGATTGACCCAGACGTTATAGAGCTTAATGACAACTGGGAGCCTGAAGAGGATTTTGATTACATTCCCCCCTCACCTGTTCCTGATGAAAGCTCTTGTAAAGGATCTGCAGCAGAGACAAGGTTAGTATTTTCAGTTCATTGCATATTATATGTCTTTGCAGTAACCTTGTAAAAGGTGAAACACTGAAGTATGGACAAGTTAAATATGATATCTTTATGTCACATCAAGTTGTTGCAGTTTAAAAGCCATCAACTTTTACGTGGTCATGAGCCAGTGTTCTTATAGTTCCTGTCCAAAATGTGGAAAAATGGAGTGGGTTGTGGCAGGACAGATATCCAATTTTGAAACTACCAAATCAATGTTTTCAACTTGACTTGCTGTTCCTTACAGTGTTCTTAGAAAGATTTGTCATCAGCTTTGTACCCCGCAGACTATTAGGGTGGATCATTTTGTTTTAGTGAAACCAGTGAGTCCTCTGCACAACGGGTCTTAACTTACCAAGGAACAGATCCAAGCCAGTCTTGAATTTCACATACTCATGGTTTTGCATTTTAACCTTTAAGCCATTGTTGCATTCTAACCATGATACTTGTGATACTTTATTGATCTGAGTACATCTTTATTCAGAGGGATTCTTGATTGTCTCAGGATTTACACTACTGTAATAACCCTTGTTGTTTTACTGTAACCCTCTTTAATTGAACATATGCTACCGATCTGTGTTGCGGAGTTAACACTGAAGCAAATTCAACATGATTTAATTATTTCTGTTTTAAAGTAGTACCAGGTCAGGTGATTCCCAAAGTAAAGAGAGCCCTGTTCAATTAAAGGATGCTGCTACAGCTCTACCTGAACTTCCCGATCACACCTCAAAAGTCAGAACAAGTAGGTTTTTGTGTCTTCCCCTTCTTGGTCTGGACTGCAATAACTTTTTTTTTTTTTTTTTTAAATAACCATTCTGTATTATTTTGTTTGCTTATTTCCCACTTTATAACTACCTGTTTTTCTGCTCTCTTGTTGCAGATGAGCAGCTCTTCACTATCATGGAGTCTATTTGTGCTCTGGTTGATTCCATCCCTGAACATGAACTCATCGGTCTGTCTTGTGGAAATGAACTTTTGCTGAAGAGGGCTCAAAGGTATGTTTATTTGAGTTGAAAGCAGTTTTGCAAACATTTTATGGTGGTAAATGTTAGCTCAGTGTGACTAAAATTGTATTCTTTCTGCTCTAGGAAGAGGATTCTTGCTACTGATGGGGAGTCTTTGTTTAGGATGCAGCAGCGAGACACCACAGTGATGTCTGAGTACAACTTTAAAGAAACTACGTCCAGCTGTGGGATATCGAGCATCTTATCATCAAACAGCTGTTCTGTTGACTCTAAGAAACCCCCGAGGACCCAAAGATCATCAGTCATCTCTGTGGACTATGAGTCTGATCCCTCAGAAAGTACAAATTTAAATCCCTTACTCTGTAATGACAGAAAAATATGTGTTCAGAACAAGAGCATTTGTGAATCTTCATCAGCCCAAAATCTCACAAGGCCTTTTGATCTCCCAGAAGAAATGAGCGAAGACCTTGATGATTCACATCACTTCTTCTCACCCAAAAGACCAGAGGCTGCTTTGCAAAGCAAATCTAAAACTCCAACCTATAGAACTGTAGAAGATGACAAAATGGACGACTTTTATATTGATGACTTTGACATAGATGACATTAATGATTCTGATATCCCTGATTACTTTGACGAACCCCCAACTCCATCAGTTTCAAGACAAAGCTGCAGCGCTGGGGTTGCTCCAGTGAAAGAAGGGGAACCAAGCAAGTCTCCATGGGTGAAGAAACCGACAACTCCAGTTTCTACAGCAAAACCTTCAAAGACATACTCCCCAGGCAAGTCGGCATACACTCGGAGTACATGAAAATTTCTTCACTAGCATATTGGAGTTAAAAATTGTCATTTCAGTCAGTCTGAATGAAACAAGTTGTCATTTTTGATTTCAGTGAGATGCCAAAACTTCAGTAGGAGTGATAACTTGCTTTGCTTTATTACAGGGCAAAGAATATATTTTGATATAATTCATGTGATAATTCCACTTTCAGTTTCATTTTATTTTTTTATTTTTTAGAGCCCACTTTTAAAAACCCGGCTCATGATCGCTTCAGAGGGTTCAACTTCCCCCACTCACAGGAGATGATGAAGATCTTTCATAAGCGTTTTGGACTTCATCAGTTCAGGTTTAATCAGCTGGAAGCAATAAATGCTACAATTCTGGGAGAAGATGCATTTGTTTTGATGCCCACAGGTTGGTAGAAGCACACTTTTAGTAACATCCACCTAGATAATGTTTAAATGTAGACTTGAAACTAATTACCTGCCAAGCAAATGCTCTAACAATCTGTCAGAATAATTCCCTCCATTTTAACAAATCTTATCATCTGACTTTTCTGGGACATTGGTAATGGCATGTTTGTGTAAATGAGACATAGGAAGCCGCTTGTCTATCAGGTAAAACCCATAGAGGCAGAACAGCAATAAGATTTAATAAAAGGGTTAAGGGTAAACAGCCCTAATTGTTACTGAAAGCAACTGACAGTCGTGACTGCAGAAACTGCTGACACTTTCGAGCAGCAGAGGGAGCATACTGCAGCAAGAGGAGTTAATACACAATAAGGTTGAAATTGCTAAAAGGTTGCAGGCCTAGAGGTAATGTTTATTGCTTCTACTTTACCAGAAAATGAAGTGTGTCCCAGTGTTTTCCATTTTTCCAGAAGTCCCCATTTGTGGGTCTTCCAGCTATCCTTTTAATGTGGACCTTGCAAAGTCTTTCAACCTAATTCATCCATGTAATTTTATATAAATATATATTTTTTTTTTTGGTCAGGTGGAGGCAAAAGTTTGTGTTACCAGCTACCTGCCTGTCTCATACCCGGAGTCACTGTTGTTGTTTCTCCACTTAAATCACTAATTGTTGATCAGATCCAGAAACTCACCACTTTAGATGTAAGTATGTTTCTTTATACTGGTCTGTTGGATTAGTTAACAACCAGCAGTGAGTTTACTTGAGTATGTCAGTTTTGCTGTCATAAGGTACAAAATTATGCTAAACTAAAAATTAAGAACATTATTTTAATAAATAGACTAATGACAAATCCATGTTTGTAACGGATTAACTTTGTCTTATTTGACAACCTGTTTTTCTTTTTATTGGAGTAGGGTTTTTAATCAATTTGGATCATCAATCAGACAAAGCAAAACAATTTGTTACATTATCTCTGACTTCAGAAAATTGTTGGTGTATTATGTCTTTTGGACTAAAAGTAAGTCTCTTTTTTTTTTTTTTTTTTTAAATATTCTGCATTTCAGATTCCAGCAACAAGTTTGTCTGGTGATAAAAGTGACAGTGAAGCTGGAAGAATTTACATGCAGCTTTCCAGGAAAGACCCAATAATTAAACTGTTGTATGTCACACCTGAAAAGGTATGGTCTTTTTGTGGTTTGATCGTATGTAGGAAAAAAAAGCTTTCAGTGTGTGTGTTTTTAAAAGAAGTTATCAGTAACTGTATTTTGTACAACTCAAGGCTGACATGTACTTTTACCTCTTTAAGCTGAGTGCAAGCAACAAGTTGATCTCTGCTCTGCATCACCTGTATGAGAGAGGCTTTCTGGCTCGCTTTGTCATAGACGAGGCGCATTGTGTCAGTCAGGTGTGTTCCTTTTGTTTTGATTTATACAAAATATACCCCATGCTTTTCATTTTTTGGAACAACTGTGAACTATCCCTTCCCTTCAAATATTTCAGTGGGGCCATGATTTCCGTCCTGATTACAAGAGGTTGCACGAACTGCGTCAGAAGTTCCCCAACGTGCCGATGATGGCTCTGACAGCCACCGCCACCCCCCGAGTGCAGAAAGACATCCTCAACCAGCTGAATATGAGTCGCCCACAAGTGTACGTATTCACTTCTGGGATTTGTCATTTATTTATAACTGCATGTGTTTATAGAGGCCCCAAATTGGCAAAAGTAATTGAACATTATTTTTCGTCTAATTTTGTCAGATTTACCATGAGCTTCAACAGAACTAACCTCAAGTACTCTGTGCTGCCCAAAAAACCTAAAAAGGTTGACGAAGACTGCATCAACTGGATCAAGAAGCACTACCCACGTAAATAATTCAGTGTATTTTTTTTTCTTTTTTATCTTGGTGAATGCTATTTTCAGAGCACTGTTGTTCCTGCAGTGTTAAAAATTGAACTGTATGCGAGCAGTTTAAGCTCTGACCTGTCTGTGTATATGAAGAAACTCTTAAGTCATAACAGTCAGCAGAGAAGAAACCTGGTGGATTATAAACATAATCCACTGATTACAATAATCCACAGCCTTTTAAATTTTGTTATTCCATCAAGATGCTGCTTAGTGGAATGACAAAATTCTTCTTTTTGAAAGCAACATTTTAAGCTTTTTTTAAAATATATCTATATTTTTGTCTTATGATTACTGCTTTTCTGATCAACGTTTTAACGAA
>JAOWBL010000021.1:7960118-7976635 GCA_028564865.1 Zenarchopterus dispar | reverse complement strand
TTACTCAAAGTGAAGCAGAGCTGTACATCTGCTGTAGTCGTTTCACTAACTGAGACATCGAGGGCACCTGTTTCGGATGGGCAGTGGTTTTAGCTGTTGACAAAACATGACTAGTTATACCCATCTCTGAGACGACCCGCTGAGGTGAGGTAGGCTGACTGACATGCACACATGCAGCATGCCACTTTAATATGAAATGGTCCAAACAGCTCTAGTTTCAACTTGTGTGTGTGTGTGTGTGTGTGTGTGTGTGTGAGTGGATGCACATGTGTTTTCTTTGGAAGGAATTCTCACAAACTGAACTAATATGTCTATTTTGTTTTTTTGTTATTTTATTTTTAGCCACATTGGATTCAAACCCCCACAGAAAAATGTTCCAACAATAAATGTCTCAATGGAAAAAAATTGCAAGATGTTGCAAAGAAGAAAAAAAAAAAACATAGCCAGGGGTAGTGCTCCCACCAGCGTGACGTCATTCATAAAGCAGCTCGAGTTCAGTTCTTACCTTCCATGATAGATATGTGCACAGCTCTCCGGCGCGTGCGCGGTACGCTGCTGAGCCGAGGCCCGTGTGTGATGGATGGACAACTTCTGCTGGGCACGAGACCGGCCCTGCAAAGACAAAAAAACAGTGCAAATCTGAGCTGCACCTTGAGTGAAGGTAAAGTCATACTGTGGCCTGTCGGCGCTGCTGATATGAAGACATCTACAGTAAGTTGGGGCCTAAGAAAGTGAAGCTAAATTTAAACACAATTCTGATGAAACAATCTGACCCCTCCTGAGTTTACAACTCTACCTGTGTATTTCTGGAGGTTCGCGTTTGATTTTGGCACTCTGCTCCATCACCTCTTTTGCCACTCGTCCACTGTTGTAAAGCACAGAGATGATGCTCAGGATGAGTTCCACTTACACACACGCACAAACACTCACACACACACACACACGAGCAGGCACCGCGGTCTCACCGGCTGCTATGAAAACCCTCCCTGCAGAGGATGAGTGCAGTGCATGAGCGTCATGATTGAATTAATCTGGTGAATTCAGCTCTGTTTAACTGAATTACCACCAGTCTGACAGATGCACACACAGACCAGCAGGCAAAAATATCAAAACAATGACCATGATTTCCCCTTCAACATTAAACTCAAGCTGACCTGATCTCATAGCATCAGCCCACCTGGAGACTACATCCTTTACAGCATTGTTTCCAAATAAATTGTGGAAAAGGTAACTGAAAACAGAATGCAATGATTAAAAAAAACTCATATATGACTAAAAAAAAGTTATGGTTTGTTATTCTACATGTTTAGTGGGGATACAAGGTGGCAGAGCATCATGTGATCATTCCCCTTCATTTCTCCCATCTGTGTCCTCGGACTTGTGAAGTGACTGTTCTGCCCTTTAGCTCACATCGCACTGACGTTACAGCGCAGAAGACCAGAAGGCCATGTCTTGCGGGGACATTTCTCTCCACTTCCAGCAGGTTTTTTTTTCTTTTAATTTCTGCAGTGTCCTCCCCTCCCTGTCATCAGTCATACTGCCTTGCCGTGTACTCTACCTGTAGCGGAAACGGCTGCCCTTGAAGAACAAGTTGCTGCTGGACACTGTGCGAACCTGACTTGACTTCTCAAGCCTGATGAAAGAAAAACAAAACAAAATAAAACAATGAAATCCAATGCGTATAAACAAAGGAACTGGAGGGAAAATCTTTTGGGGGAACATTGCTGAAAGTCAGTATTGCAGTTATAGTGCAAATATATTTATTTTTGTTTTCTGGTCTCAAATTAAAACACAAACTAGAACCAAATACCCTGAAAATCATAGATGGCTTTGAAGGAAGGGCTACAACGGCATTAGGTCCTTGCTGAAATGTAACTGATCCTAAAGTGTCCATGTCTTATCACTTGACGGTACTGAGAATGCTGATCAGATAAACGCTTTAAGAGCTGACATATGAAATAATACACAAAAAATGTATTTGAATTGTTTATTATATAATGAAATCAAAAACACTTCCAATTATGCCTCTCATAATTTCTATATGATATTTTTTTATCATTAGAATAAAATTAGTATTTGTATGTATTTTTTATTTAGTTATTCTATTATTTGCTTGTTTGTTTTATATAACACCTTTTTTTTATTTTCTGAGTATTAGGGTGATACAAAGGTCACAGAAATTCATGTCTCAAATATGATACACCTGGCACTATGGTGTTAAAGGTAATTCCACCCCTAAACGGCTCATGTCACTACTGCACCAAATAGATCAATACTGTGGTGAAAGGAGGACAGGAGTCTAGCTTCATTCCATATGAAATGGATTAACAGTAGTCAGTGTTTTGTGGAGTGTGTTGGTAAGTCATGTCATTAATGTGTAACAGAAGGTTTACTCACTGATGTCACTTAGTGAGGTCCGACAACCATTAGTGAGAAACTAGGTATTAATTTACAGTAACTTACTTGGGTTTTGGCATGAATGTTAGTATTTAACTTTGCTCACTTTGCTCATATGTTAGAAACTATTATGTCTATGTACAGAAAAATGAATGTAAAATCTCACCCTTTCCACTTTTTTCAGTTGCATGATGTGTAAACAGGGTGTGACTGGTGAAATGTGTAAATCCTACACACTTTACAAAAAATAAAAAGGGATTGTGTGCAGTAATGTTGGACAAATACATGCCCTTTCTGTGAGAAATGTGGCCTCTTGATAACTCTTTACTTAGAAAAATCCTAGATCTACCAGAGCTATGAATAAATTATCATCTTGTACTATTGGCGTGTTCATACTGAGATATTGATGTTTAATGATGTTTAACTATTTATATATAATACATATGCATTGAAATGTATTTTAGTCTGTTATATTCCCTTTTCAAATAAACTTTTAACAAGTGGGAGGACAATGAATTATTACTATATTGCCAGATGAGTCACCATCTTATACTTCCTGCAGCCTCCTCTTTTTCTGAGTCTTATTATTTAACCCCTCCACACACGGTTCACCACCTGAGCCATCATTGCTTCGCCACTCTCAGCCTCTGAGTTCACACTGCTTGATTTCGTTAATCATCTTTGCCTAGCTGGAGAGAGCAGAGGGGACCTAAACCATTATTCACAGCTGAGGTAGAGCCATAACTCAGAGGGAGCACTAAAGTGCATGCATGTCTCGTGCCAATGGACTCTCAATCAGTAAAGGTCACGGGCAATTTGCACCTTGTCTTTTTGCTGATTAAAGAAAAAAAAAACTAGAGGGAAGGATTTTTAAGGAAACCAAGGTCCCCTGATTGCAACAGAGTAGACTCACTTGTAAAAAGCTTGGTTCTCGACTCCACACTTCCAAAGGTGCTTGCATGCCTCTGGTGTGGGCGCAAAGTATGTCAAGATGATCTTTTTGTCCTGCATGTTGGAAATGAGAGGTCGCGCAGGACATTATGACAAACTGAGAGAGAAAGCCGCAATCTACAAACCGGGTCATCAGAGCAAGTCTTTTCCCAGCATCCACTAATTCATGGTCTCACCTCCTTCTGATTTGCATATATGTGGAAAGTCTTGCCTTCAAACTTGAGCTTGGTCACCTCGTTCCTGTTCAGAAAAAAAAAGCAGAGTAACAGTTACATGTACCGCAAGCAGAAACAGAAAGCCAAAACCTCTTTAAATATTCATGACCACCACTTTGAGATCACATAAACAGTCATGGCGCTCCATATTTAGCTGACAAAACAAATTAGTAATAAAATTCCCTGTAGACGGGGAAGCCAATATGAGAGAAACCTGAGCGTAGCTGATGGCAAAATAGCTGTTATAAAAACAGTAAGCACAGAAAATAATATGTTTGGCCTCAGACTAGTAAAAAAAAAAATCTCTCAGTTAAGGCAAAAATATGTTAGACAGAGGTGCAACGCCAGGAAAAATGTGAAATAATCAGTCCCAAAACCAAGAATAGTGATCAGCTGATGTGTTTGGTGTATTTATTTGTAAGATCGAGCAAAGGAAAAAAATAACAATCAACCACAAGGAAAATATGGCTGAACCAACTTGACATATTTTAGGAAATATCTGTATAATACTAAATAGGCAAATAAGTCTGCAGTTAAAATAGACTTGAATGAGCCGCTGCACCTGGCTGACAGGAAACCTTGCTCCAACAAGAGAGCTCTCGATGATAATAATGGAAAAGACTATAAACTACCTTTAAAGGAAGTAATTCAACATGGAGTCTGGGGAAAAAAAATTAAGCAGCTTCCAGCCAGCCCAAGAAGTGTACAGTTAGACCAAATAAAATGACAAAGGAACAGGACAGAATACATAAGTCAAAAAAAAAAAAAAAAAAACATTATTAACTTCTAAATAGTTGGTTGGATGAAACTGATATTCTATGATGAATCCTAAATCTCCATTTGGTATTCAGATAAAGCTAAAACTTTTGTTTGGTGTAAGTCCAATTAAGCATATAAAAATGATTGCCTAAAGATAACACATATGCAGTCACTGATGATATGGGACTGTGCAGTAAATACACAAGTGTACATTTAATTTCTGGACATTCTTCCCATTCCGTTAAAAGTGGGTTTGGTAATGGCAAAGTCATTTTACACGGTCATTATGCACTTGGCCAAGGAGAAAATAACCTCAAATTATCTTGATGAAAAAAATACTAACACGATGACATAATGACATGGCAATCGAACGGTCCAAATCTCAGTATAGGAGGAAAAAAAAGGTCATATTTTAAGGTTCTGTGTCTGCCAAACGATCTATGAAGCCATTGGAACCTGATCGGTAATTTTTTTTTCCATCAATAAAGGTTATGGATCAAAATAAATTAAAGAAATGAGGCTGTCATAAATGTCTGAAGAGGTGTAACAAAATTCTTACAATATATGGATATTTCTTTTCCCTCTCAGTTGAGTGAGTCCATATTTAGACACTGCAGTGTAAAAATCTGAACCACTTTAGAAGATTTTATGACATTGCCTGAGGTTATTTAAGCTTTGTTGTGTATTTTAAGTTATTTATTACAACATTTCCCTTTTCCCCCATTTTTAAATAAGTAAACATGAAATAGAAGAAGAAACTCAAGGTATCTGCCTCTGGTTGTTACTCTCCACCAAATTATTCCATAAATTTAAATACTGTAATCAGTCTTCTGTGCATATGCCTCCAGGTCTGACACAGGTAGAAGCAGATGGAGGGACTTTGTTGATTATGACTCTACCACAAGCTGTAATGTGCATCATGTTTCATCTGCAGCAGACTGCCTCTCCTACAATGTCAGGATTAGTCGCGCGTGGCATCCTCGGCCTGCAGGAGAAGACGTTTGGCTCACCATTTGAGAAAATGGACTCTTTTGTTTCCCTGAAGCACCACAAAACCAAACGGCGTGAAGGCGAGAAAAGCAGGGTTCCCAGACACATCCTGAAATAAACATTTTAATATAAACAACTACACAGATACAAAAAAAAATTTAAAAAACAACAACACACACACACATACATAACTGTATTAACTGTGTCTGCGTAGGAATATTTTAATGGCATTTCAACTGGAAGTATTTTTGAAATGTTTACTGTGTAAATAGTACAGCAAAAAATGAAAAATACCACCCGACCTTGCATGGATGCGGATCAACACCATACGTCTCCAGCATCTGGGCTTTCTGTAGGAAATTTCGCTCTGATGTTTCAGGTGTCTGTCCTCTGAGAGAGAGAGAAAACATCTGCTCATGTCATCCCATTAAGAGGATTGAAAAAAACAGAATGTATGCTGTCCAAAATTTCTTTGAAGAAAGGCACAAATATCACAATGTACAAAAAGAAGGTCGATTAATTTAGAAAGACTGAAAGAGGCCAAAATAAGATAAAATTAAGATTTTGCAAATGTTTAATTTATTTCTGATTTACTGTTTACCAAAAGGTACCACTAGTGGGCAGCAGAGAGTCATATTGTTTGTTATTCTGCTCTCACAATATCAAATCTAGATTTTTTTTTTCTTATTATTCTTTCCCGCCTCTTATTTGTTCTAGCAATATTGAAACATCCTTTTTTTCTAACCCAATGACAATGCAGGCTCATTCATATCAAAAAATAAAAATAACATGAGTAAAAATGATGGTTAATCAGCTGAGCTCAGATACTGTTGGTGAAAATGAGACAATCCTCTGTCTTTATTTCCTCACAGACCTGCACTGTCTAGCTGAACTGGGACTCATCACTAAAAACTGCAAGTAAAATGACAGGCTGCAGTCTCTACTAAACTATATGACTGGAGGCTGGAGGAGAGATGGGTTTTCTTTGGCATATATGCATGAAATTGGTAATAAACAAAACAAACTTCATTATTACAGTCGATTCTAGTGTTTGCTTGGCCTGAACGAGTGCAAGATTTGCAGGTAAGCGAAGCACAGAAAGATCGATGGTGCAGCTGCTCCTTTTCTCTTACATCAGCTCCGTCTTGTGTATGTCTGCGATCCGGCGCTCCAGCTTCTCCGACTGTTTAGGAAAGAACTGGAATTTGGAGCTGTAGCCTTCAGGGTGCTTCCCGGGGTCATAATCACCGATCTCAGCTAGAGGGAGGCATCAGAAAAAGTTAAGTGTTAAAGGTATTCAAAGGTCAGCTGGCACTGGTTAAATGCATTCAGGATCATCCTTCAAGCATCACTGCACTTCCTCAGATGACCGTGATGCTGATTTCTCTCTGCATGGAGAAGCTGACCAGGCGGGCCATGTTTAATTTATCAGCTGGTCCTCCTAACACCGAGCTATCTGGGAAACTTCCTTATGTCGTGTGTGTTTGTTTCTGTAGTTGTGTGATGAGTAGATGAGATGCCAGGTAACTATCAGATAACAATGTTTTAATTTAAACAGCATACAGTCACATAGCATTTTAAAAAAAAGAACTCTGAGAGAGTCTTATATGTCAGTATATAAAATCACAAAAAAATCAGTGTGACAAGCCAATTATGCATCTTAAAATGTGCATAAACGAGTGTGGGCACATAATATTACCATCATTTTCACATTCTCCCAAAAACTGCTCAAGAAATCAGTTTACATGGCTAATTGTGTCTCTCTGCATGATGGACTACAGAGAGTAGTAACACAGAGGTTGACAGCAGTGGGAAGCAGAGAGTGGTGCAGGTCATATCCATCTGTCTGGTTCAATTACCTTGAAGGATGTAGGCAGCCAGCATGGCGGCATCTGAGGTTTTACACAGTAGACGACCATGGTAGAGGTCTCTCTTGATTTGAAGGAAGACAAGATATCTACGGGGGACAATATGATGTTAGAAGGTCTCAAGGTTTATTAAAATTCAGATTGGTATCCTGTTATGACGTGTCATATTATGTGTATATACATATATCTATCTATATATATATATATCTATCTATATATATATATATATATATATATATATACATATGTAGATATATGTAGATATATACACATACATATACACACATATATATATATATATATACATATATATATATATACATACATACACACATACATATACACACACATATATGCACATATGTCTATAATATCGTAGGCAGAGAACAATTAAAAAGGACAAAGGCGAAGCATGAAGAAAATAGACTGGATCAATTTCAAAAGCTGTGTATTGGGTTTACCTTCCCTGTGGGTGGTTTAAATATTTCTTTTTGATTTCACTAAAATGAGGCTTTCCTTTTGAGGAGAGAAGGATGGGAAAACCCCGGGGGGAATGATTGCTCGTGATGCTCATCTTAAAGCCTCCGGCCTAGATTCAGGCTCACACAAACACTCAGCTTCTCAATCCACTGACTTTAAAGAGGCAACATTTGTGGCAAGCATAATGATAATGACAGCAGTGATGACAATATTATCATTAATATTATAGCTCCTGTTACTATTTTAGACGTGAGGACACTTCATTCTCTGGGACTATTAAGCATCCAGTTTTAAAAAAAAGTCAAGCAGACCTGCCTCCTTCTGTTCCGACTTCCTGTAAGACTTATGATGCTTCTTTTATGGAGATATTGATTTAAAAGCTGGTGAGACCAGCTGATACATACAGTACATCAGCAAGTTCAACAAACCAACTTCCAAGTGTGAAATATTAAATAGTATCATTTTGTGCTGACAGCTATTGATGTTTATCAATATACTGAAAAAAAAGACATGAACTGACACGGAGGAGATCATTATTTCATCTGGGTTTATATACTTTTTATTTATGATGCCTGCTAAAATAATTCCAAATATTAAAAAATTGGGCTTGAAACACTTTTTTTAAAAAAGGCCTAATTACCTATTTTAGACAACAAGCGTAAGTACATGTAGAATGATTCCTGTATGCGACTGATTACTTATCCTCTCCCACCCTCTGTGCTCTGAGCTCCCCACTGTCATAATCATCTATCACTCTGTCCTCCTTCCTCCCACTCCTCATCTTCCCTCACTCCTTGCCCTCTATCTCCTCTATCCACGACATTCATTATGTGGGGGTGAGCGTGCATCAGCGCGCACAGCAAGAAGGACCTTGAGCAGGATTTTCCCCCTAACACAGTCATCTGCGTGTGATTTTAGAAACAATCAACACTGCACGAGTGTGAGTGTGATTCAAGGTTAAAAAGACGCTGTATAAATGTGGACCATTTACTTTTTTTGTCCGTGCTACTTGAGGAGGACATTACATCTCATTACACCTCAGACGGACTCTTGACCTCTCCTTCTAGTCAGTAATAAAAAGCACAAGAACATATATGTAATCTGAGGAGGTGCTGTGACAGGACCACATGTAGAAAGATTAACAAGGAGAAAAAAATAGATCAAGTTAAAAACACCAAAAATCTCTCACAATGTTCCCGTTAATGCTCCATTATCTTAGAGAGCTACAAGGAAAGGCTTTTACATGCCTCTGCCTCACAGCTCTACTAGAAAACCATGTTCTTGTGTACTAGTTATCACAATGTTGTAGAAACTCAAGCACTCTAAACACTTCAATTATAAAGTGCTCTTAAATAATGTTTCAGAGAGGGGCTTATTTACAGCACAACACGGACCGCAGTCAAATGTAAAGAAATGAAATGACGAGGAGCTTTTAAAAGCAGCTTTCACAGCTAAAAAGTTCTCTCTTTGATTTTCATACTCAAACAAACCCAAATCTTAGCATTGAAGGAAAAAAAAAACATAACAAAAGCTCATCTGAACCGAATAGCATCACAGGTCATGTACCGAGTGATTTCCTCCTTGAGAGCAGCAGGATCAGGTGGGTAGAACTTAACTCTCAGACACATGGTGAATGGAGGCTGAGCTGCAATAAACAAACAGGAAAACATTTAGGAGGAGGCCAGGAGCAATACATAGTTTATGCTAACAGATAATAAATATACAGACAAATTAGAAGGGGGGTAAAAATTCAGCTGCCTTAATCAGTCAAGTCTCCTCATGATGTGTTTGTTTTGGAGATGTTATAGGGCAAAATGTGTATATAAGTTAAAAAGAAAGGAACGGAAAAAATAACCAATAAGATTAAAGATAAACAGAAATAAGTTCTCAACAGATGATAGTTTTTTTATGGCGGCAGATGTTTTTTTGTTCTCTATCCTACTAGTCTAATCTAATACATTCATCTTCGCTTTGAATTCATGTTTTTTCATCATTTAAATGAGCCTAGAAAGCAAAAACAAGGGCTGTAATTAGCGAATTGTCAGCCTCCTGTTATATAAGATGGACTATTTGCTACACCCAAGAAAAATGTACAATTTTTTTTCAATTACCAGTTTGTGCTACTTAATTTTCTTTTCCCAAATCGACTTCATTGTGCATAAAATATGCTCAAATTATTCACGTCAGGTCCTTAAGATTAGTGCCCGGCATGTTTTCGATGTTTGCCTGCTCATCTTCCACCAGATTCAAATGAATCAATAACCATTACTAAATGACCCGAGTTGGAAGTTTGAGTCCGGACCAGGGAATCGTCAAACACATGAAGGGCACATGGTCCATTCACATCACTTGGTGGCTCTTATTGAGGATGAAGAATGCAATAACTCAATTTGCAAGACTTTTACAAGATAACCATAAACTGAAGGCACTTACATTTAATTTGCTTCACGATTGATTTTGTGAACTCCAACCAGTGCTGTATTAAAAACAAAAACAGACAAGTGCAAACAATTAAGTTTCACGAGGCTTCTCCGTGGGGAAATCCACACATCACATGATCAAACCGACACTTTCACTCAGTTGCCACGCTGTTCAGCTGTTACTACTGACAGTTTTCTGAGCAGACCTTTTTTATACCACTCATGGTGTTATAGCAGCACTGCCTGTGGAATCATCAAAGACTTGAAGCACAGAAGCTCCAGCAGCTCAGCTCCACACGTCAAGCCTTGTTGGAGACGCTGTTAGAGCAGGAGGGCAGATTTCAGACTCAGAGGCAAGTCTATGAAGACAACTCCACTTTCTTTGCATCTTTGGCCAGATTCACATTCTTCATCCTTATCGGTCTTCTTAGCATCTACCGCACCTAACCCTCACACCCACCCACAGCAACAACCACCAAAATAGTTCTGAGTGACAGCATGGGAAATGCAGCATCAGCAGGAGCTGGTTCTCATCTGCAGAACTACAACACGACCTGTGAACACGTTAATACTTCATGAATCCACCAGAAGAGACGGAAGAACTCAACTTTTCACAGTACAGTTTAATCTCATTCTTAGAGGAACTCACATATATTCATTTTTTTAAGCAAAGCAAGGTCATTTGTGGTTCATATTTAACAATCATAGCTTGCTTACTTGCATTAAAAAATATCAATTTCAACTCAAAGACTGGATAAGTTGGTTTCTATGACCAAAAAAAAGAGAAAAAAAATGCATCACGTTTACAAACCTTATCTTTATCTTCCAGGTTTACTTTTGGAGCCAGTGGTTTACTCTTAACTGTAAAACCTCCTTAAATGGCTGCAACAAGTTTAATTAGTCTCATAATTAGGTCTAGATTGGATCAACTACACCTACTACTATACCAGAGGGAGTGTATCAACCATTCTGCTCATCTCCTTCAGGCTTCTCCCTTCAGATGTCACCACAGCAGATCACCTGTTGCCATCAAAGTCTGTCGTGTACACCTTCCTCTGTCATACCAACCTACTGATATTCTCTCTCATCTTCCCCTTTTTCCCCTTCCCTGGCTGTCAGCTTCATCTCCAGCATCATTCCACTAATGCATCACCAATCACTCGCCTTTATGTGTCCAAACCAGCTCCGTCAAGGCTCCCTTCTTTTATTTCAGACATGTCTAAAAGCTGCCTGTTCCTCTGATGTGCTCATTTTTAAATCCTTTCCATTACTGCACCATCCAGAGTCAATGTTCACAACACAACATAGGATGTGTCATATAGAAACACACACAGAATACAACACACACCAATGACGGTTTTTCAGATATTATTTCTTACTTGGCTTGGGTCTATTTAACAAAACAAATTTGTAACAAAAACACGCCATGTTCACACACAAAAATGCAAAACTGCTTACCCGCTGTTTGTCTGGATCCACATATCTGATGCCAAAGTAGTCTTTCTCCAGTAAGTTCAGGTGGTGGCAGATGAGGTCAAACAGATACTGTCCTTTTGCATCCCGCTGCAACAGTTAAGAAGAAAAACAAGCAAAACAGACAAACAAAAAAAAAAATTGAGTGATTATGTCAGCAGCAACTCAAACCCAACATATGTTAACAATGCAGCTCACAAGAGTCCAGGAAAAAAAAAAAAGATAGTTTGAGTTTCAACATAAGAAATGATTCATAGTGGGATATGTGGGATATGCTCCAGTTTTTTTTTTGTTTGATTGTTTTGTTTTTTTTAACTGCAGCAGAGATATCCTGAATTCATCTAATATTAATACAAAGCCAAGTTGAAGTGTTAGGAATAAACCCTGTCACACAGCTACAAGAGAAGCTAAAAATAGTGGGATAGATTAAATGTGTTTTCTTGGGGTTTTTCTCATATTTTGAGTTTTGAATATTAAGAAGAAACTTCCCCTTGTGGGAAATCTGCTGCATCTTCCAATGTATCCTGTCCAGTACATACCTAACATTTCCTTCTCCTTTAATGAGAACTATATTCCAAATATTTTTGCAGGAAGTCCAAAAACAAAGTTTTGAACAGTACATAATTTGCATATTTCTTACTTGGAATGTTTTGTATATTCTTTAGAGATGCAGGACGCTCAGAAAGAAATGAGATGACATCACAATGAGACAGGTAGAGTTCTTTCACTGACAAACACTGTAGAGTTGCCACACAACACAAAATGGCACCATAAGAGAGATAAATATAAACATTTAGTTGTGAAGACTGATGAAGAAGACATGAAAAGATTAGGGTTGCACATAGCTCTAAATACTTTTAATTAAACATTTAAAACTGTGCCACCATCAACATTTCTAAATCTGAACTTAAGCGTATCAGTGTCTGTCTTATTAATGTGATGAGGCTTTTTAAAAAGTGATTAATTAGTATCCACGAAACAGAAGACATTAATTTAAGCACTACTCCAGTGTTGTCACTGCTTAATGGCTCCTGTCATGTGAGGAGTATCCAGGATATGTATCACATCACCTCATTGGGACAATTTACTGGCTCAACCAGTCAAATTCTCAACCACCCATTTAGAGTCACATTATTGATGGGAAATTGGTGAAGATATATTTGCACTGTCCCAGTACCTCTGTGCCTCACATTTAAAGTCTCTCTTAAGGTAAAGATGATTATCAGCAAGCACAAACAAATAACTGGTGGATTAAATCACAACGTAAACTGCATGCTGCCTCGGCAATGTGAAGTTGTTCTTTTTGTTCATTTTATGCTTTTGCTTCTTCACACACAAACTAAGAGAATCTCAAAACTGTCACTAAAGCAACCGTCAAACACATGATGTAACAGTTGCATCCATAAACAAAAGTAAAAAGGGCATAAAAATCAAGCTATGGTATATAATAAAGAATGTTATATAATAAAGAATATTTTACCATTTTGTAGTTGGAACAAGAGTTGTTCTTACAGAACAAAAAAGTTTCCATCTCCATCCTATAATTTTTGTTCAATTACTGTAATCTTTGTTTCTCTAACAAAGATTACAAAGACGTTATGCAATAATGCTTTCAACTTCCTGTTTTGAGTTGATAGACTGACTTAGATATGTCTAGTTTTAGCATAATATTGACAATGTAATGTTATTTTATCCTGTAATGCTCATTATGTGAGACTGAGGTTTCCTGGGTGATAAAGGACAGGCAGAACAGTTTAGGAATGATGTTTCTGAAGGATTGGACAGAATAGACAAGTCAGGGCTCCCAGGAAAGTGGAAGTTGTGGTGTTTAGAGTTTCAGTCATTCCTCATGTTGACGTGGCCATTTTCAATGTACCAAACTCCATCATCCACCATGGAGAGAATGGAAACATTTATTAGATCCTATATAAGGAAGTGGTTAGGCATTAGCAGAGACAATGGTTAAACTGGGAAAGTGTAGAAAAGAGGACACTTATTTGGAGAGACCTGTGGAGTATGAAGGAAAGCTGCATTAGATTTCTGTTTGGGACTACATATAATGTGCTACCGACCCCCCAGGCCCTAAAACTCAGGACCCATCGTGCTCTTTGTGTTTAGGTTTTGCAACAATGAAACCCATCTCATCAAGTTGTAAAATTAGCTTGTCTCAAGGCGGGTACATGTGGCAACACAATCGGGTGCTGAAAAGGTTAACTGTGGCTGATGAAAGCAGAGAAAAATTCCGGAGGTGTTACAAAATGGAGCATAATAATCCATCCGACCACTCCCCCTACTCCAAAACCTTGCATGTTAGACTGATTGGAGATTCTAAATTCATATCAGAAGTGACAGTGAGCGTGCATGGTTGCTTATTCCTGTCTGACTCTCTGATTGACTGGCGACCTGTCAGGGGTGTTTCCCCCTTCGCTCCTGATGGCAGCTGTTGTGGTAGGCTTCAACCCCCATCAGCAACTCTGAACAAAATGAAGCAAGTAAGGAACACAGATGGGTGGATGAAAGCTGTTTTAGATGTGTAAATGGAAAACTCTTTCAAATGATCTGCAGCGAATGTTTGATTACATTGTTTCTGGTTTAGATGAACATAATAATGAGATTAATGAAATGTTGTACAGCGATAGCTTCATGGATTCCTCAAAATAAGGCTTTAACGTATGAAACAATACGAGTCATGACTCATGTCTGTGTCTAAGTGTGGGGCATCTCCCTCCTCCTTCTTCATTAGTTTGTGCTGTGACGGCAAGCAGAAGTGTTCCTGGCAGCATTTCCCTTCTGAAACAGGCTCTTCATTAGAACAAAGACCTGTCAATGTTGGGAGTGTCGTCTGTCCCGTCTGAATGTCCGGGAACAATTTCTGACTGAAGCTCCCCCACTGGAGGTATCTGACCTTTCTGTAACAAGACTGAGAAGCTTAATGGGTGCTCGTTACTCTCATTTCAAGATTATTACTTACATTTTATTTGACTACTAAGCAGACGTGAATGACAGATATTTTGCATGTAGGGATATAAAAAAAACACATTTATTTTTAAATATTCATTTATTCTCTTAAGAGAGAACATTCCAGCTTTTTACAGTGACCTGAGATCTTAAACTTTAAAAGAATCATGTGATTGTAAAAAAGGTATGTTATAAAAGAAAAATAATTTCACAAGCTAAAAACGTTTTAGGGAATTATTTTCCTGTTTCTTAAAGTCACACATTGTTTTAGAGTGTGAAATGCACGTCCTACATGAAATAGTCTTTTTCTTAAAAATGTTTAAGCTTATGTAATCATGTATTATTTAGCATACACCTCAACTAATATTTCTTTGTTTCCATATATGTGTTATTTTATAGCAGGAACAATTTGTCCTATAATTTCAGCAATGATTTTAAAGCTTAGCTGTGGGGAGACTCAGGGAGCGACAAAACTAAATGCATTACAAGCAATTCTGCTGCAGAAGGCACGCTCAGTCAGAAAGGACATCTGTTCTTTTGTTGCACGGAAAGAGCAAGTTTGTTAGTATTCAACAGCACTCCCATCAACCTCAGTTCCCTCTGCCCCCCCTTCCCTTATTCCCCAGCGTGCCCTGCGCCGCACAGCTGAATTATTCCCCACAATTCCATCTAATTACAAGGTTGAAGTGATTGCAGGAGAGAAAAAATGTCCCTAAATTTCTAATTAATACTAATGAACCACTTCTC
Source organism: Zenarchopterus dispar (assembly GCA_028564865.1). Taxonomy (NCBI): domain Eukaryota; kingdom Metazoa; phylum Chordata; class Actinopteri; order Beloniformes; family Zenarchopteridae; genus Zenarchopterus; species Zenarchopterus dispar. The sequence continues at coordinate 7,961,377 of JAOWBL010000021.1, read as the reverse complement.
CGCTTAGATTGCAACCCCGTAATAACGCTACATGAACCTCAGCATTATTCTAAAAATGCATCCATTTTGACTTGCAGCAGAAAGATTTTAACATAACTAGATAACAAGATCTGTTTTACAATACACCAGTCCTATTGTACTCCATTTCTCAAATAAATGCCCCTGGGAACTTTCTGAAAAAGAATAAAAACACAAAAAAAAAAAGAAAGAAAGAGAGCCGAGTAAGCTGCAAGAATGCCAGTTTGTAGAGTGTACATTTGTGGAAGAAAAAAACTGAAGTTAAATGTTTAGAAATAACAAAATCCTAGCATCACGTGTAAATTTGTTGTTGCCTAAATGTGGCAACAGATTCAAATAAAAGATCAGCATTCAGAGTTTGAATTCAGCTTCAGGACGTTTAAGGGCCAGACTTGAACTAAAAATGAAAATTTATCAATAATCTAACAGCTTTAGAGAGCTTTCTTAAGCTCAGTTTAAAGGCTTTCTCTGCAAGAATTTCACACTTATTTTTCACAAAAATATGTATGCCCCCTTTAAGGGAATATCAAACACTAGACTGTCCACCATTTATAGAAACAATCCAAATTATCAATAGAAAATTAAACAAAAAAAAAAAAAAAGACAAAGCCACCCTGTATAACAACAGCACCTCTGAAAATCCATCCATGGCTCTCCTATTCTTCCATCCATCCATCCATTTTCTTGACCCGTTGTTCCATTTCTGGGTCATGGGGGTCTGCTGGAGCCTATCCCAGCCCATCCCAGGCGAGAGGCAGGGGTACACCCTGGACAGGTCCTCTCCTATTCTTATTCAAACTTATTATACATCTTGCATTTTATAATTATTTGATATAATTAGATCTCCTTCAGGTGTTCTGTAGTCACCTTGAGTCTAAATTTTATGTCAATCTTTATCTCTAGTTATCAGTGAATTAGGTCACATGCTCCACTTGCTCATGTGATGGACACCTCAGAAGCTCTCAAAGGAATTAAAATAGAAAAAAAAAATCTTTCTCATGAGTCCAAACTGAAAAAAGCACAGTGGTTCTCTGACAGCGTACAATGGCCACTTTCCTTTCAGATTAATCATTAAAATGGTCTCCATGTCAACGCAGGAGCACAGACCATTAATAAAAGATTGTATCACTTTATGGTGAGAGGACTGGAAACAAGATGCCATTTTATTTCTCTGTGTGTGTGTGTGTGTGTGTGTGTGTGTGTGTGTGTGTGTGTGTGTGTGTGTGTGTGTGTGTGTGTGT
>JAOWBL010000021.1:7924627-7960018 GCA_028564865.1 Zenarchopterus dispar | reverse complement strand
TGTGTGTGTGAGTGTGTGTGTGTGTGTGTGTGTGTGTGTGTGTGTGTGTGTGTGTGTGTGTGTGTGTGTGTGTCTGTCTCTCTGTCTTTTAGGGTCATTCTCCAGTGTCGTTTTTCCCACGTTGCAGTTGCTCCGGGCCCACAGCTATCCATTCAGTGAACATTTAAAATTTCTAATTATGGATTATCCTCCATACACTTACATAATATATACATACAGAGCAAAACTAAAACTAAAATACTATCTTGCAAAACTTGCGAGCGAGTGGTGTTCTTGAGAAAAAAATAGAAAAAAATGCCCGTATTAAACCAATCTTATTGTTCAGAGGTTTATAGCAGCCCCTCGAAGCAAAATCCACGCCAGGTTGACCTAGAAGCACTGGCCTCAGGTGTCTCAACGCTTCATGTTTCTGTGTCACAGTGGGTGGAAATTTCATATATTGTACTGCCACCTACAGGTCATTTTTTAACATTGCGCTCAATAGGGAGATTACATTAATTGCTAATACACAATTTTGGATCAATTTAATCATATGCAGTGCATTTGTCACATAATCAGCAGCTTCATGCATTTAGGCACATAACATGCTGCAATGACGCACAAAAAAAGAGAAAATATCCTTAGAGATGTAGTTCTCTGGGCAAAATGACTCTATGTACCAGATGTCAGAGAAGAATGGTTAAACTGGTTTAAGAAGATAGAAAGACAACAGTAACTAAACTAACCACTGATTACAACCAAAGTCTGAAGAAGATCTTCTCTAAATACACAACGTGTCCAACCTTGAAGCAGATGGCGTACATCTGTGGAGAGTGACACTTCCTGTGAGTCCTGTGAGCTAAGAACAAGAAAACTGAAGCTACAGTTTGCAAAGACTCACCAACAGTGGCCAAAATAAGATTGAATAAACATGAACAGATCAGATCAGTCTTCCTTTCTGCGGCACCATTTGAAAGGTAAGGTCAGAATCTGGTGTCAACAACCTAAAAGTGTGGATCCATCGTGCCTTATATCAGAAGTACAGGATGCTGGGTGGTATAAAATATATCCACTTTGGTGGATATTTTCTTTGCACAGAATAGGCCCCTTTATACTAATGGAGCATCGTTTCAGTGGCATAACTTACCTAAGTGTTGCTTTTGATGCAGTATACCCATCTTCTGATGCCTATTTGTAGCAAAATAATGCAGTTTATCTATCTATCTATCTATCCATCTATCTATCTATCTCACAGATTTTCTGAAATTGTTGCTTTGATGTGCAAATGAAGAATAATCTAATATGAGTGGATGTCCAATAAACTAATAAAATAAATACTCGCTATTCTTTCTGTGAAAAGAATTGGGGTAGCTTTCGAAGCTGACGAGTACATGGAAGATTTAAAAAAAAAAAAGAGCAAAGTATTTTCCTTTAATTATCATTTGTTTATTGACCGCGCTCCTCGTGTACTTTAGAGTATTGCCAACATTTAAAATTTAACGGGCCTCTATATATGCACTGTTTAAGCGAACAATGTCAGATTGAGGGTGAAAGCATTTAAAAAAATATATAAATCCTGTTTATAATTTCCAGTGTGCCGTGACCCGGATTCGAACCGGGGTTGCTGCGGCCACAACGCAGAGTACTAACCACTATACGATCACGGCGAGCTAAACAGGCCGTAGGCTCACGGGCCAGATTTTTGCATTACAACTATAAAACATATCCATATACTCATAAAGTTGTACTGTAAATGAGTGTTTGCTTAAGCTATCTATTCACCTCCGGCGTTGGGGAATTTTCAGTTGTTTTCTGTTACACAATTTGTTTTAATAGTCATAAAAACCGCCTGTAAAAGTGACGGTAGCATTCTTTATGATGTTCACCAGCTATCATTAACAAAAGTTTATGGTCCAAAGTGGAACCTTTTTTATTGTCACTACAAAATATAACTATTTTTACCGATAGTTTAATAACACCTCCTTTGTTTTGTGTCAATAACTGAAACTAGTCTTCACTATGCTAACAGTTAGCAGCAATATGCTAACAGTGGCAACGAATTGCGCTACAAAATACCTCAGCTTAAAGTTTTCTTTATGAATCCCATTAAAACCACATACATAGTACTCACAAGTAAAATGTACAGTTTTTGATTTATGCAGTGCAGGTTTTACTCTACGAGTTAAATTCAATGAAAAGAGGAAAACTCGGGTATTTTTAGGACCTCGGTAACGTAAGAAAACTTAATTTGTGACTTATGGTGGGCATGTGTACCTTAAAAGATGGTGCGTTTGCAATATTTTACCATATTTGAAAATATTGCTTCTTAACTTAGCTTAAATGACTTCTTCCCGTGTGATATGAAATACATTATTGAATCATTTGTGAGAAATGTAGCATTTACTATTAATTTAAAAGTTCAATAACATGCTGACACGTTCACAAGAAAAAAGAAAAACAAAACAATGCTGTGAAACTAGTAGTTTTATTAGATAAGTTATTGAAAGCAATTTCATAAATATGGCCAGCCAGCTTGCCATTGATGGGGGAGGAAGTGTCATAGAAAAGTAATGTTGCACAAGTATTATATAGTTTAAAATTAAAACAGTGTTAATGTATTCCAAGTATGTAACTAAGAACTGAAGATTGGAGCCAAGAACCAAGCACAAATGTCACTTATTGACTCATTCATTATCATCAATTATTGACAGGCAAGATGCATGGTCAACTATTAAAAAAAAAAAAAAAATTTTACCACCAACCACCATGCCATTTCCTTAGATTATCAAAAGACCTAAGGTGGAAAAAAGAAATCTTGCAGTTCACTCTCATCATTTTCTTCAGGTTCATTGCTTCGTGTGGTTGCACACTCCGCCTTTCTTGTGAAGGGGCGGCGAGGACCTCCCAGAGTATGCTGCGGTTGTGATCTGCCATTTGAAATGTCTCCCATACTTTGAGCTAAAGTACTGCCTTGTTTTTTGTCTGTTGCTGAACGATTCTCCTTGTACAGTTTACATGATGCTACCAGAGGCCTCCCTATGTCCAGGTGCTGACTTTCTCTGTGGCGCCGCTTACTGTCTGTCTGAGTATAGTGTAAGTCCACCTTGATGACCACTGACTCCTAAAAAAAAACAAAAGAATAATTACAAACAAAATAAGTTGACTGTTCAGGAGGTAAACACTCCTTAGTAGCATTTTTTTTGGGACACTTGACTGACTTCATACCTGTAGCTTCTGAAGAGAGCAAAGTCTCAGAGTGCAGTCTGGGTCACAAGATTTGTTAAACAGTAGTGAATCCATCTCTTCTGATCTGCCAGGCCTGGAAAATATGTCTTCCATTGGCTAATGAAAAACACAATAACAGTTTTATTAGTTTCATTTACATGCCTTTAAAAAAAATTATGATAATGAATGAGCAGCTCATATATGCACCATAGTACGCAGCAAGTGCTGCAACTAATTTTAAAAGAGGCCAGTAGATGTCAGTACGGTCCAAGATTCTGTAGTCCTAAAAATTTTTTTTTAAAAAGAAAAAAAAAAAAAAGAAAGGAAGGAAGAACAGGAGGGATGTATTGCACAACAGAAGTGCAGCTCACTCTTTGCACTTCCTGCTTTGTCAGTTGTTGCAGCACACTGGAAGCCCATAAATGGAGGGAACTTCCTCAGGCATGTGAGATTAAGTTTGATTTGTCACTATTGTGAAATTTCTGCTGGCTAATGGAAAGCTATTGTGCTCCATGATGAGCAACATGGAATTTATGATGCAAGTAACAACAGCTCCGTGTTGAGTTTGGGAAGTGTTGAGAAAAAAAAAAGAAAAAAAAAAGCCAGGCTTAAGCAGTGAGCCAAGAAATCATGGAAGTTATGTAGCAGTTAAAAGAATAAAAATCATGCATATTGTTGACTTTTTTTGTCCTGTGTTGTATGACATACATGTATAAAAACTATTTAGATCCAAGTGCTGCTTATTTGTACAACAGTAGAGAAGTTAAATTAATACTTACAGGTATGCTACTTAGTGTGATTGTGCAGTCTTGGGCATGGTTGCTTGTCGTCTTTACAGTAGCAAAAGCTACCAAGACATTTGAGAACAAAGCTGAGAAGCTGACTTCCACTTCTACTCCGCAGAGAAACATCAGCTGCTTCTTCTGTGGTAGTGCTAAAAGGAAATATGAAAAACACCTTATTTTGCATTTCTTTTTAGATCATTATGACAGTCACAAAAAAGACCTGTTCCAGGAGCATTCATTACCAATATTAACCTGAGATGGGTTATGTTTCATCAAGTTTGATGAAGGCAAATCTCTGATCACATAACAAGATCAAAATGGCTTCATAGGTGTGAAAATAAAGCTGAAGAAATTTCTACACACTCACCATTTGCCTGTTTCCAGCAGACATCCCGCAGGTGAAGTTCTCTCGTGTGGCCAGTCGTTTGAACCAGATCAGTGAGAGATCGAGGTTCCTTAACCGTGTGCTTGATCTCCACGGCCTGCTTGCCTGTGACTAGGGGGTCTTTACCAAGATCTGGTGTAGGGAGGGAGAAAATGCAGATACATATGATGGCAGAACTAGAACAACTCATTTAAAAAAAAAAAAAAAAAACTCAAGTCTGCTTTGATTACTTTGAAAGAAAAAAAAAACCTTAAAGAATTTTTTTTTTTTTAATCATGGGATTGCCTTAGTCTTGTAATAGCAAAACATGGAAAAAAAACAGTTGTACATAAGAGTCAAAGAGGCTCACATTGTTGAATCCAAGTCATTTAGGGAAATTTTACACATTTTTTCCCCTCTTTTTTTTAAATGTTATGAGTAACTGACTGGCCTAAATTAGTTCTGGGTAATCATTCATACATTTTTTAAGCAAAATGTAGGAATGGCAGTCATTAAAAAGACCTGTGGCAAAAATCAAGTGCAAAGGATTTGATGTGGACTCATGCTTTGCTCTTGAGAATATATACTGTGATCAGAAATTGTTTCATGAAGACTGATAAGCCACTTGCTGTCCTTATTGTGACTTTTTAGTGAAAAGCAAAGAGTGACCATGGAAAAGTCATAAAGAAAAAGTGTTGTAAAACATTTACAGCCAATATTACATTTGCTCATATACACTTAAACACACAGAGTGCTATCATCAGGGTGTCTTGTCCTGGTTGTACTGATTTGTGAGTCAAGCCCTGAGGGATGAGGCAGGGGGTGCCCAAATGGCAGAGCAGCTGTCTTGCTCTCCGCAGCTCTCAGGTTTCTTGCTGTTCTTTAGCCAACAGTGTAAATTTCCAAAGAATGAGGTCACATGCTAACGGTTCTTTGAAAAGTTATTCCACTATTATTTAAAGAGAGAACAAAAAAGTGCTTTCAAAACAACATCCCATCCTTGATCAGCTACAGTCTTACTTATAAGTACCAAATAAACTATGTTAAAATGTGATGCCATCAATATGGATACCATCACAGGAGAAAAAAAAAAACAAAAAACCCCCCCCAACTTTTCTGTACTCCATCCAGGACACCAAAGAACAGCCTGTTTCCTTCAGCGTCATTCATCACAAATATGCAAGTGTCATTACATAGTAGCATTCATAACTAAACTGAAATGAAAAGCTAATAGTATTTGGTATACAAGTTTTTCCTGCACTGATTTTAATCCCAACAACATTTAAAATTGATCAACCAATAATGTGACAAAGTAAGACTACCCTGTCACCAATGTAAATAAATACAAATAATAACATCAGTCTGTTTGAGTACTTACCCTCAGACACCTTTTCTAAGATGTGCGTGACTTTCTCCGACTGTAGGATGTGCTTGTTCAAGTACTTGGTGAAAATTCCAGTACTCTTTCCCCCATCCTGAACCTCAAATGCCTCTGCATCCTCACACCTAAAAAAGTTCAAGAAAAATGTCAAAACATACAAATTTAAAAACAAAAAAAAAAAACTTAGCGTTTACTTTCCATTCTACAGAATCTTTACCATTATGAGAAATAGTCTCAAATGTGGTTTGACTTTGGAATTTTAACAGGATGTCAAATGAGGAAAAACAATAAGGAAAATAAAATACACATACGTGGCATAACCATACACCGTGTTTCCACTCGGTCGCAGTGGCATAATGGCTGAGGGTATGCAATACTGGTTGTACCTGCAGAACATTTTCAGAAAGCAATGCTGTGAAAAAAACCTCCTATATCCCTGCATTTAAAAGTAGTTGAACTACCATGCATCACTATTCTCTTTTGAAAAACAAAAATTGTTACCATTTTCTACAGGTATCCAGCAGGATGACACTCAGTGCAGTCTTCCTCTCCTGCATTCTGTGCATGACCCGCTGCACACATACGCAGTTCTGAGTTCGGTATGGTTGTGGAGCATCAATGGGTACCAAGTAATTTCTCCCAGCATGCTCATACCCATGACCCGCATAATAGAACAGGCCTGTGAAGAGAGAATAAAGTAACAGTAAGAATTTCTTATTGTATTCATTCATTCATTTTAAAAGTTCCACAAGAGTGGGAGGATTGATATGCAAAGTTAGCAGTCCACACAGCAGAGCAACATGAGGTCCAATTTATTTAAAATACAATATCATTCAGAAAAGCTATAGTACATTTCCGTATTTGTTTCAATTTTAACATATTAAAGAATAATAACAGACAGGCAGTCTCATTCAGATGTAGCATTACTTTAGTTTGGTCAATTATTTCATATAGTGTGTATCAGTCTGCTTTTTAAAAAAATAGAGAGGAAAATACTTAATACAGAATAACAAAAACAATTCTTACACCCCTCTGCTGTAAACTGATCATTATTTTCCATGAAAAAAAAGTTTTGACTGTTTTTTTTTTTAAATTCTCTCTATATTCTCTTTACAAAACCTCTCTCCTAAAATGTTTGATGTATTCAGAGTCATAAATACTCCTCTTTACCCTACCATCTGCTCAGTCTGTCACACAAACATGGCGACACCAGAACTTAGGATTTATGATAAGCGGACAGCCACAGATTCAGAAAAACGAGACATAAAAAAACAGGAACTGGTGCACTTTCAGAGCTTGCAGTGCTCTTTAAATGGCATCAGCACTTCACTCCTTAGCAATACAGAATCTATGCTGTTCAGCTAAATCTGAATTTAGAAAGAAATGCATAAAAGCACTCACCGTAGACTCCTCTGTCTAACAGCTGGATGAACTTGTCAATGGCAGACTGCATCTCTTCTATGGTGAGATCCAACAACGAAACTACTCTGAAGCCAAGCTGCTGCAACAGGTTGGCCAGCTCATGGACGTCCATAATGGGCGCCATCAAGTCCGGGTGATTGGAGTAATTCAGGTTCCCAATAAGAAGGGCAACTTTATCACTGGCTGAAAAGAAAAAAAAAAAAAAAGTCAACTTCTAATTACAGTAATAGAAGGGAATTCTAATACATGTAGAAATAGTTTCCCTATTCTGCAGAACAGAAATAGTGTTACTTTCCACAAAACAGTACCTGTGAATGCTGCAGGAGGAAGTTGATCAGTTTGCGCTGAGGGACAAAAAAAAAAGAATAAAATCACTGTTTGTTTTTAAGAGAAAGTAGTAGATTGCATATGGCTGTGACTTACAGGTAAACAAAGTTAATCCGATACTTGAGCCACTTAGCCACACAAATCACAAACCAACCCACTGCAAGAGCTAGTTTCACTTTATATCATTTTCCTGTTGTGCATCTAACGCTCAGCAAGAACTACTTGGAGTTTAACAACTTCCTTTTTAGTGTGTAGAAATGGGGAAAGCACCTTCAGTACAATGGAAACAACTGAAAGCATTTAAGCTAAATCAGTGGAATAAAAGGACTGTAAAGATCTGATTTTCCTCACAGCACTTTATTTAGAAATGAGGGAAGTAAAGTTGAAAGGAAATCACTGTGTTACAATTGAGAAAAGACAGGGTTTTTTTTAAATTATTTGTTTGTTTGTTTGTTTGTTTTACAGTTTCAATAATAGTCCGTCATTCTTCTTCGGACTCACCAATGTCAACATCTACTGCATCTGTCCACCTCTCCTCCAGCACATTAGACACTGAACACAGGTATGATCCTCCATGTTCAGCTGTTACACGGCTGATCTGCAAGTAGAAAATATCACATTGCTTATCTTTCAACTGTACATAAAAGTTTTGATAAAATGTTAAAGTTATGCAAATAAATTATATGGTCAATGAAAGGTGTATGGCTCAGAGCAAGCAGAATGGCAAGGTAAATGGTCACATAGTGTAAACAATCATTATCAGCTGCAGGTAGGCAAACACTTGGTTGCATCCTTCCTTACCTGCAGCATGTCACTATTCTTGTCCAGCAGTGGCTGTCCATTTCTGTACCACTGGTAGTGTGGAGCAGGCACGCCAAAGGCAGCGCAGTGGAGGGTGAGTTTGGAGCCTAGTTGAACTGTCTGCGGTTTGGGGTTGATCGCAATGTGGGGCTCACCCTGCCAATCTACAGGTAAGCCTGAAAAGAGAGATGAAGATTAAGCCCCCATTAATTTAGGAGATACAAAAAAGTAAAAAAAGAGACAAAGAGAAGTGTCAGAATACCTTACCAGATTTATCAATGTCCAACACCTTCACCTTTGCCCAGTCACTGAATATGCAGTTGTGGTGGTGGTCGTTCACTCGGCACACATAGAGTTGTGTTTTTTTAGCTGTGAAAGTTAGGTCTGCTTGATTACCTCCTGGTATCTGTTGGTGGTGGTGGGAAAAGCAAAACAAAAGACTAAATCAGCTTTTTCATTGTCGAGTATTTGAGATCAAGCGTTGTATTAATTTAGAATGAACACACTAAAGAAACTAAACACCAATCAAGTCCTCATGAGAATTTTTTTTTTTTTTTGCACCGTTTTCACATATTGTTGAAATGAAGGAAAACCCGCATACTTCTTTTTTGTCTTCAGTGAACCATTGGTATTTGAGCAAGCCTGTGCCCTCAGCGCGGACTCGCAGGGTCACCTTGTGGTTCACAGGTACACACACGGAGACAGGATGCCCTACGATGACGATTTCTGAAAGAAATCAAACGAAAATCTCCGTCATTTGAAACCAACGCGACTCGCGTTAGGGGTTAAACACTTTTAACGCTGCAGTGAAGGAAAAACATACCTCTGATCATTATTTGCCAGAGATTGGTGCGGGACCCAGTCATTTGTGCATTTTTCTCAGACTGTAAGAACAACACGGTTTAAATAATTAACCTAAAGGAGGAAAAAACATAACTAAACAACTTCGGAAGAGTAAAGCAATATGAAATCACTCTCTAGCCTAAACTTCTCGTTTCAATATACACTTAACTATAAAAACCGTTTATTGCAATTTTCATCTAATTAATGGTCGTTTTAAAGATGTACTCGATAAACACATGTTTTAAGGCATACCTGCCGTCAGCCTCGCACAGATAGAGCAGCTGCCAGACCTCAGCCAGGTTGTGTTTTCCTGTTTTCGAGCTTTTTTCACTTTATTTGTACAGCAAGCGCTTCCCTTTTCCCGGAATGGCACTGCTCACGCACACACTCTACCGTACTGTCGATAATACGGGAGCACAAAATATAAACAGACTACCTCACTTATGGAGTACTTAACACAGGTGTTACTTCAGCTATGAAATAATAAAACTATTTCATAGCTGAAATAACATCATTAAGCCAGTGGAGATATGTGCGAGGAAACAAACTCTCCTGGCAATAAAGCGTGCGAGGGAAACAGAAACAAATTTTCTATTTCAGATATTACGGTATAAAGCAAATTGTGTTATATTTAATATAAATGAGTATTTTTGCAGATAAAATAATAAGATAGTATACCCTTAGATCGTTTGAAGAGATAATAACTCATTGGTCTTGTTTTTTTTTCACAGTGAGATATGTGGTTAACTGTTTTCCCTGTCATTGTGGACCTCAAGTGCCCTCTGGTTCTGCTGGAGGGTTGTTTTTTTTTTTCTTGTCTTTCTCTCTCTCTCTCTCTCTCTCTCTCCAGTGTTGCCTCATGCCTGCTGAGGATGGGAGACTGCACCAAAGTGAAGATTTAATTCAATCTTTGGGTTCCTTTTACAAGGCTGTTTTTATAAACTGTTGTTATATGAATTTCGAATCTGGACACTGTTGGAATTAACTGGATTAAATTAATTACAACAAACTGGACTGAAATAGATGATGTTTGCTGGATTGTATTAAACTTGTTTGCTTTTTGTGTAAAGTGATTATTTTGTTTTGAAACTGTATCAGTAAAACTAATTGAGTTGAATTAATGTTGGATGACCATTTCACAGATAGTCAAATATTTCTAATCAAGTTTAATTTGTTCTAATAATATTTATTTGTTGTATAGTAAAATCCCACGTGTTCTTTTATCCTCCCTTGTAGAGAATGGGCTTAATTTTACTTTTGATGCTTGATTGTATTTTTACTACATTGTATTTGTTTGCGACCTGAAAAATGTGTTTAAGTTAATTAGTATGTAATAAAATCTTTACCCAAACCAAGATGTCCCAGACATGAACTTCTTGAACTTTTTACACTCCAAAAAGTCAAGAAAGGTACTTTAAGATATTGTAATTCAGTCTGACTTTTATTCCAAAAATAATAAAACCTCTCCATGAAGCAGTTTACCTAAAAGGGATATATTACATACACTTGCATTGTCGATTTGTGAGACTGGTTTTGCGTAACTCATGTAAGTGCCAACAACAGGAGAGCTGCCATGATGAGACCATATGTTACAAAATCAAGAGAGGGGGCTGTCCTTTGACAACCTCTTAGCAAATCTTGGGACGCAGACCATTAGCTGTCATCAGCCACATCATGAACCATATTCCGCAGACCTGTTTTCCAAATCAACTTTTCATCCGCTACAGAAGGGAAACAGCTTTCCAGCTACTCGAGTTAGACCAAAACAAAGCCGGGACTTTCTTTTTTTACATCATAACTAATGACATGACACATTGTAAGGAGTGTGACCCATCTCAAAAGATTAACTTTTGAAGTGAAGTTTTTGTAAAAGTCTGAAGTCTCCTTGCGGAAAATCTGATGTGCTCTTGCACCTATTTGTGGGCCTGCTATAAATAGGGCCCTGCTGGCAACACATGCATGTCTATGATAGGCGGTTACAGATTTTCCTCACAGACTCTGGCTCCAAAGCAACACTGACAACAACTTGTTGGTAAGTTGGACCATATAATAAATTTGGGGTCACTAAGAAGGAGTTTAACTGTGTTATTATTTCATATAATTGAATATTAGATAGGGTTTGAGTGTGACAGCTAGCTGTTCTCCCCCAACCTGATAGCAGAAACTATTTATAACTTACCCCAATGCAAGAGCTTTGCTTGGTCAGAAAGGGCAAGTATTTAATGTGAACTGTGTGTCTGAGCGAATCACTCAATGTTTCATTGTATTTCCTTTATTAACTTGTCATGGCTATAAAATTGCTTCTTTTTTCTCTTTCTGTAGGAGCTTTTCATGGACAGCTCAGTTAAATTTGAGCCCTGATCTTTGGCAAGCTGTGAATATCAACAAGGAGCATTTTTTTCTGTTCTATGGGTGATACATATATCTTGGATTTTATATATATTTTTTGTGGATTCACTCAGTGAACAATGACTTCCCGAAGGCCAATGACTCGTTCATTTTCTGGCAATGGGAGAACGAGCAGCTTCAGCGAAGAGGAGGGGAGCATTGCCAGTAGCCGTTCAGAGAGCCGCAATACTTATCTTTCAAATGTTAGGCCTGAAAACAGGTAACCAACTTTATGTTTTTCTGTATTTGTAGATTTGTGCTTTAAAACTAAAAAAAATAAAATAAGCTTTCATCACATGGTGGTCAAGAAAAAGATTCTGGATTAGGCAGCTTAATTTAAAACAACATGCATGCCAAAAAAATGATCTTGAAAAGTAACTGATAAAAATAGTCAAATCCCAGATTCTTACAGCATTGTTAATCATCGATCTGCAAGTGCAACATGTGTCTGTTTCTGATCGTCAAACTATAAGAGTGACAAAATACTCCTTTTATCCAAGAGGAGGGTAGCGATGACACAGTTTTAGTCAGGAGGGCTCCATTGATACAGGTCTAATTAATCACTGACGTTCCTTCATTTGCCTCCTCTCTAAATAGCTATTCAAGGTATTCTCACTACAGGCCGACGAGGTAATCCCTATTTTAAAACACTCCTCCTAACTAACATGTTAACGATGAAACCTGGTTTACCCCGAGAATGAAGCCAAAGCAAGTTTTAACTTAAATGTCAGTGTCTAGTTTGTCCCCTGAGTTTCAGTGGTTCACATCGTTTTAGTGCTGGATTGACAACCCTGTTTTGCCTGATACCTCACAACTTTCTGTCACTTTTTTTTTTTTTTTTTACAGTGTTGTCACTACCAGAAATTTTCATTAACATAATGTTTAAGAGCGTAACTTGAATGTGTTGCACCGAGGTGAAGAGGTCACAGACACAAATGCACTCGTGTTATAAGGCCGAGTACAGTTTGAAGCAGGACAGTGGCTCTCTAATGCATCGGTGTCTCTTTCCAGGAGCACATTGTGCAGCGTCATGGCTCAGCTGACCGAGGATATACAGCCGTCTTTTGAGACTACGCTGAAATCAAAAGCGGTGTCTGAAAACTGTAATGTGAAATTCACCTGCGTGGTTTCAGGTAGGCACAGTTTAACAGCGTGTCTCGGGTTGGTGTTTGTGGGAGTAAATGAAATCTCTCTGATTGACAAAATACAGAGGTGAAGACTCAATATATGACTAATGCACTGTGAAATCAAAGGAAGGATCCTGGTGCTGCTTAATTTATCTCAAATTGCTAAATACTCACAGCAGAGAAGAAAATATTCCAGCAAGCTATTGTGGATGATATTTATTGAAGCCAAACTAGCTGATCAGAGCCTTTTATAGAAAAAGCTGTGACTCTGATCCATTACAAATCGGACGCAACAGCCAGAAAAAAAAAACAAAAAACAAAAAAAAAAAACAGATTTTGTTTTTGTAACTGTAGAATTTCCCAAATAGATATTTTTTTAATTGTAAGATGATAAGTAGCATAAATAGTCTCACATTTGTACTAAATATACATACTAGATAGCACAGGGTTACCCAAGGAGTGTAATATATATTGACTACAGGAAATGGTGTAATTGTTACATATCTGCATCCATAGGTTACCCAGCTCCAGAACTTAAATGGTATAAAGACGATGTAGAAATGGACCGCTACTGTGGACTCCCAAAATATGAAATACACCGTAATGGAAAAACCCACACTCTTCATATTTACAAGTATGTATGAAAGCCTTATAATAATCACATATTACCACAATTTAAAGTAATAGAAATCAAGGTATTTTTTGCTTTTTTTCTTTGCTACTTTATTTTCTTACTTGCTTACATACTTTCAGTTGCACATTGGATGATGCAGCCATCTATCAGGTTTCTGCCTCCAACAGCAAAGGTATTGTCTCCTGCTCTGGCGTTTTGGAGGTTGGTACCATGAATGAGTTCAAGATCCACCAGCGGTTCTTTGCTAAGCTGAAGCAGAAGGCAGAGAAGAAGAAAAAAGACCTTGAGGTGCAGACCAAAAAGGAGGATAAAGAAAACATTAAGAAAGGAAAACCACACAGTAGTCCAGAATATCTTCATAGGAAACGTGCTGTCTCATCACCAGAGGAGAGGGCAGTGGTCAACACCTCCGTGGCAGTGGAGCAGCTGCCCAATGCTGCAGTACCTAATGGAATTGGTTCAGAAGTTAGGGAGACAGAAACTTTGACATCCATGAACACTTCTCTCGAGAATGAAGTATCTCCATCAGAGGAAACATTGGCCAAAAAGAGAATTAAAATGTCTAACAACATAGATGTTGGGATTAATAGCAGTATTAACAACAGCGGTACAAGTAGAAGTCATATGATGGGGAATGGAGGTGAAAACTGTTATGATGGGGGGATCAGTTTAGCACAGTTTTTGGCAGAGACGCTCCAGTCCCAAGCTGCAGAGGAGAAACAAATCTCATCTCAAGAGGAGAAAGCTAAAGAGGTGGATACAGTTGTTGTACAAGATAAAAAGGAAAAAGAACAAGAACAGGAACAAAGATCACAGGAAGAACATGAGAGACAGAAAAGGAGGGAAGAAGAGTTGGCCACAGAAAGGGCCAAAGAAACAGAATTACAACTGGAGATGCTGAATACAACAGCTCATGGTAAACAGAGTTCAGAAGTCAAACATCACAGCAAGGGCCACAAGGATCCGGACCACCACAACATACAGGCTTCCATCTCATCCATGCTGCACACGGTTAAGGATTTCTTTTTTGGCAAGACTAAAAAGGACTCTCATGAACACACTGAGAAGGAATCGGATCATTCAGATTTAACTGTTCAGCCCCCTCATTCGGACATGCCGCCATCATTTTGCCTGAACACGGAGCATAATCCAGAGGTGTGCAAGCCGGGGACAGAGGATCTCATCATGCCTATGGCAGTGGATAAAACCGAGGAGCCTTCAGAAACTATGGATTTAGAGCAACAGTCGGCATCTCTTAATCGCAAAGAAAATGTTCAGCATATAGACAAAACACCAGATTCTAAAATGCCACCCGAGATTGTAGAAGAATCTACAACCAAGAGTGTGGCGGAGGTTGATGATGCTGTGGAGGCCATGGAGATGTCAGTGGAGCCAGAGGGCAGCAGTGCAGGTGAAGACAAATCATTGACTGGGCGTCAAGTTCACACTGAGGTAAGTGGGGTGGCCTTCTAATCTCTACTGTGAGAAACATAACACGTGGTTTTCAGCTTATGCTGATGAAAAAGAAATATACAATGACTCATGGTGAGTTGTTGTATGTGTAGAGTGGTGTGACACTTTCAAATCATACAACTAGTTGAAAACATTTAGTGGAACATCAATAATTTGCAATTGGTGCAGTGAGTTAGCCTGCAGTGGCCAAAAAAGTTTGTGTGGTGAGAAATAGGAAACCTAAAGACAACCTTCTGTAGATTTATGTGGGGGTGGGGGATATTGTGCACCCAAACTGCACACTGTAAGACTGGATGCAAAATAGTTCACATGTTGACTCTTATGAGTGGAACGCCAGTGCGTCAGAGATCATGATGAAACTCGAATGTTAGAGCTCGCATTACAAACATGGCTTTGCACGACAGGCGGCTGCGCAGGCTGGATAAGCGGTAATAAAGAGTCCTGGGGCAGGTTTCAACTTGAAAGGGAAGCCTTGTCACACTGAACAGATTCCTCTGTCCACCCACCCACTCAACCCCCTCCAGCATCTTAAAATAAACAGTTTCCTCATCTAAAGAGGAGGGTAGGCGGTAGTGCTTCTGTCATCTCACTTCCCAATTTTGAAAATTGTTTCGTGTCTATCAGAACTTTATTATGTCTTAGTTACCTGGTTTAATTTGTTTTATAACTTTCTACCATGGGATTAGTCAGAAACGTTTTTCTTGTAGTTACACTGTCAGGCATTTTCCTTTCTGAAGTTTCACATGATGAAGCAGACAGACATAGAGCAATTATAAAACTGCTCAGAGCTTTCCTCAAACTCTATCTTTGACAAGATTAATTTGAAGCAGCAGTAAAACAGCTATGTAAATTACCACATTTAAATAATATTTGTTTGAATAATAAACAAATCTGAAAAGCATGCTCATTCAAAAATCATCCCATATTTGGAAAGTATTGTTTTAGCTAAATATGTTTTCCTAGAGGGCTGAGAGTTGTATTATCTGATAATGTATCCCACTTTAAGACATTTTAAGCCCTTTACAATGAAATTGTAAAGGTTAGATATTTACTAGCATGTTGGATGAGAGCAGTCTCTGAACTGTAGTGTTTGCTACTCCTATTTTATTAAGCCACAATATCATAAGAAGAAGTGCACCACATCATACAGAATAGGAAACTGAAACATCTATGTTTAATCAGCCGCCTGCAAGGTGACTGAATGTCATTTAAGTGGAACTACAACAGATGAGCAATCGGAGGAAGTCAAATTTTTTTTTTTATCTGATAGGACTTTCTCACATAAGGGTGACACCTATTTGCCCGCAGAGGAGTTTAGATGGCTCAGAACTTCATTTTTAGATTGAATGTGACACCAGTTCCCTTACATCGAAAGCAGCAACTTCTTGTTTTCGAAGCACGGTTGCTGCTGGCCAAAAATGTCACGAGAAGTCTGCGTCACCTATGATTGTGCCACCCCCGTGCACTAAATTCATGATGTGGCAACAAAAATAGAAGCTGTGAGAGCAAAACAACAACTGCCTATGGACTTGGCCCACAGCACATGCATTTTGAAGCATCAATATGTTTAATTTACAGTATGAAGATATAATAGCTGAGGGTATTTGCCCATCCAATCGGTTCATGTTCTTCTTTTGTGTTTCTCACTGGTTTGGGTTAAAAACCAAATGTGCAAAGCTGGTTTTTGTGTGCTACACGGTGACAATTTATCATTAACCCACTGTTCAGCAAGAATTTATGTAAACAACACTCCTTGGTCAGTCACAAAGGGGAATTCCCCTGTCTGCCTTCTCTGAGGCTGAGCACACAATTTAAAACTTAGTGGCTGGTTTTATTTGTTTTGTTTTGTTGTTTGTTTGTTTTTTAATTAGATTTTGTTTTGAAATATCCTGAACTTTCAACCTAGTAGGAATGTTGACAGTAAAAAGAAAAAAAAATCTGTCTTGTTCAAACACTTAAGCCTTTTATTGGACCCTTTGCATACGTGTAAATGCTTGGTTTCACAACTTTGCATGTGACTTGCCCATGAAATAGGTTCCTAAACTTAGTTGAAGGGTCATAAAGCAGAAGTATATGTTGACTGAAAGAAGCCATTTCACATACCTTTGAAGTCTGTTTACCAGATTAACACTGTTAACCTTGTAATTGGGAATGTAAAATTGTTTGCAGTATAAAGTGTGCCAGGATCTGTTTTATTCATTTATCTACTGCTTTATAGTAGTATTACCTCTCTCACTCTGAACGTGTCACACCATTAAAGGTGACTGTTATAAGTTCCCTTTAAATCATTTCTAAAGAATTACTAAAAATGTCCAAACAAAAACACCGAATAATTTTTTTTTGAGGGGGTGTACAGTCTCTTTGCCACGAAAATATGAAACTAAATTTAACTCCAAAATGATTAAAATCAGCAAGACAAAGCTTAATCGGAGATCATTGCTTCCACTGCAGCAGCTCCAAACCTAGTGGTCATGATTGAATGCTTTATCTATTTATCTTCTAACAGGCTAAACAGAGTGACATTGAGGTCATTTCTGTTATCAAGGAGGTTCTGATGCAGCAGCAGGAGTCGGATCAGCCTGTAGTTGTACCACAGCCTCCTCCACAGACTGGGGGAGAGGAGTTTTCTACAAAGGAAGATAAACCGGTCTTGCCACAGGCCAAAGCTCCAGCTACTGATGGCTGCTCCCAAAAGCTCACTTTCACTAATTTAGAAGATCACTGGATTCCCCCTCCCAGTTTTAGCTCAGCAAAAGATAGCCCCAGCCTTGGAGAAGTGCAAGGTGAAACTCTGCAAAAGGAGGAGACAAGGGGAGATAAGACGGACAAAGAAAGAGAGCCTGGCACAGAAGAGGACCGTTTCTCCAACAGGTTCTATGAGAGAGAGAAAACTGAAGTGAAATCAAACAAACATCCACACGCAGATATAAACAGATTTGAGGTTACTAAATTATCAGCATCTTCACTTGAAGATGGAATAGAGTCATGTGAATCTAAAACACCACACCAGATGCTTTCTCCTCTTCCTGCTGTGGTGGCATGCGTGTCAGAAGCAGACCATGTAAAAGAAGAGACCAAATTTACTTCACTTATTCAGGAAATGAATGCAGGACTTCCGCTCACTGCAGAGCCAGAAGGTTTAACGAAAGGTGGCCTAAAACCGCAACATGATTGTCCTCTTTCTGTAGTTGAGCAATTCTCAGACAAGCACAATGATAAAGGGCGACAGGGTTCAAACTCAGGTTTCAGATGCAGTGCAGAGGAGTATGAGTTGAAAGACGGACCGGATTTTGTCGTAGAGAAAAATTTAGAGAGAAATTTATGCAACAGATTAAAAACACAAGAACAAGTTGCTGTAAAAGTTGACATCAGTGAAACGAGGAATGAGAGTTTGTGGTTAGAGTATCAGAAGGAAAAGAACACTCCCTCAAATATAGAGAAATCCAATGACTCAAACACCGTGACACAAAGTAATAAAACTAATGTTAATCTTGAAGAGTTACACAGTAATATTTCGTATCAAAACAGCAGCGAGAGTGGTCGGAGTGTTGAACCTGGCAGTGCCTCAGAGAAAATACCATCGATCCAAATATCTGCCATTGAAGACATCCCAGAAATGAATCCTTCTGTCTTAGATTTGAACTCAAATGAACATTTTAAAATCCCAAAAATTGAAATAAATGAGCCTGAACTTAAAGAGTGCACTCTGCCGCTAACCATTTTGGCACTAGACAAGCCAGAGCAAACAAATATACAAAAACATGATGCAAATTTAGAGTCAAATATGAGACTCCAAGATGAGAGCATAACATATTCTCCAGGGACGTTCCCCATACAGATGGAAATGCTGAAAACTGGTCTCTCACCTATTGAGAATGTGAAAGAAGTTTCTCAAGAAATAATTGAGCAGCAGCAACCTAATGCGCAAACCAATAAACAACTTTCTCAGGTGGACATTATAGCTTTCCCCAATATAAATGTTTCGGGTTCAGACATTAAAGAAGATGACGCATTTGTTCAAAACAAAACTTCTAATACAAAGCCAGATTCAGAAACTCCAAGGGTGACACTGTTTGTGGTTCCACCAATTTCTGTCACTTGTCATGAAAGCGATCTTGAGCTTCAGTTGCTCCCTCACAGAAAATGCGTAGAAACAGAAACTTCAGTAGGCACGCAAAGAGGAACAACGCATAGCGTTAGCGGTGACATAACAGCGAAGCCTGAAATAACCAATAGAGCAGAGGACATTGATGAAAAGTCTGAAAAGAGGACAAAAGAGAACACCCCAGCTGCAATTCATGAACCTCTAATGCCTAAAGTTAGTGGGCATGTGCCCTTACTCAGTAAACCAGTAGAGAACAGCACTGTCCCTGAAACCCTGAAGCCAAACTCCCTAAAAGAGAGTAAAGCAGAAACTTCTGTGTCTGTTGAAGATTTCCTAAAAAATAAACCTTCTGTAGAAAGACTCAGCTCCAAACCCCCAACATATCCATCACTAAGCCCAGCCAGTCTGCGCAAATTTATGTCCAAAACTACTCCAGACTCAGACAATGACAGTGGGACAGCTGTCCCTGTAATAGCTGTGGGCGATCGTCAGAGTGACAAGCCAGACGAAGATCTCAGTGGGGGCTCAACACCAACATCATCCCTCTCTTGTGAGAGCAGTCCACGTCTGAAACGCAGAGACAGTCTGACGCTCATACGGTCTGCCACGCCTGAGGAGTTGGCCTCCGGAGCTCGACGCAAAATCTTCATCCCAAGAGCTAAAGAAGACATAGAGGGAGCAATGGTTGGCATGCTGGAGGGCAAGAAGGATACGCCCTACATGTCACCCAGCCAGGCTCGCAGAGCAGCGTTACTACAGGCTTCCACTGGACAGACCACCCCACCAATGGAGAGGCGCTCTCCGCTGCTGAGTCGCAGAAAGGCCACTCTGGAGGTGCCGAAGGTTGTGGAGGAGACTTCTGCAGGAGAGCCAGCCAGTACCAAAAATGAGGAGAAGCCTACTGAAAAGAAGACAGATCCTTTGAAAGGTAAGAATTCTAACTTTTAAGGTTACACGGACAGTTTACACCAATCTAGACAAAGCAGGAGAGAGGATGTGAAGTTTCCCTCAGGAGAAAGTTACAGTATATTTTTGAACTGAGTGCTCCATCCCCCACTCCTCTCCACTCCTTTGTTCTACCTCCAGCTCCTCAGGTTATCAGGAAAATCAGGGGAGAGCCCTTCCCGGATGCTTCTGGACACTTGAAGCTGTGGTGCCAGTTCTTCAATGTGCTCAGTGACTCTACCATTAAGTGGTACAAAGATGAGGAGGAAATACTAGAGGTGAAGAGAAGGTAAACCCCTCCACTGATTAACTTTATTGCCAAACGCTATCTAACTACATGTAAATAAAATATTATATTCAATGCGTTGTAAGCAGTGACAGAATTTCTTTTTATGATTTCCGAATGTTAATCTTCTGAGAATTTATTCTGAGAAGCTCACCAGCTCCCAAGTCAAAACAATAAAGCAACAGGTATTTATTTGGGTCTCAGGGTTCATCACACGATCCTCATTCTCATACTTTCACTTCAGAGATGTCCAACTCATGTGACTGTGAACCCCACAGCTGTGACACAGAGAGGCGATTCTCTGGCTAGACACAGAATCTGTAACCTGACACAATATTTTCCCATCTCCAGGGTGCATTAAAAGTCTATATATGTGCTGATGTAAGCTGTGTCAGCACACTGCTGCCTCAGAACACGAGCGTCTGTCTCACAGTGACACCTTGTGGGTTGTTGGTGAAAGTTGGAACATATCTGATGTTCCACTCAACCTTTTTGTTTACCCTGTTTTTCTTTCTTTTTTCCCCCCTCTAGTGGAGGAGATGAAAGCCAAGTAGCACTGGCTATTGTCCATGCATCCAACCAAGACTGTGCTGTATATGGCTGCACAATTAGTAATGAATATGGGACTGACACGACAGACTTCCTGCTCAGCGTAGACAGTAGGAAACATGCATAGAAAAATCAGATTTAAAAGGTAACATTATATAAATAATATTAGTTATATGGGTGTTTTTTTGTTTTGCAGTTCTGTCTGAAATGCTACTAAAAGACGACTTTCAAGGTATTTTTTTTTTAAAGTTAGTCATGTATCTTATCAGCTGTTGCATAAATTATTGCTCATTGTTATTCTACTTCTTATTTCATTCAGTTGGAGAGGAGATTGAGATGACCCCATTGGTGTTCACCAAAGGCCTCGCAGATTGCGGCAGCTGGGGTGAAAAGTACTTTGGCCGCATTTTAACTGAGACGTTGCACATTGGGGAGGGCTGCACTCACAAAACCAGCAGGGCGAAGGTAATTTATGGCCTGGATCCTGTGTTTGAGTCTGGAAGCACCTGTATCATCAAGATTCGAAATCCCATTGCCTATGGGACCAAACAGGAGAGCAACCTTGCAGAGAGGAATCTGGAAATTACCAAGCAGGTGTGTAGGATTTAAGTAGCTCCTGGCAATGATTTAGTAATTATGATTCCAGTGTATGATTCAATGTTATGAAAATCTCTGTTTTGGCAGGATTGCAAAGTCCAAAACATGATCCGAGAATACTGTAAAATCTTTTCAGCTGAAGCAAGAGTTATTGAAAACTTTGGTTTCTCACTAGAGTAAGTATCACATCTGTTATACTCTAGCTGGAGAGTTACTAAGATAAAATGTTCTTTTGATCATCCTGCTGGTAACTGGTCTGCTACAGAGTGATCCCTCGGTATCTGATGTACCGGCCTGCAAACTCCGTGCCATATGCCACAGTGGAGACTGATCTTACAGGCACCTTTGTGAAATATTGTACAATTGATGTCAAAGGCAAGCTGATAACACAAAATACTTCAGAGCTGGAGCAGAAATGCTGCACTTTCCAGCACTGGATCCATCAGTGGACACATGGCAATTTGCTGGTTGCTCAGTTGGAAGGTAAGCCATTAGTTCAAAATGGACTTATGACAGTCAAATAGAGCTTTTGTATTATTATAACATATTTGTGTCTTTTAGGTATTGAAGCAAAGATTTCAAACATTAAAGTTGTGACCAAGTCAAAAGGGTTTGTATCTTAGTCCCTACATGCAACTGTTTTCGCGATGTAACAAGAGAATATAATAAAACGTTTCTTCCTGCATTTCAGATACCAAGGATTAACCGAATTTGGCTCTCCCGAAGTGTTTGATCAATTCCTGACACAGCATCAGTGCAACTACTACTGTGGACTTCTTGGCCTGCGTCCTTTGAAGAGTTCAGACAATCTCCAGCAGCCCAAGATGAAGGGCTCCAGAAGCCCCCTACTCAACCGCAAGTTGGGTTCTAGCAGCCCACAGCTCCAGCGGAAAGGACAGAGCCCTCAGATGTCTAGAAAGGCAAACTCGAGCCCAAAAGTGCCAAGAAAGGTTCAGGAGACAGAGGACAGTAAATCAGGTGGCAAAAATCCTACTGAAAATCTTTCTGTTCTCGAAATAAGGTAGAAAAAAGGACTTATCTTGATTCCGACAATTACGGTTTAGTTTTACCTGTCTTCCCAGGCAACAAGGAATTGAACAGTAAGAATTATGAGTTATAACATATAACAAGATGATTACTGTGATATTCTCTTTCTGAAGAAACGCCACCTTTTTAAGAATGTTTGGACTAACAGGCACATTGATTGTTTGTTCTTTTTTTTTTTTTTTTGTAGCTCACTGTCAACATATAGTAGCATTTACTGTTCATCTTTGAAGAATGAGAAATAACACATTATTGTTTTGATATTGACACAAAATTACTAAATCATCTCAACCACTTGCCAAAGAGTCTTACCCGCTCTGTGAAAGACAACTCTTCAAGTAAGGTCATTTAGGTATCTGAATTTAGTCATATAAAATATACATATTCACAGTTCCTACTTATGTTCCTAAATATACGTCCATGTCTGCAGAGACTTATGACAGCTGTTGCAGCATTTCTTCACATGGCAAAGCTGAGCTCATGCTGTGGAGTAACAGCATCTGACAAGTTTAGGTTAAATTAATGTGCTTGTGTGTACTTGGATTTTGGTATAATTTCCACTAGATTTTGAGCACTTTGTGATTATACCAATGCTGTCTTTAGATTGAATCACAACCCTTACGTTACGATTACAACTGGCAAAGCAATAACCAGCAAGATAATTACTTACAAACCTATCTCTGCTGAGCTTACTCTCACAAATACATGCAAAGTGTGTTCAAAGCAACATGATGTCAAGTGAAAGTAAGCCAAATGAAGTGACTTAATATGTGGACTTTTGGGTAAACACATTAAATAAAACAGCAACAAAGAGCAGGCTGAACCTTTAGAGCCTATCGATCTCCTATGCTTGCTGTTTTGTGTACACTGACAGAATTTAGCAGAAGAAAACAGCTGCTTTTAAAAGTTTTATAGCTGGTCTCCGGTAACCAGGTAAAGCTTTTGTAGAAACCTTTTTCGTTTGTTTTTTCCTCAACATTGGTATTCGTGTACATGAGATCTAGAATAAGATTCAAATTTCACCCTGTTGCTTCATGACTTGCACATATTTTGTGGTTAAATTCCAACAGAGGTCCTGCAGCTTTTATACATAACACAAAGCTGATGTGAACTTTTGGGGAATTTCTGTCATAGATTCTCAGTTAAACGTTAAAGATTCATCAATTGATTAGTCAGTCGTACACTTCAACCACTGTTGATCAATTTCTATGCTGCATGAAGCCTTAGTAAATAAAAATGAAAAAAACAGAATTAAGGGAAAATATTTTAAGTGGTTTTAAAATAATATGAATCTGGTACATAAAATACAGTCATTGTTTTTATGTCTTCATATAGTGAAATGACTAAATATCTGTGAAGAGAAATCAATGGTTTGGGAGGGGGTTTGTGTGTGAATGAATGAGAGAATATATCTGTGTTACATTATGTCACCCAATTTTTTAAAATAAAAGTATCAAATCAAATCCAAGCATTTTCATTTACAAACATTTTAATAGTTAGATATCTTAAATAATGACATCTAAAAGAGCTTCTTAGTTTTATTTATTCATTAAACTGTCAAAGTCTGAATATCTCCATAGTTATATTTCTTAAAATAAGCTTTAAATAAAAGCTAACATTTAAATTAATTTACAATATAATACATGGCAGATAAAATCATCTTTTAACAATACGCATCTATGCTTTACATTTTACAGAAAGTGTCATAGAAATATACAAATGTAAAAAAACAAAACGAAAACTGGCCCTCCTGCAAGAACTATAAAGGAGTGAATTTACAAGTGAGTTTTATTTTCAAAAAGTGTCTGAAAAGGTCCAGTAGATAGTTTAGTCTGTCCAAACAGACAGGTTATTTATGTTTCCATTTCATCTCTATATTTTGTGGTGGCAGTATGAAATGTGCACCACATACCATATTTTCAGCATCTTTTTTTTTAACCATCCCTACACTTTCCCCTCTTTTAGTGAGGGTCACCACAGCAGCTCATCATGTTCTGGATATCTGGCATAAGTTGGCTGTTCAACCTGACTCACAGGGCCACTGGGCAAAGTACGGTTAAGTGTCCTGCCCAGGCATGCTTTGGCCCGTGACAGGGTTAGGGATTGACCCTGCAATGTTTTTTTGGTAACTAACACTATCCATGACACAATAGTCACCCATGGGGTGTAAATGCTGTATTTTATTGTACTCTGAACTCAGGGAATAAAATGACTTTGGATAAGTGCAATAAAACTGCCACTAAGCTCAGATTCATGTAGATTGAGTTGGGTGCAGCAAAGTACCAGGGCACTCAGGCAGCAATAGGCAGAAGTCACTGTTTGTTTACTTTTAATATTTTTTAAATGATATTTTGTATTGTGATTGAAGCTATAGTAGCATTTCCATGTATATTCAGTTGATTTGTGTGTAAAAGTATGTGTTTGCAAGCATGTAGTTGCTGACATCCGTGCTTCTTCAGTCAATTCCGCCATACAGAAGCCAAGCAAAACAAACTTTACCTTTCCCCAGGGATCTATTCTTCCAAATACAGTTTTATCAGAAGTGTGCAAAAATGGCTCAGAATAGTCGAGTTTTGATTTGCTCTCAAAAAGGCAGCAATCATATGCTAATAGAGATTTACAACCTTGTCAAGAGTTTGGCAACTCAGTTTGCAGTTGCAAACTTGAAGACAAGTTTAGCATAAAGTTGTTCAAATGTTCTTGCATGAGGCCTACTGTTTTCCATCATCCATCTCTACACACAAACTGCTACATCAGAAAGACCACAGCACTGGCAACATTTGGAGTAGTACTCTGTGACGTTTTGGACTGAGCTCCACAATCCTTCAAATGAGATGGTCCCGTTGATTACAGTGCTGCAAAAGAATTCACTTCAGATGTGAGCTTGTAGAAACATGGCACAA
Source organism: Zenarchopterus dispar (assembly GCA_028564865.1). Lineage (NCBI taxonomy): Eukaryota > Metazoa > Chordata > Actinopteri > Beloniformes > Zenarchopteridae > Zenarchopterus > Zenarchopterus dispar. The sequence continues at coordinate 7,934,840 of JAOWBL010000021.1, read as the reverse complement.
AGATTAAACATCAAACATCTATTACTGTAGCATCAAACATCTATTACTGTAGCAAACATCAAACATCTATTACTGTAGCATCTTGTTATTTCAGCCACCAAATATATTATGTTTATCAAATGCTTAAATACGTACCTTTGAAATAGGTCTCGACAACATTCTTGAACGTTTGTATCTGTGGCATTGAAGGCAGATACCTTAAACAGCTCCACACAGTCGAGTGGTGGAACAAAGAGGAGCCCTAAAAATTAAAAAAAATGGAACTATTTCATTAAACTGCTCTGGAAAAAGATCTAGAGATTAGCTGAAATCAATTTCTTCACATGTACCTGCAACACATGCATTGATGAGGGAAACACAAGTCCCAGTAATCAAGGCTCTCACCACCAGAGATGAGATATCACTTCTTCTTGATGGACTTATGGCAGCTTCAAGAAAAAAAAACAGTTGTGACAGGGACAAAAAAAAAAAGAAATTACAAGGATGATGTGAGTTGTGGATAGATACTCACACAGGCCTCCTATTACAATGCCCATTGAGCTAAAATTGGCAAAACCACAAAGAGCGTAAGTGGCGATAATCTCTGATCGGACCTGAAGCAAGGAAACCACATTCATCATGTTAATTACATAGTGCAAAATAACTCCTATTCCAAACCTTTGTGCAATCCTGCCATTTTTTGAAATAAACAATGGCTGTAATAAAACTCACAAATACTATTTACTCACAGATATCCACTGTCTTTCACCTCCAATCACTTCATCAAGTCCATTGAGCCTGTTTCTCTTCATCTCAGACAACTTTTCATAAGCCACAAACTCATTGAGGAAAAGCTTTGTGCCGATTAATTCAGCCACAGTGAAGCTCTCATCGTATGGTATTCCCATCATGAAGGCCACGGGCATAAATACATAAGAGCAAATTAACTATGAACAAAAGAACATGCACAGTTAAAGGGACTTTGTCAGACAGATACAGAGGCAAGAAAAAGTATGTTAATCTCTGGGAATTAGTTAAGTTTCCTGCATTAATTTGCCATCCATAAAATGTGATCAGATCTTCATCTAAGTCTAATAATAGACAAACACGATGTGCTGAAACTGATAACACACAATCATTATTTCTTGTGTCCTTACTGAGCACAGCCATTAAGCATTCATAGTACTAGAGGAAAATGTAAGTGAAACTATGAACTAATTACTTCAGCTAAAGCTAACTGGTGTCAGGAGCTTGCACATTTTGATGGGTGGCTATTTTGATTGACAGGAAACATTCAAACCTTTCACATTTGACATTCATAGGAAGCTTGCTTGAGTGAATTATGCCTCATAATAATAATAAAAGAACTCTGAAGATACCAGTCAAAAGTAATTGATCTGCATATGGCTAGAAGGGATGCAATATTTAAGCCTCCATCAATCCACACTTACACAATCCTATCTATAAATTGAAATGGTTTAGTACTGTGGCTACTCCCAGTAAAAATGACACCAAAGACACAGAGCAAAATCCTGACTCAGCTAGACAACATTCAAAAACATGCCAACGTCAAAATATAAACCTAGTGGTGAAGTACGGTGGGGGGAGCATCATGATTTGGGCTTGCATTCCTGCCAAAGGGTGGGGACCACTTGTCATAATCAAAGAGAAAATTAATTTCAAAGTTTACCTAAAGTTATACAGCTTGGTTTGAGGGTGGCTGCTCACCAGTTGAAACTTTGTAGAGGTTAGGTGCTGCAGCACAACAGTGGCAGGGAGCATTGATACAAATCAGCCACAGAATGGCTTCAGAATAGTAAATCTGCCCTTTGAGCTGGCCCAGTCAGAGCCTGCATGTTAACATCACAGAGATGCCGTGGAGTGACCTCAAGAGAACTGTTTACTTACTTTTTCAACCAGCACTGTGAATGTTTACCAGCTCCTTTTAATGAAAACACCAGAAATTATAACTGTGTGTTATCAGCTGAAGCACTTTGTGTATGTCTTTTGCCATAACTTTCATGGAGATAAAATCACTTTTTTAAAAAATTTTTGCAAATAAATACAGAAAATTGGTTTTAGTCCAAGAGGTTCAAGTATTTTTTTTTTCTTGCAAATGCATGTTAAACTAAAAGAAGTCAAAATATGCAAGCAAATAGGAATAACGGAATTGAACAACCTGAGCTGTACACCAAAAATATCAAACTGACACAAGATTATTTGGCTTTTGATACATCGTACCTCAAATGTGACTGAAGGATATCCCACCATCCCTCCAAGCCAACTCAAGGCCTGATTAATGAATGCCAGGACGGCAAGAAAAGCTATCAGATTGGCTGCAATGTTAGCAACAAGAGGTACTGATGCAGACGCCCCACTACTAGCAGCCTCCAAAATGTTCTGTTCATCACTGGAGAAATTAGAAAAGAAAGTCAGTAAAAGAAGTAAGACAAGGTAGTGATGCAATGAATAGAAATGTAAAAGTGTACACACACCCACAAGCTATTTTGACAGTCTTTTTTGAATCAAAGGATCTCTCCTCAGTCTCAGGGTAAGAGAGTTTAGACATAGCCAAGGCACACGGAGCAGCCATCACTGACGCCGCTATCAATGAAGATGCATCAATCTGTGGAGGAAAGTTAATCATTGGAGAGACAGAACTGGTTCATTGACACATACAACATTTAATTTTCATACTATGAACACAATAATCACATACCAAACCATTTTCTTTTTTTCTTTTAAATGGAATTTATGTTTTAACTGGCTCACATGCCGTTTTAAGCTGGTAGTCTTGTATTTTTTTTTTACAAGTTGAGTGTCACCAATAATATCAGCACTTCTAGCTTATTTCTGTTTACTAAAGAACTTAAGTTAATAAGATAAGTACAGATTAAGATAAGATAAGACAAGGTAAGGCGAGGCAAGGCAAGGCAAGGAAAGGCAAGGCAAGGCAAGGCAAGGCAAGGCAAGGCAAGGCAAGGCAAGGCAAGATAAGATAAGATAAGTAGTAGCCATCTTCTTCCACTCAACACCATTTTTACTTATCAAAATAATTAATGCTGATTTGCATATTTGAATAATATTTATTCTTAAGTCATAAGTCTTAGTAATTATGCCTTAAACCCTGCAATGCCTATATCATACATCAAATAATACACAGGAAATACACATTTTTATCATTTTAAATCCTTAATATGTATTAAAAATAAGAACCATTCCCAATTTTGTCTACAACTGTGTTGAAACATTAATTTTTGCATGATTAATACACTGGGTAATTTTATGTACCTTTTTATTCATTGATTTTATTTTATTATAGGGTGGTAGAGAAATTTTAGAAATTCATACATCAAATATGAGACATCTGACATTATAGGGTTAATCCTGTGTCTCGCAGTAATTTTTATTACATTTTAACAGTACCTTACATTCTGACCATATGAGTAGACATATTAAAAGGCGACTTTTTTCGGAAAGCTCCGTCATATACCAGTAAATTTCTTTTTTATTTTAAAGTATTTAAGTTTTTTAGCTCTGTTTGAAGACAAAATAAACCACAGAGAACAGTTTTGCCTGGCACAGCAAGTTTAGATCTTATCTCTAATTGCTCTTTATCAGAGAGGAGAGAACAAATACTTATTGTATTGTATTTGAAGGTATGGCTTGGAACTGATCTTAGTCCGTACATACTCTTACCATCTTCATTGGCTGTCAGTCACCTGTAAAGGTGCAGAATAATATTTTTATATGATTTGACAGCTTCCTTTCAGACTAAATCCTAAAGTATTGTGCTGTAAAGCATGATACTTTATTACATCACTATGTAATAATGCTATAAGGGGTGCCCCTCAATCATTTCATCACATGATAACTTGCCTTTGTAGATAGCACCTAAATTCATAAACCATTAAATTCATAAACCATTAGCAGCTAAATTCATAAACCATTAAATTATTTTAATTGCATTTGTATGTCCTTTAATGACTCTTTTCTTTGTATATTTTGTGAATCCTTTTGCATACAAAATGAGTATACAAGTGTGATTTGATGAATAAACTGTTCTAATGTGTAGACATGCCTGCACAAAATGAATGAATAGGTTTAGATGAGTGGACTAACAATGGGAAAGTTTTATCCTTTACTTCCAGTTTTTTAGGTCTACTTGTTTTCGACAACTTTTCGACTTTAGGTCTACTTGTTCTTTTTAAAGTTGAGATCATCCAATCACAACCAAACTGAACATCTAAAGCATGTGGACTAACACAACAGGCAGCGCTTCTATCTTCAAAACACCAAGTGAGACTGAATTTTCTCAGAAGGCGTTGACTTCAGCAGAAAGAGAATCTCCCCTTTATGTGTATAACATGCTCCTGTAAAGAGAATGATATCTCACCCCAAATGAGATGAATGCCCCCATAACACTGCCAGCTATAGTGGCAAATCCACCAGTCATAACAGCATGGATCTCAGATTTGGTCATGTCCTTCAAATAAGGGCGAATCAGCAGTGGAGCTTCAGTCTAATACACATGCACATGTATAAACAGAAACAAGAAAAAAAAGTAATTCAGAGTTGTTTTCATACAGTTATTTGTGACTTCTTTGTCTCATCAACATTTTTTTAAAAAGGAAATAACACTAAGTGTTGCAAAGATATCTGGTCTTATCCTGAGTACCTGCCCAACAAATATATTTCCTGCCACACTCAAGGTCTCTGTGGGAGAGGTTCCCAACGTTATCTCCATAACCCACGAGATCTAGTTGGAGAAAAACACATGGCTTTTAGTCACAGTGTATCACTGCATGAATAAGCGCTCCACACCTTGACATAAAGCAGGATGGAAGAGGCTCTGGGAGGCATGCTTTACCTTTAAAATAATCCACTGCATGATACCCAAAAAGTAAAGGACTGACATCACGCTGCTGAAAAAAACCACGATGGGCAAAGCCTGAGGAGACATCAGGAGGATATAGTTCATCATGTTCTCCTGGTCAATTGTTCATTTATTTAGATTTACTCATATACTCACTTGAAAGGCAAAAATGTTAGCGATGAGATCCCCAAAAACAAACGATGACCCTGCTTTGGTGTAGTCAAGGAATGTCTGGGATTATAACACAAAGAAGAAACTGGGGTTATATTAGTTTTTTTTGTTTTTTGTTTTTTGTTTTATTTTGTTTCCACACCCATAAATTTATCACACAAGTAACCTTTACACTTTCCACACCAGGAAGTGGAGTTACAGCTCAGTAGAGAGAGTAGGCTGAAGTAAACTATAAAAATTGATTAAGAGACACATGCTTGTGCACACATCCTGCTGACTCTAACCTTGATATGCATTATAAAGTTACTCAAAAGATAAGAAAAGCATGATTCACTCATTTACAGAATATGGGTAAATTAGAGTGCATCTGACTTTACTTGTGGATGTTATTTGCAATCAATAAAAATAATAGAAAAAAAACAGATTTTTTATAAAGTACAATTAGCTTTTATTTTTATATCTATCTAGATGTAAGCAGTTTACACTATGACTATAACCATCTGCTTTAAATTCTTCTTCACTACGATGAGTGAATAAAAATAAGATGAGTTTTTGAGGATTGACAAAAAGGTGCTAGCACTGTAATTGAAAATGATAATCTATTTGAACATCTCCTGTCATCTGTGCGTTGTAATTTTTATTAACTTAAAAACTGTAATACCTGTACTTGTTTTCCAAGCCAGTCGAAAGCAATAATTCCAGGGTCTGTTCTTATAACAAAAAGGCCAATACAGAACTGTATTCCAAGACCCCAAAACACCGGCCTCCATGATATCTTAAAAAAAAAAAGAAGGTGGTTGACACTTATTTTGTCAGGTAGTCTCAATATACTCTTGTCATATTGCATGGAAGCACGTGAGCTAAATCTTGAGATAATACATAGCCTAATTGATATCCAAAGTCTCAGCTAAATATACAACTGATAACCTGTCATATAATAGACAAGAATGTTTCAAAATGCAGCTGAAGAAAATCGTCATCCCTTGATTACAGCTGGTGCATGACTCACCATTGCCCTGTGTGCTGAGAGGAGGAACAGAAGGACAACGAACATGCACACACCTCCAAATGAGATAAGCCGCTCTGGACTCTTGTGGTTGTCCAAAGCCAGCCACACTACAAGCAGGACCACAATGACCACGATGAAAACCCTGCAAAACACAACAAGGCGATGCATCGTCAGTGGTCAGCGTGGTACGTGTTGTAAGCAGACTCTTACATAAGAGATGATGGTACTGAAAACTTTCAGTCATTTACCATTTCAGCCATTTCAAGTTGGATTTAAAGCATTTGACTGCGGGTCTAAAACAACGACTGATGCTTTCTCCTTTGTATGTCTTTAAAAGTTCAAGCAATTTGGCAACAACAGCGAGACTAGTGAGGACCACAAGAGCGGTGGCCCTCTGGAAATCCAGTACGCAGGCTGCAATGAAGTATGCTACATAACCTGCAGAGGAGAAAAGACTCCACATTTATTTCACATTTAACAAGTTCCAGAAGACCTCAGGTGGAACAGGACACCCTACAAAACAGAAAACTTTAATTATTACCTGCTCCAAGTATGCCCAGGACAATATATTTGAAGGTTTTTGAATGATCCTTGATATAGTTTTCTGTGGCATTTATTGGCTTGAAAACATTGCTGCAGTACAGAGCAAATCAGATGTTAATTCAGACTAGAATAAAAAAAATGTAATTATGCTTCAGACACAGTTCTTTTTTTTTAATGACTTAAAAGTATCTTGATTGTAATTGCATAGTTTTGTTTTTAAGTTAAATCATCCAAAACATCATGAAGTCCTATATCAAATGACATGCAATCTTCAGTCATAAACACTCCTAGAGCACAAACAAAAATTCTATTGTAGGTATATTATACAAATGCAGTATTGCTTACATTCTGCATCTACTATGTCACAATAAAGTACTCCAACAAGAGTCCTACACCCACTATAAAACAGTTTGTGGATCATTTCCATAAAACAGAAAAAGCACGCACTGACAGACCTCAAGTAGGATCCTAATCCATTTTTTTCTTTTATATTCTGACTTTTAATGCTGCCAGTGTCTGTGACAAGGTCGTCCTGAGAAAATACAAGTATTTTATAAAAACAAAAACATCATGCTGTATTGTTTTCTTTGCCAAAAGGAAGAAGGAAAAAAACAAGACATACCCCATTTTCGTAAGCCAGGTTGTCGATTCCATTTCTATTTGTGGCGACTACATTTTTGAGCTGGAAGTCGTTCTGCTCCACTAAGAAATTAAGACAAAGAATAAGAGTTCACTTTTGTCCAGGAGCCTGTGGTAAAAAGCAGTTTCAACTTGAACACGCAGGAATGCAAAACAGGTTCACTCAGTGTATTCATGTGAGGAAAAAAAAGGGAAAAGAACTTGAAAGTGTGTTCACAGAGTCGTCAATTGTTATCTTGGAAAAGAAAAATGTTGCACAGAAGCGGTAGTTCGTAACAGCTAAACAAAGGTTTAATTCAAGAAGAAGCAAAGGTAATGGCTTACTCATTGCGTGTCCTCCTAAACCCAGCAGTCAAATGCTGAGCTGTAAAATGCACAGCAGGGAAATATACTCTGCCCCTTTGCCCTTATTAACTACTCAACGTTTTTTTTTTCTTTTTTTTTAACAGCTTCAGATTTGTCAGCAAGTACATGACCGAGGGAGGAATCTGAGTCATTCATCAGGAATGATTTAAAGCATCACAGAGTATATTTAGACACTGTGTTGACTATGACTACAACTGGCCAAAATACTGAAACAATAAATGATAAGATGGGAAATATCCTGTAAAAGAAAAAGTTGGTTAACCATGAAAGAGTTCTTACAGTTCCTACTCTTAACTGGTTCAAATCCTACGTCACAGATAGAAGGTTTCTCGTAAGTATGGACACATGCTCCTCAGGGATCCATAAAATCAAACACGGTGTGCCCCAAGGCTCAATTCTAGGCCCAATTCTTTTTAATTTATATATGCTTCCACTTGGGGATGTTATTAGGAGATATGACATTAATTTTCACAGCTATGCTGATGATTCACAGCTTTACATCACCATGTCCCTTGAAGACAAACAAGTCATTGGTTAACTTTTTAATTGCATTTTAGATATTAAATTATAGATGGCAGAAAACTTCCTCCAACTCAATCAAGACAAAACTGAAGTTTTAGTTATCGGTCCAAAGGCCAAGAGAGAGAAACATTTGTCAAAGTTACGTGCACTATCTTTAAAGACATCTGATCAAGTAAAGAACTTGGGCGTCATTCATGACTCTGAGATTAGTTTTATTCCACATGTTCAGAATGTGGTTAAAACAGGTTTAATCATCTGAAGAATACAGCCAGAGTCCACCCGTTTCTCTCTCGGGTCACCATGGAGATGCTGATGCATGCTTTTATCACAACTCACATTGATTATTGTAATGCCCTGCTTTCTGGTCTTCCCAACAAAACTATTTCACCTCTTCAACTTCTTCAGAACTCAGTTGCTCGTGTGTTGACGAGGTCTAGAAAGCGGGCTCACATTACCCCCGTTTTAAAATCACTGCATTGGCTCCCAGTGTCTTTCAGGGTCGATTTTAAGATACTTTTTATGATTTTTAGAAGTCTTAATGGTCTTGCACCGTCTTATCTTGCTGATTTGCTTTCACCTTACGAACCCTCGCAGACCCCCAGGTCCTCCAGCACTGGCTTTCTTTAAATTCCCATTGTTAATACCAGAACCCATGGTGAGGCTGCCTTCCAATACTATGCTCCATGTTTCCAGCCTGCCAGAGAACCTGAGGGCTGCAGAGACTGTTAATGTTTTTAAAAGCAGGCTCAAGACCTATCTTTTTAATCTTCCTTTCAACTAATGTTTGTTTTAATACTGTTTTAGACTTCCCATCTTAGATTTTCTTTGTCTTACATGTTATTTTAACCTTTGATTGTGTTTTATCATTGACAGAGATGATGATAGGATCTGGGAAGGGGGGGTTTTGTTTTTACTGTTAAAGCACTTTGTGCTAAATTTTATTGTACAAAAAGTGCTATACAAATAAAGTTTGATTGATTGATTGATACAGTGGAGGGTGTGATCCACCTATGCTCTGTTTAAGTCATAAAAAAAGAGCTTATGATTCAATAATATGATAATTTTAAAAAAAGAATAGTTATACATAGTTATAGAAACTGTCATTACAATAAATGTAGCTGAAAAGTATATATAATATATAATTAAAATAAAGTAAAATAGTTACTCTGTTCTTTCAGGGAGTGTACTGTAAGAAATGTACTGTGCATATTTCAGTGAAAGGCTGCCGGTACACATCTACTTTCTAAAATTTCACATTAAGTTAATGTGAAATTTTATGATGTGCTCTTATTTCTTTAAACTGTACGATTTGGGATATTGAGTTCTGAATGCAGTATGTCTGTTCTTTGCTCAATTAGATATATTACAGCACAGTTTGCAGGCTACCCGATGTTCAGGGTGATGATTCATGATTTGATGTAATACCATCTGTTTCCTCACTCTCTGCTTCTCATATCTAAATTTTCCTATGCCACATAAAACCCTATGTCTTCAAACTACTTTTTTCCCGTGGCTCATAACACGCAATATGAGTACAGTCTGGTTGGAGGAATATGACAAAAAAATAATAATGATAATTCATGCTTGAAATGGTCCTCTATTTGTGTCTGGTGAGTGTTTGGACAGCCTTGCAGACTGAAATCCATTAGCAGAGATTAATGACCTGATAAAAGACTGAACAGTATAAAGTTAATTGCTTCGGCTCAGCAACCTCAGACGTTTCTAATGTTCACCGTCATATTGTGTACTAACAGTTTGTAAGTCAAAATGTTGTAAAGTTGTTACAACTTGTTATGCACAAATGCACGAGAGGCAATGCCAGCTTCAGCCTCGACAGTATAACATTCAGAATAAAGTTATCCAGCATAAAAATGAGTTTATGCCATTTTGACCTTTTTGATTCTTTACTAACATCCAAACAAAATAACTGTGTTTAATTTAAAAACAAGTTATAACTGTATTTTTAAAGACTGATACCATTGGCACACACCCAACCCTTTGGGGAAAAGAAATGACTAACCTGAAGTAAAGCAAAGTCTATCTATCTATCTATCTATCTATCTATCTATCTATCTATCTATCTATCTATCTATCTATCTATCTATCTA